>BMAU01017471.1:347500-635302 GCA_019973935.1 Trichonephila clavipes
TCAGCACAGTGAAATTGTGTCTTACCTTTTTTGGCAAGCCACTCGGATAAAACATTAACTGGTACAACTGGAGGATACAAAATACTGAATGGAAATTCCTTCTTATATTGGGTCATGGTACAAATTTTCAAATTCTTAGGAACTTTATCAGTTTCAAATTGGCGCTTGATACCAAAAGCTTCAGATATTTGTCGAACTCTATCTGCTCGGTAATTGATGAAGATCAGAGTATCATTATCTTGAATAAGACCATTCTTATCAACAATTATAGGTTTCAAAAATTCATCAGTTTGAGGATCGGCTTTGTCATCGTATCGGTTTTGTACCAATTGAACAACTTGATCTACTGTTGTAGCTTCACCAATGCCTTGAACCAAACCCTCAAAAGCAAGTTTTATTCTTTCATGCCTGTTGTCTCGATCCATAGCATAATAACGGCCTGTAATAGTGGAAAGATTTCCATACCCCAAGCTCTTTGTTTTATCCAAAACCTGCTGAATGTATTTGACACCACTTGTTGGGCTTGTGTCACGGCCGTCACCAAAGAAATGAATATAAGTATTCGGTACTCCTTTATCTTTTGCAGCTTCCAAAAGGGCAAAAAGATGATCAATATGGGCATGTACTCCCCCGTCACTAACTAATCCTAGTAAATGCAACCTTCCGGTGCCGGACTTAGCATTATCGGTACATTCAACAAAATTTGGATTATCACCGATCTTCTTATTCTTGACATCCATGTTTATTCTCACAATATCTTGATACATCACTCGACCACAACCAATATTCATATGGCCAACTTCACTATTTCCCATCAATCCTTCAGGCAAACCAACAGAAAGACCGGATGCATCCAAAGTGACATATTGGCCGGGTGATTTAGCAAGATCATCCATTACCGGAGTTTTTGCGTTGTAAATAGCATTTCCTTCCTTAACATCGGAAATTCCCCAACCATCGATAACAACCAAGCAGACATTCATTTCGGAATATCTATAGAAAATTTTTAAGTAATAGAGAATGATTTAGAAGTCCTTGAATAACCTTGCTCTGACAAACCGAACGCACCGTCAGTCACACACACTGCACAGAATCGGAATTAGAAATTTGAAGGAGAGAAAGAGAAACCAAGGTTAGTGTTGCCAAACAGGTTTTCAATTACTACTTGGAAAAAATTACTGAAAAAGAAAAAAGTTTTATTTTTGAAATTCACTGATTTGTAAAGCTTTACATCTTGAGCAGTTTTAAAATTATTTTATTATTTCAAAATATAATTAATTTGCCAAACTAGTTTTTTCAGTAATACGCATTATTTTCTTGGAAAATTTAAGTTAGGTTCTACTACTACTGTCATTGAAAAGCTGGTGAAGTGCATCAAATAAGAGGAACCAGGATGATTAATAAATGATTTTGAATAGCGTCAAATGGTAGCCCAAAGGATATGTGCTATAGTTACTGTATTTAGAGTTTTATAAATCATTAACCACTTTCTAAGTTTTTTTAATAAAAAAATAAAAGCAACAAATTACAAAATCTTGGTATGCTTTGTTGACAATAACGTCAAATGTTTCAAATCGTTGATTATAGCTATTATATTAAAAAGTATTAGTATAGTTTACTGTATGTAAATTGACAACCGAGCAATTTTACTATTTTTTATTGCATAGAAAAAAAGGCCTATGCATAAAAAAAAAGTTTCAGTTATGAAAATAAAAATTAAGATTAAAATGATTAAAATTTTGAGAACACACTAAATGATACTGATATATATATATATATATATATATATATATATATATATATATATATATATATACAGTCGGTCGAAAAAATAGTTGAGCACCGTGACCCTTTCAAAAAATGATTGGAAATGGAAAACGACCTTTTTTGAAACCATCTCGTTGAAACGAAAACCATCTATCTCAACGCTGTATTTTTGTTGTTTTATTCCCACTTTTTCATTTTAAACGGCTTTTTTATATGACTATTGTACATTTTTCAACTACTTTTTATCCAAAACATGCATTTAAAGTTTCCATCCAAAAGAAAAGTTCAAACGGCTCTTTTTGTATGAATTGTGTTCCTTTTCACCTCATTTTTTATCCCAACGTTGTCTTTAGGGCTTCGATACAAATTTGAAGCAAAGTATGCAACAGAACAACCATGTACGAACAGCATAAAATTTTTCAAATTTCTCCCAAAAATATTTTATCACGGGACGAGAGAAAAAATTTCATTCCATCCCAGAGAGACAATTTAGACAGGGGTCATCAACAAATGAAATTCAGACATCTTGAAGGGGTTAAATGAAATTCTTGGCATGTCAAATGAAATGTATGCATCTTGGTGAGAAAACAGAGGACACCAGCGAACTCAACGAGACAAGCCCTCCAATCTTGGTGTGTGAAGACGACAACAGGTAAGTCTAATCTATATTATTCCAATCTTGGATTAGTAATTGACCCGAAAAAAGGGGACCACCCCCATTTTTCGGACTTGAAGATTTTGGCTCAAAACATTTACCGATGTAAGAATTAGAGAATATTAATCGCTTCAAATCCTGACAGCGAAAAACATTTAGCATGGAAATATGATTGAATGTTTGGCTGCTGACCTTTTATACTTTAATGAGGTCACGTGAAACGATTTCTATTGGCTGGCGCATGATTTAAAAAAAGATACCTTTCAACGTTGGCATATTGTGTGTCTTGAAAAAAAAGGGACCGAGTTCGACTCGGTCCCCCTTATTTCGGTAAAACAAAATTTTTCACTCACTCTACTAGATGGGCAGTTTGTCTTTTGCATTCAGCCTGCAGCTTGTTAAAATGCTGCAGGTATCGCGCAAATCGATAGGATTTCACCATGGTGCACTCGGAAATGTCATAGTCCTCGTGCACCTCATCGTGCAGGTGGTCAGGCAGGGTGCGGTCATTCAAATCCCGGGAATGGGACAATATTTCCAGGTTGATGGTAAAAAGTCCAAGCTTTTCAAAAGTTTTCCGCTGGTCCGAGCCCTTGGCGACGATGAGGCCTCTGTTTCCTTGGGCCAGGTGACAAAACTTGCCCCTGACGCAGAAAGACAGGTATTCGAGAGGTACAGATCCGGGCAGGTGGCTCTTCAAGCTGAGCCGTTCATTGATGTATCTGTTGGCCCGGCTGTCTTTGGCAGTCGTAAGGAGATTCGAGTGGTCCACCGTGATACAAATTACTTCCGGGTCTTTGCCATCCTCCGGAATGCTGGCAATGGACAATTCGATCGGGACAGGCTGGCCACCATGGTGAAACACGTTGACATGGGCAAAAAAGGCTAAGTGAGACATGTTGCTGAGTGAGAATGTCTCTGGTGGATGAGCGCTCGCCTTTTATACTCTTCTGGGTCACGTGAATCGATTCCTGTTGGCTGATGCTTTTCCAACCTTGAATCACAAGACACTGATGAAAGAAATCTTTAGTGCAAAGTTCCCCAATACAGATGAATCACAATCTCACTGCATCAAACTGCGCCAAGGTTTCCACAATACAGATGAACCCAATCTTGGTGCATCAAACAGCACGATTCAGCACACGTTTTTAAAATGTGCACTCCAATCTTGGTACACTATTTGGCCCGAAAAAAGGGGGACCGAGTTGACTCTTGTGTCGACTCGATCCCCCTTTTTCCGGGCCAATGTCCATTTTTTTACTGTACCGTAACTTTATAGCTCCATTCAGCGTGCAGCTTATTAAACTGCTGCAGGTATTTGGCAAATTGATACGATTTTAGCATGGTGCAGTACGAAATGTCCTCTTCCTCGCGCACACCCTCATGCACGGGGTTGAGAAAGGTTCCATCGCAAATGTCTTTGAATTTCGGCAGGTCTAGATATATCTAGGATATTTATCAATAACTGCAGAACTGTGTGAATTCTTTGTCATATTTTAATAACAGCAGTATTGTTGAAGCAAATCAGAAGTAATAACCTATATATATATATAGAAATTATGTTACAATAAGAATAAAAGGGAATGTGTTATGTTTATATTAATTTATACTGAATGTTATAAAGTGGAATGAAATACATATATTTTCTAAATCCGAGTTTAGTATTAAATCTGCTTTTATTCAACGCTAAAGAACTAGGGTCAAATTCTCTATACCATTTTTCAATTCCTACTCTATTAGTTCACACTCTCCCTATATATATATATATATCTTGTTCAAATTTTCAATCGTTAATAAAATACTTTTTATTCATCCACTCAAGCTCAAATGCATTTTTTTTAACTTGTAGTGGATAACACTTGATGGTAATATAGTTTTTTCAAATATATGAATTAATTAATTAAATTTATTTAAATAATTATAGTTTAAGAAATATATTTCAGTCGATATTATTCCTCTAGATGGCTGCACCCTTGGATAAAGAAAAGCTTTTGTTAAATTTATGATGAAGATTTAACTTAACCTAAATCATTTTATACTAGTTAGACGTCAGCATTCCTTTTACATTGGTTTTGAGAAAAATTCTTACCTATTATATTCAATTTTATTAAAAAATGTAATTATACATATTTAATTTAGTTAAAAAGTTTTTAATGTCAATTTAAAAGGTGTTTTGCCACTTAGTATTGTGATTCTGTCATATATATTACATATTCATATTAATTGTAATTATTTAATAAAACTAAAATAAAAATTTTCTTTTTTTGACCCAAGTAGGAGAATTGACTTAATTTTTTTATATCACTTGTTAAACATGAAATTCTTCCAAACTTGTATTTATATTTGGACATCTCTAGTGTGTTATAAGATACAAAATATAAATTTATCTTAATGAGCCATTTAATACTTTATAATAAATCCATTTTTTTCTGTACGTAATAAGTATCATATTTTAGATACGCTTAAAATTATGAATAAATTCTAAATTCTGTGTGATACAACATGAAAAACTGCGCATCATTTTAACCAGTTAACTATGATTTACGAGCATACCTCATCATGGAGAAATTGCAGGACTTTGTGTCATGAGGAGTATACTTGTAATGCGTTAAAAGTAGTGACCATTGGCTATTTAAATTGTAATTTTTGAGAAAAAAAAACATATTCTGAAATTTCAAGATGATTGGAATATTTTGAGGCCAGGCTGGAGTAAAACGAATAAATAAAAAAAATATGAAAAATTTAAGATGCCCCCGAATGCATCGGCTGAAACAGCGCATAAGTTCGCATAACGAATTTATTTATGTGCGATGATGTTTTTTTAGATGTATTAGTATGAGTAAGAATATATGATTTATAATGTACGAGTTAAGAGGGGCAAAGGCGAAAGTTGGAAAGTTGATTTATAATAGGGCTACTTTGGGTATTGTTAGCCATGGGATAAATGCATGGCCTCGACTAAGCGCTGAGTCCATTGATAGCTGCTGGCCCTAAGTTACCTAGCTATGGAGTGGTGCAAATGCCAATTGTCTGATATTAGAACCATGTTATTAATTAGAGTAATGGCCCGATGCCATTCTACCTAAAGAACAGTTATTTTATCGAGATGGGAAAGGCAAGGATGCTTTCTAGTAAGAGGATTGTAATCAATTCTATAGCACCTACTCCAAAAGCTTCCTTAGTGTCAAGACAGGTAGAAAATATTTTATCATTCAAACTAATAAGTATTAGTAACAAAATTGAATATTTCATAATTTAAACTTATCTTTTTGATCTAATATTTCAACAGTGACACACCCTATGATTGACATGTATACTCGTTATCGCTGGTTTTCCGTGACACACTTAGTTGCGTGCTCTCAAACAAAGGCGCCACAATTTACTGGTTAATTGTAGGAGCACTATTCGGAGTAAAGTATAGTCTTACAATAATAATAATAATGTATTTTCTCAATAAGAAAAGTAAAATTCGAGATCCAGGCCTTATTTTAAAAAATTATATTAAGTAGAAATAACAGAACTCATAACGGAAAAGCAGACAATTTTCAAAGTACGTAGATATTTGTATTTCATGGAACAAAAACTTATGGGGAAAACAAAAGTATAGATAATATATAAACACACTCACCGGGAAAGGTAATAATACAATTGTAAGTTTCTCTCTGTGTCACTCTCCCTCTCTAAAAGGAAGTCATGACAATATTGAAATTGACATCATTTCTTTGTTTTACGATTTTTGTCAACGAGATAACAGAATAAAATTATATGGGGTATTTAATTTACTTTTTTTTAAAGTTTTCTCTCTGACACATACAGTGTAATACCGGGTGTTTCTAAAGGAATATCGGAGTTTTAACGCTTTATGTGGTATTCATTACATGTAACATATTAGTATGACTCATACATCGAATGAAAGAGCAACTGAAACAGTTTTGTTTGCATGTATGTGTGTGCGTGTGCACGAAACGTATGCTAATCCCCCCCCCTATTTAGCCGATCAACGCGCTAGTAAAAAAATGACGACTAGTAAACAGAAAGCGTTTTGTGTTCTCCAGTTTGCAAAGACAGAATCTGCTATTACTGTGCAACGAGCATTTCGTATTAAGGTCGGTTGTCAACCTCCATACAATAATAACATTATTAGATGGTATCATCAGTTAGAAACCACTGGCTGCCTTTGTAAAGGGAAAAGTACGAGATGACCAAGTCTGTAACTGGTAACCAACTGTAACTGGTTCTGCCTATCTTGATGTTCTACTACTCTTCCATATTTCCTCAATATGGAAGAAAGTGAGCCAAATAACTTAATTTGGCAGCAAGATAATGCACCACCTCACTGGTATCTCTCAGTACGCGATTAGTTAAATATCACTGAACCCGATCAATGGAGTGGGCGCAAGCAGCCTCCCGATAATGTTCGCATCGCATAGCCTCCACGTTCACCCGATCTGACGTCATGTGACTTTTTTCTGTGGGGTTCATAAAGGATTGTGTGCACGTTCCGCGGCTACCAGCTGACCTTTCAGACTTAAGACACAGGATTGAAGCAGCTGTTGCAAGAATTTCCTCAGACACACTGAAAAAAATTTGGGATGAACTCGCCTTTCGAATTGATTTGTGCCGTGTGACGAATGGGGCTCACATTGAACATTTGTAAACTTGTAGGTAAAACTGCTTCAGTTGCTCTTTCATTCAATGTATCAATTATACTTCTAACTCATGCGTGATAAATTCTATAAAGAGTTAAAACTCCGATATTCTTTTAGAAACCCCCGGTATTTTTTCTTTTATTAATTTCTTTCTAAACCATTACTTCTCATTGGTAGTTTATCATACAAATCAAGTGAAGTAAAACTTTTCTCCTCTTTAGACTTAGCTTTAGAGTGTTTGCATGTACCTATTTATCCAAGTTACTGAAAAACTTCCTGCATTAATTTTGGCATATATAAAAGGCGCCGATTACCGTTAAAAATAAAGCAGATCTTGAAATTTTTCATTGATTAATTCGAAAGGATATTACCTAAGTATAAAATTTATTTCACTTGAAATTATTTCTATGATGTCTTTATGTACTCTTCATCCAAATAGGAGTTTTTGAAGAGCATCTTTACAGATACTGCATCGCCCGTTGCGCAGGATAATCAGGGGCGCGTTCGAGGTTTAGGCAGAGGGCCTCGTTTGACTAATGTACTACGGTTTCCAACTTCTAAAAGTGTTTCACTCAATATTCTCCAGTGTAATATAAACGGACTATCTTCTCCAGCCACAAGAACTAAATTGGATCAACTGATTGAATTGGCCGATGAGTGCGGTGCTCAGATTATCACCCTACAAGAAACCAAACCTGGAAAACATACTTCCATTAAATTAAAAAATGTTAGTATATATCGTGTGGACAGACCCCAAGGAGGCGGGGGTGGTTTGTCCTTTCTAATTAGAGATGTTAACTATGAGAAAATCTCCATGTCTATTCATGACTCTGATTTAGAGATGCAAAGCATTTCTATTTCATGGTAAAGAAGGCTGAATAACATCTTCAATTTATACCAACCACCTAATCAGGTCCATTTACTTGTTAATTTACTTGATTTTTCTGACAAAGACGCTATTTTTCTTGGTGATCTTAATGCCAAACATCGGTCCTGGGGATGTACTGCGAGCAATACCAAAGTATATGATCTGTTGAATGCTGCTGACGATGAGGCTCTTATTTTTCTCAACGACGGTTCACCTACTCATATGTCTTTTAGCTATGGTACTTCTGAAGCTCTGGACGTATTCCTCGTCAGTCCTGGACTTTTTCCTCATTGTGATTGGACTGTTCTGGACAGTATTGTCAGTGATCTCCTGCCCATTCTAATTAAAATACACATTAAAAGTAGGACTGTGGCAGCTAGCAGAAACTTTTGGAATTTTAAGAAGGCTAATTGGGAAAATTTTTGTCAGCTTACTAAGCGTACCCTTGGCCCTCGGACCCTTTCTGACGACTTAGAACAGAAGTGGTATACCTTTAAACATGCGATCATCAATGCTTCCTGTAAGTCCATTCCTAGAGGCAATTTCTGGTGATTGAAATCCTTTTCCCAACATAGGAATCCTGAGTGGAGGGGCCTTATCCTTAAGAGAAATGATTTACTCAGAACTCTCTCCAGAACTAGCGATCCCAAGGTCACAATTGAACTTAAGAGACTTAATGCTGCTACCAAACAACTGTACATTAATCATAAGATGAAGACTTGGATTAACTTATGCAACAATATCGATTGCAAAGCTCCAAATTCCAAGTAGTGGAGACTTGCGCAGTCCTTAAGTTATAGCCAGTCTCAAGCTGTGCCTTGCAATACTTTTCTCAATGCAGTAGGCAAAGTTCCATGTGATGACAAAGCAGCAGCAAATATCTTGGGAGAATTTTATAAAAATATGAACACAAATAGACTTCTAAACAAGATGATGTTATTTTCAAAAATAAATCCAAAAGACTGATCCCCAATTGCCACTCTAATCGCATTGGATTACCCATTTTCAATGACAATTTCTCATTGAGAGAACTTTATATTGCTCTGAAGGTCATGGATCTTAGTAAATCTCCCAGTCCTGATGACATACATGGTGTTATGATTGATCATCTTGGACCTCATGGAATGCAAAGACTTCTGGACCTCTTCAGTCTCTCTTGGAGACTAGGTCGTCTCCCGCGAGTATGGAGGAGAGCAATCATTATCCCTATCCTTAAGCCGGGTAAAGATGCAAGCTCCCCTCACAGCTTTAGACACATTACTTTGACCTCCTTTGTAAGTTTATGGAGAGACTTGTCATCGCTAGGTTGCAATACCGTCTGTATTCTAACGATTTGCTTCCAAGGGAACAATATGGTTTTAGAAGAGGACATAGCGCAATAGACCAGATTCTGTTTTACTATCAGACCTGTCCGCAATGCATAGAACATGAAATCCACTAATCACACTTCTGACGTTTTCTTGGACGTGTCTAAGGCTTTTGACCAGGTTTGGCACCAATTTATGACTATCAAACTTGTGACGTGCTCACGCGTCTTTTCATTAACATGTCCTTTGGGTTCTTTGGGGCCAGAATTAATGGCAACTCTTTTCCAACCAAATCCAAGAAGTGAAGCGTGAAGGAAAGATGCAAATTAGGAAGCTTTTAAGTATCAGAACTTAGAGTAAGCTGAGTGGCAATTTAGGAATGTAAAGATAATCCGTGGCTCAAGCGTGAAGAGGTTTTGGAAACATTAAGCGACAGGAATCAGAAGTTATACGTGATAGAGAGCTCTTAAGTCAAGGTGCATACCATTGCACTCGAGTAAATACGCAACTTCATCTAGGATTATTGTGATCGCTACTTCAGACTACATTAAAGGTAGGAGTGACTATTTAATATTCGGATCTGTGATAGTCTAGGAATAGAGCTTAGGCGAGTTAGTATTGATAATAGACCGGGTTACGTGATTTCGGTATTATATATATTGAGTGTTTAGACACCATAGATTCTCTCATATATTACTATTATCTAATTTGTTAGACGCTTAAGTTAAAGATCTTAATAAAGTCAGATTAAGACCATGTATGCTTCTAGTTCTTCCGTTGATCTTACACCTCTAGCTCACGCTAATAATCAAGGCGAAGGGCACTCGAGGGGGGTACTCTCACAAACTTCACGACTTATTTAGTATTAAGGGCCGGGCCCTTCCTTAGATTTCAATTTTTTTTAGAAACAGATCCATTAGAGTAAAATACAACTCTTTGACCCGTTCGGCCTTAAAAAGGAAGTTCCTCAAGGTTCGGACCTTTACCCTGTCTTGTTTTCCTTACATATTTCTGGGATTGAGAGAGATGTTGCCATATTTTGTAAAGTGGGAATATTTTCTGATAACAGTATTATTTGGAACTCTGGTTCTGACATTGATGCAATTGAATTTAACATCAACTGTGCTCTGATGATTGATTGATTGAATATTAACGTCGCACTGTTCAGCTAAACGAGGGCTTTTGGCGACGGACCACGTAATTTTGAACCATGGTCAAGTGACGTGGACGACACCTGAGCTGTCACCCCCCTCTCCTAACTACCACACCACACCAACGGGAGGACATTTCAGCTCTCGACAGTTTTAACGTGCATCGCTGCCCTACACGGCTCAACTGTGCTCTGAGAGAAGCTCATTGTTTTGCAGAGTGCCTTAATTTGACATTTAACGCTTTTAAATCCTTGACAACTTTCTTTACCATAAAAAGACATATCTACAATTACCAGTCTAAGAGCTTTATGATTGGAATTAAATTAAACTATGATAAAAAAAAATGCTGAATATTTAGGTAATATATATACTGGATTAGGAAATCAAAAGTAATATAGACACATTGAAAGTCAAGTGACCAAGGGAAGAATTAGACTTAATCTCCTCAAGTTCATTTCTGGTCGTGACTGGAGAGCTGATGCAAACACACTTCGAACCACCAATATTTCTCTGACTAGGCCAATATTGGAGAATGGTCTTCCTATCCATGTATGCGTTTCCAAATCTAATCTGGACAAGCTGGAGAGAGTTCAGCTGAGTGCTAGCAAAATCATTTCAAGACTCCATCCAAGTTGTACGAATGACATTGTGCTCTTTGAGAATAACCTTCTCCCACTATCGTTGAGAAGACCTTACTATCTCTCAAAATATAACAATCTTTCCAGTTTCGTTGATCAGCATAGAACCTTTGCGTATCTTCGCGATTGGGCAGACAACCAACATCTAAAGAAACATAGCCAATTTTCTCTTGCAAAGACGCTGGATTTGCTTTTTGCTAATGTAGAACCTCATTCTTTATGTCTAGTGGGCTTTGATGTGAAAAACTTGAAGAAACTAATTTCCATGAAGAACTTCTGTCTAGAGTTGTTAAACACTATGAGATTCTGGATCTCATCAGACAGTTGGCTTTGGAAACAATAAACTGTATTTCCCAGACATCTTTACAGATCTATACTGTTGGTAGCAGAGGTGATGGAGGAACTACTGATAGTGGAGTGCACATCCTTACTCCTACCAGAGTCATGGACATTAAGATCAAAAATCAAAATTTTTGTTCAGTTTTTAGATCAGAACTTATTGCTATCAAAAGGGGTTTGCCGTACACATGTGAAACCGAGTTTCAGCTTAAAGACGTATGGATTATGACTGACAGCCGTGCTTCCGTACAACATCTTTCCAATTGGACATCTATAGGGGACTGAAGTAGCCTTGATATTTTTAATCTTCTTGATTGAATTTCTTCTAATCATCGCGTGCATTTTCATTAGGTCCCATCATACAGGGGGATTGATGGTAATGAGAAAGCCAATTTCTTAGCCAGGACTGCGGCTGAAGAGGTGAGCCTTATTGGATTTCTTAAATTCAGTAAATTATCTTCACTTTAAGATTGAACTCCATCATCTTGGAAGAACTCCTCCTAGTCATCCTTCGTACTTCGGAAAAAATTCAGGAGGTTCATCAAACTTATGCTTAGGAAATACCAGACTTCCTTCTCGCGCTTTGTGAGCGGCCGTATAAAAGCTCTAACTTTTCTCCAGGGTCAGAAGATATTTCCACAGTGCCACTTGTGTTATTCTGAGCTCGTCTCTCTTGCCCACATTTTAACTTGCTTGTATTTCAAAAAGGACGAGGTCCTTCTCGCCCCTCTTCGGTTTTTAGACTTTCTTGATTTTTTTTGGAGATTATCAAGCATTGCTAGACAATCTGGGATTAGAAACAACAACAACACCGTAACAAATTAGTTGTTGAATATGTGATATTTAACTTAACTGACGAATGTCAAAATGAATTTGAACATCTTAAAGAGATTTTTTTAATAGTCAAACCTGTTTTACATTTATATAATTCTGATTAAACAAGCCATGTTTTGGTTGGTGCATCACAAGAAAGTGTTGAAGTTGTGTTAAAACAATTTGATACCTACTAGAGTATACAAAGGGATTTGGAAGGGAAGAATTCAGAAAATTTTCACGAAATGAAGTTGATAAGTGGAAGCCCTGTGATTAGCGGACGAAATTTGGCAGCTTTGTTACTGAGAGTATGTCAGGAGATGAGAGAACTAAACAGAGCCTGGGTAATATGTCGAAGGATACCGATGTGCAAAGCAAGACAGAGGATTTTTAAAGTTCAGAAAATATGAAAATAGAAAGAATATATAAAAGTATAGATGAAAGCCGGGTCACGCACGGCTAATATTCAATCTGTCACAAAATAATACATGCATCGAGAAGGAAATGAGCTACTATCACAAAACTCGACACGCATGTAGTGTAGTGAATGAGGACATAAGCAAATGATCACAAATTCAGAAGAACAGGTTCTTTTATTAAGGTGATATGGTTTGAAAAAGTTACAAAGCAATAAGTAGTAAGTCCACCTCTGGCAGCTATACACGCCAAAGCACGGTGTGGCATTGAATCAATGAAGTCACCTATGGCCTCATTGATTCAATGCCATAATCATTACAACTGGGCAGTTAATTAATGAGTATTCCAAAACGGCTGCAGTTGCCTCCCAAGTACGTCAAAGACGGACTCTATTGGTGAGATGTCTGATGATCTGGCAGGCTATGGAAGTACGTCATATCCTTGAAGACATTTCTGGGAAAGTCGCGAAGTATATGGACGAGCGTTGTCTTGTCAATAAATGGCACTTGGGTGACATGATAGCACAGGCAGTACAACTGATACTAAAATCTCGTCCATGCAAGTACGTGCCTTCAAAATGCTTTGAAGGATGACTAGAGATGATCGAGTGCATAAAAAAATTGCTTCTCACCCTGTCACACCATGTGCAGTCGCCGTATATCGCAACAACAAATATCGAATTAGATCGGTGGCCGGGCCACTTCCACACGCATATGCGCTAACTGATCAGCAATGTGACTTAATCAGGTTTCATCGTTCATGACCACACGCCTCCCTCTTGCCCCAAATCGGGAAAAAATCCAAACAACACTGGATGTAATGTGGGGTCTGTAGTTGTCAACTGCGCATCAGCCAGTCGTCTCCGGATGGTTTCCTTTGATTCCGCCAGTTGTCTGGAAGGTGGTAAATGGTGTCGAATTGATTCTAGTGACGTTGTTGGTGAGGACGTGGCTGCTCTTATTATTGCGCAATCATCACGTGTATTTGTGTCACTGGGACGCCCTGACCCTCCGCGATGGTAGACTATATCTTCCGTGATCCACTATTGCCAACACCGAGCAACTACCATATCATTCCAACCGAGGTAGAGGCTGATACGCTTGTTCGACCAACCTGGTTCTCTGAGGCTTAGTATGCGCCCCCTCTCAAAGGCCGACAGTTGTATTGTCGCTGGTTATGTCCTCGATGCATCTCCAGTCACAATATCGTCCATCCAAATCGGCAGATTTGTTTGAATAACACTATGGCACGAGCAATTATGCTTTTAAACTCCCCCATCGGCGCATATCACGCTTACCCTTCACTCGGTGGCGTCCAAATTTGAATCATTTACGTATCTCTTACTGGACTACATTCCTGCCAAGTTTCGTGATAGTAGCTTGATTTCTTCTGGGTACATGTATGTTTTTGTGATACAATATATTATGAGGTCTATGAAAACTAAGTTTTAGGGTATATCTTAATTTGCCGAATGGTTGGGTTAAATTGAATTATCAGTATTGTTCAAAATAGAGCTTTATTGCATTTTTCTAATAGTTTGCCTAGTACTAAGAATTTTACTCGCTATTCTGAGACCAAGAAGAATTTAAAACAAATGATAAGGATTTTATTTCTTCTTATCAAATATGTCATTGAAAAATGGAAAGTTACTTGTAAAAGTTGACACTTTTAATTTGTCGAGAGCTCAAACATTCCTCCCGTTGGTGTGGTGTGGAAGTTAGGTGAGGGAAGCGCCAGCTTGTGTATCGTTATTCTCATTTAAACGTGGTTCAAAATTACAAAGTACATCGCCAAAAGCCCACGAGTAGCTGAATAGGCGACGTTAATATTCACTAATTCACTACAAAAGTTGACAATATATGAATAGTTTGATTCAAGGAAAATTATTGAAGGGGAAAAAAATAAGAAAGTAAAAAAATGTCCTTACTTTTCTGAAAACCCCAAAATTAACAAAATGAAGAAAAGTTTATATAAAAAATTTTTTCAATAAAATAAAATTTTCAATGAAAATTTAATTTTTTAAATTTTTGTTTTTGTAATTATATTTGCATTCCTACATAAATTTAGTATTAAGTCTAATTTTCCAAAATTATTTTCTGAATAAAATAAGTAGTCATTACAATGTAATAATAAATTTAAAAAAAGTTCATTTTATTTATTCAATAGTATTCTCCCAAGTTAAATAAGGATTACAAATTTAAATTTATGTTTAAATAACTAGATATTTTAAACATACTAAAATAACTGTTTTAAAAGGAAATTCGAAAACTTATATTTTAAAAATGAACTACCGTAAAATCCGGCGCACTTTTAGCACAAAAAATAAGATCAAAATTTACAGGGGTATGTCATACGTCAGAAGTAGAAAAGGATAGTTTTAAAAATAAATAGACGACAAAAAAAATTTATAAAATTACAAAAACTACAAAATTTAGATTTCTACATAGATCGATAGCTGGTTTTAGGTTGCAGAGTACCTAGCCCTCCAGGGCTTTTATCTCCTTTCTGGTGATTATGAGATACACATGAGATAACTATTAGAGTTTAAGAATTTAAATTTAAGATAAATAAAAATAAATAAAGTTTACAGAAAAGTGATTATAATTTACTTGCTATAATAATTTAAAGAACAGCTTTTTTCAAAGCTACTAAAAAAGTATTAAGCTATTGTATTTAGAAAAATTTAGAAGTTACTTGCAACTCCCTCGACCAAGAGGCCTGAGAGCCTTAGAGGATCTGACTGCCTGACCAATGGGGTAGCAGCTATTCGTGGTATGTTGTTTGAGTGAGAAGTCCTGGGGTCTTTGCTCCTTTCCCGCGTTTGCTAGAGGGAGCTCTGTGCTTGGTTGTTGTGGTAATGAGGTGACTTTGGTTTCGGAAGGGGCGCCGTCGTCTTGTCCTGGCACGAGAGCTTCCAGAGGCCGTATGGCCAACGGAGCTCTCCTATTGGTCGTTGTGTATCTGAAACTTTAAAGTGGAAAAATTTTTGCTCGAAATAAAATTACAAATTTTGAAGAGTGGTGTTATTACAAAAAATAATTAGATATTGATGGTGTGTGAGAAATAATAAAATTAGAATTAAAATTAAAATTAATTTAACATAGAACGGAATACAATTTATTTAAAAGAAATGACATACCTAATGAACTTAAAAGGTTGTAGTTCTATATATATATATATATATATATATATATATATATATATATATATATATATATATATATAGGTGTATATTATTATTCAAAATCCAGGGATAATACCTCGAATAAATGACTTCAAAACTTAAGAGTACTACACAAGTACATTTCAGGTTCCTTCATAAAAAAGGGGTGCACGTTATACGGTAAATATACACTTGCCTCTGAAAGTCGGCGCACACTTACAAAATAGAGCCTTTAAAGACCTTTTATTATAAAATAATTGCATCAAATCGTGTTTTTAAGCAATTATAAGCTTCTTTTGAGATTTGAAAGCTTGTGTGATTCCATGGCAGGTAGCAGAAAAGAGGTCGATATATTATTGAAAGAAAAACCACCATAAATCTTCAGAAGGGGGGGGACATTTTTAAAGTAATTGCTGAAATTCTTAATAGGAAACATTCATTGATTAAAAAAGTGTTCATGCACTACAAATCAACTAAAATTTTGACGTCCAACTCAAAATCCGGCCTCCCGTCTGCAGTGTCACCTCGAGAAACTTGTTTTGTAATACGCTCTATAAAAGTAAATACAAGACTATGAACCTCACAAATAGCTAAAAGTGTTATTGAGATATTGCAAAAAAGTGTGACTTTAACTACAAGCCGAAGAGAACTGAAAAAGGATGAATATCATGGTCGAGTTGCACTTTAGAAGCTATTCATCTCTCGAGTGAACAAAGCTGAGAGAATGACCTTTGCCAAAAAACACCTAAATAGGACACATAATTATTGGGAAAATGTGATATATTCAATTGAAAGTAATTTTTCTATTTTCTGCATCAAAAAGGACAAAAATATACTTGCAAAAATTTTAGCACAGATCTTAAGAAGGAGAATTTTTTTTTCGACTATTAAATATGGAAGAGGAGGTAAAATGTTTGTGGGGGTGCATGAGAAGTATTGATTTGGTAATCTGGAATTTATTGAATCAACAATGTACAAAATTGATTACTTGAATTTATTGTAGTAAAATATTAGGGCAAGTGCCGAGAAACTTGCGGGGAGTAATGATTTTTTTACTTTCAGCAGGACAAAGGTATCAAACTAATAGCTTATATTGTGAAATCGTGGCTGTTCTATCATGTCCCAAACCAATTCCGTGAGCCATCCCAGTTTCCAGACCTAAGTACAGAACAGCATTTGTGGGATTTACTAGAGTGAATAATCAGGGAGAACGTAACAACATCCAAGGAAATGCCTAAATTTGTCATTGATGAAGAATGAAAAATCCCCAGATGAGACTACTAAGCTAGTTGAATCCCTATCAAACATGTTGAGAAACATAAAAAGAACGAAATAGCTTAAAAAGTATTAACTTTTAATTATAATCCATTATTATGAAGGTTTTTTCCAGAGTACGCAGACTTTTGACGCACACAATTTGTGTTGTTCTCTAGTTTTAAATATTTGTATTATTTAATGTAATAATCAGGTGATTGTGTTGCTTGTACTATTTGGATTTACGACGTAAGATAAATAAAAAAAATTATATTGATTCAGAAAGACTTCAATATTAATTAGCGATCTTTGCATGAATATAAAAGGTGATCGTCTGTACGCAGAGTTTCGGGAGGAGTATCTAAAAGTTTAAAAAAATGCAGCTTGAAAGTATAGGTGCGTGTTATACGCCGGAATTTACGGTATATATAAAAAGAAACTATATCAGACCGTGTAAAAATTTCTAATATTTCAATAGTATTAATAAAACTTACATCTTTTAAAATTAATTAAAAATTTTTGATATAAAAAGGAGACTGAAACTCTAATGTTAGAAAGGTATTTTTTTAAATTCAAGCGCTTCTTTAAATGTATAATTGTAATTCAGATTTTACTATATTTTATGTGTGGAAGGATAAAAGCTTCTCAACAGTTCTTTACGTTATTACTTGTTACATTGATAAAAGTACCGGGAGTCCATAATTAAACTTGAAATTTGCTACCAGTCTGCAGCAAAAACTACACAGCAGAATTGCATAAAAATTGAGTAACGGCAGAATAAAATGACGAGAATTTCATCGAGGTGGGAAAAAACCAAAAAAAACGTGCTTCAAAATTACCCCTAGAGAGCGTTGTGCAATGTAAATTATTGACATATGCCAATGTCGTAACTATAGTAATTCTGCACGCGTGGCAACCTACAGCTTGGCCTCCTGGATTCCTCGACATGAATATTTGCCACTTTTGGCTCTGAGGATACCTCAAGACCAGTTGCGGCATGAGACCAGAGCTTAATGTGGGAAACATACATTTTGAGAGGCCCTCTGGTGGCGTAAGAAGAGGGTTTGCAAAATAAAAAAACCAATTTTAATTCATAAAAAAAGAAATCAAACTTTTTACACATATTTATTTGGCACATTAAACAATAATGAAAAATAATCATAGAAACAGAAATCTTCTACTTTTAATTTTGCTGAAATCCTTAATGATTGGTTCGTAATTTATTTTAGATGCTACTTCTGCTTTAATAGATAAAACTACCAAAGCTGAAAGTCTTCCCTGACCCATTGTATTTCTTACATAATTTTTTATCAATTTTGATTTTGAACAGCTTCTCTTAGTAGAAGCGGTACTTACAGGTTCGAACAAAATTCGAAAGACAATGTAAATATTTGGGGAAATTTCTTTCAAATTGTTCCCTACGACATATTGGAGCAGATGTTTCTTGTCTGTAATGGTGTTGGGTAAATTTGGAATCATATTTTGTAATTCTTCATATAATTCCTAAGGTGGGAAGTCACTGATCTCACCTACATGCAGGGTTGTGTAAATCTTGACAGTTTTTCTGTATTTGCTTTTTGAAATATTTTTTAACTTCTTTAAGTCATAGAGAAAAACAAAATTTTAAAAATGTTGATTTAAAGACATAAATCTTGAATCCATATTGCTTATCACAGAATCAATCATGGTATTAAAAAGTCTGTTTCATACCGGCTTTTGACAGACTCTAGGTTGATCACTACCTTCATAATCAAACATTCTTTTCCTTTTGACTACCATTTTATTTTTAAAATCTTGGCAATTCATAACTACTTTTCTCAATAAACTTACTAGCGTCAGACAAGCATTTTCCGAATCTAGTTTGTCGATACTCTTTGATCCAGCTACAAAATGGACGCAAATGTTCAAGAGTAATGCATAAATTGGTTTGTGCAGATTGCCATAATTTGCTTATGGTATAGAATTGAACATTTAATTTAAAAGGGAATCCCAATCACTGAGTTTAAGTTTTTTATGTATTGGACAACATCTTTAAATTGTAACAATGCGGCTTTCACCACCTCGAATCTGCTTTCTCACCTTGTGTCTGATAAAGGCTTAATAGTAAGCTTTAATTTGTCTTTGATAATTTTCCAGCGTTTTCTGGAACTTGAAAATAGCAAAGAAAAAAAAATCTGAATAAACCAAAAAATGTTTTTGTTGCCAATTTGTAGTGAATTCTACCAATAACAGATTCCAGCCACGACAACTGAAATATGTGAAAAATGCCCTGGGATTTATATTTAATATTCGAGTTTTAACTCCGCTATTTATGCCTACCATATTCGCACGATTGTCGTATTCTTGTCCACGATAGTTTTGAATATCAGCTATTTTTTTTCTAACTCTCCCAGTATTGTATTGGTCAAATATTCTCCAATCGTTTCACTGACAGCAAGAAATCCGCGCGCGCGCGATCAAAAGTTTTCTTCTATACTTCCAGTTGATGTACTACAATATCTTAAGATGACCGACATATTTGTTAAATTTTAATACGTTCTCTAGTGCTGTCGAGTAAAAAAGAATAATATTTTGCCTCTTATACTTACCAATCACTTCGCTGGTAACTGTGTTTGACATGATTGTAATCAATTCATTTTAAATATCGTGGCTTAGATAATGATGAGCAAGTTGTTTATTATCAATGTGATTTATGTGTTCACGTAACGTAGTATCATATTTAGGTATCAATTTAAAAAAGTCTTTATATGAAGTTTCCAGAATTCTTAGTGTCTTCGTCTGTTTTGAGAGATTCTCAGTGACCTCTAAACGCCAGATTATGATAGACTAAGAGATTTATGATGTCAATTAATCTCTCAAACAAATTGTACCTATGTTTCTGAAATTTAAGAATTCACTTTTCGTTTTCTCGGTCTAATGTTTTTCCGTGATTTACTCCCTTCTCTAATGTTATCTATTGAAACAAATAGGCCATATGTTCTTTATTATTCTCTTGTTTGTGTAAAATACTACTTAAGTGTTTCCAATCCCAGCACTTTAACTATTTGTGAACTGCGAAATAGTCTGCAGCAAACTTTGTTTTTAGAACTTGCATAAATCAGCCAGCGACGATGTTGTGTGGGTGAATTTCACCCTTATATAGTTTTCTTGAGAAATGAAAATTGGAAAAGTATCTCTATGATCATAATCTTTAGGATAATATTGAACACTATTATTTAACTGTTGTGTAGGACCGCTTTGAACTATATCATGACCGATGAACATCTGTCATGGAAAACGTACACAATCCCTGGTCAAAACTGAAAAACGCTGGTTTCACTACGTCACTGGCATCTCTGTTCACAGGCGAAGAATTAATCTCAATCTCTTCTTCTTGATTGTGACATGTTGCTCAACCTGAACTCAGAAATCTCAGTGTAAGATTATAATTGGCAAGCTTTTGATCCGCAAGCTTGGCGAGTTTTTTTTTTATATTTCTGATTTTCGTCGTTCCGTATCAATAGTCGGTGCATCTGGAGTAACTTCCAAATTCAATGGAGACTCGGATACAGCTAAATGTTATTGAGAAATTGAAGAAACCGATTAATTTGATTCTGTACTGCCAGATTTAGTCTGACTGAGAAATTTCATCATACCTGAACTTTAAACCTGGTTCGATACAACTATTTCCGCTTTTCTTTTTCATTTTGCTGTGCACTATATTCCTATTTTCTCTCTTAATCTCTATCTCTCTTAGTGCCTAAGCCTGATATAATTGATAACTTTTAAAAAATGCCCCGTACCACTATTATTTATTATCATATCAAATACTTTTAAAATTTATAATATGATACAGGAACATGAAGCGAGATTGCATCTGCATGCGATAATTTAATTGGCTTTCTAAAGATGGAAAATCCCGAGCTAGGCCCCGTCTCTGACCGGGGACTTCCCGCGATAGCAGCTTAACTCTAGCGAATGTTGTCAGACTAAATATGAGCGGAAAGTTTGAGAAATTTTTAATGAAAGAAAATGGAAAGCACGAATCAGTTATTCATGCAACGATAAAAAAGAAGTTGATTTTTCAATTTTTCGATCTCTTACGGCGAAAAACAGATAGAGTTGAGATTTATGTAATTTATTAATTAAAAAAAACCATGTGACGTGCACTTTTAAATTTTCCTTTTTTTTCGTTTAATTTATTTCGGCTTTGAGGCGCGAGGCCCTATGCACCGTGAGGCTGTGGGTAGTGGCCCACACAGCCCACGCCTTACGCCACCTTTTCCTCAAGGCCATTTTCTACCGTGATCTCATCACATCTCTGTCCGACCTAAAAAAGCATAGAACCCCATGTGCGTAACTCTCTCCAGTTTATGCTGCTTTCAACAGTCGAACATGCGATGTTACGCTTCTAGATGGTAGCAGATCATTGTGGACAGCATATCGAGTATGTTCTGTAAACTTATGCAGATAATTTATATGTTCTTAATAAAGCTATGATTGATAAGCTATAAACCACCTAGGGGTAGTTTTTTGAAACTCATTGTTTTGTCCCCCTCCTGAATAAAACTCCCATCATTTCATTCTGCCGTTACCCAATTTTCATGCAATTCCGTTGTATAGTTTTTGCTACAGACTGCCCGTAAATTTCAAGTTTAATTATAAACACCCTGTATGAAGCTCTAATATAAATTAAGAATAACTAAAATAGTTTTAATAGATATTCTGTATTTGATTTTACTAAGATAAGTGAGCTTATTCATTATTATAAGTACTTATTTGCCTTATAATTGCCAAAAAAAGTAACATCATTCATGATTAGGTATTAATGTTCATTATTTGTAAGTAAAATTATATTTTGTTTCATGACTAAATATATAAAATTCATTGCTTTGCAAAAAAACCCAAAAAAGTTTATTAACATAAGCAAAGTATTTTATCTGATTTTGAAATAAATGCTTCTGAAAAGGGAAATTTGAAATCATCCAAATTACTACTTATAAAACCTACACTCATATTTTCAGAAAATAACACTCTTCTGAAAACGCTGAATGTAAAAAAAAAGCAATGTATTACTACATAGAGAAAAAATAAATTCCGAACGAATTGCCCCGCATATAGTTACTGCAAACCGGCTCCTATTAAGGATGCTCCTTGGTGATCAACAGGTGTCGTACTCGTCTCTTGACCGACGTTCAAAATAAAGAGGTTTATCACCTATAGCACTCGTGTTGCTTTATAATACGACGTAAATATAACTCTTTTACTCCCATTCTCTCTTAGCAATAAACTTTCAACTAGAAGAGAGAATTTAACAATAGAAAGATTTAAATCTATTTAAATGAAGTCCTTAACTGTACATAATCATTTATATATTCCCTCTTAATATAAATAATTGTATAAATTTCTTTCAAATCACATATATTATACTTAAATGAAGATAATATAAGAGTTTCGGATTAGCAGTTTTTTAGATATTCGCGGCTCTATTAAATGTGTAGTATCAAAGTATATATTTCTTTCCACATTAAATCAATACAATAGAAATTATGATTACGAGCAGTGGGAAATAATGATTTATTTGTATGGTATATACTCAGCACTTATTTTATAAAAAAATTTTAAATGCTAAATATTTTTCAGAAAGTGAATTTTTAAAACATCCATTTTTAAAAAGGAAAGAGGGCAGTGCTAAGTAATAGAAAATATTCGCCTTACATAGACGTAGAAGTGAGACTGTTTAATGTATTTACTCTAGTTTCATTTCATGATTCGCTTTCAATTAACATTAAAAAATTTCTATGACATTGTCAATTTAAAGATTTTAAATAAATTTTAATTTTGGATATTAATTGTTCAACACTTTTACGCCATTTTTTTCCCAGTGTAATCTTGAGAAACCTGGCATTAGTTGGATCCTCATAATTACGGGAGAAACAGGGATCCAGACAGAAAAAAGTTCGCTGTTACTCTGTGAGATTTACGTTAGCAATAAAAGATAAATCCCTTTGATTTTAGTGAATATTTTGCTCAGAAATATTTTTATATGAGAATTTAATCATTATATCTTATATATGATATATATTGCATTTATCGGACCGTGCAGCAAGAACAAATTAGCGAAGTACTGTGTTAAGTGTTAAAAAGATACTTGGGCGGATGTCGACATTAAATTTTATAACATTGGTAATTTTTTTATGTCTTTCTTTAATTAAATTGTTTAATTGGAATCTTGTTAGAAACGCGATATATTGTAATTTTGGATACTGGATAATGGAGATTTTCATTCAATCCTTGTTATAACCCTAAATGTGCAAAGGAATCTCCTTAAAAATTTTTTTTTGTTGCATGCATAAAATTATTTAATGATTTAACTTATTTGCAAGCTAGTTTGTAAATAAAAAATTCTTATTGCAATTTGTTTTGGAAGAAATTTGTATGATGTGTGAAAACTTCCAATGCATGTGTATTTAATAGTTAGACTTAAGTATAATTCAAGGTCGTAAAATTTTATTAGAAAATTGTATTTTTTAAGAAGATAATTAAAAAAATACGTAGTTTTTCTCATTTTTAAAAATCTTTCTTAAATATCTCTTCATTAAACTAATGCATTCGTTTTGATGTTAATATTATATTCTTTGGTATGTTAAATCCCATTCACATGAAATGAATAAATTAATATGATAATAATCACTTTTCGATGAAATTGCTGTAACATGTGAAGATAGAATTTGAAATTTTTATTGTTACAATTGTTTTTGTTCATAATGTGTTATTGCATAATCAATCTATTTAAAAGCATGAAAAACCTAAATAACATCGGCCATTATTTTTCTGGTATATGTTAAGCTAAATACTTATCGTAAAGTTTTTTTTTTACTGTTATGATTTTAGGAAATTTAATAAGTAAATTTATTGAATTAATATGCCTATGTAACAAAAAAATTGGAAGAAAATTGATAAACTTATGCAACATTTAGTGCATTTGTTTCATAATCTTATTCTAGTTGTAGTATTTAAGAAAGTCGTCAATGAAATTGCAAAATATTTTCATTAATTGTTGAAGTAGTATTAGATATTAATGGAAAATTCCCCCAACCAAAATGCAACTAAAAGAAATTTGTATTGGAATTATAATGGAATTTTTCTTATCATTTTTTAAAACAGTATTAAAGATACTTAAAAGATTTTATATTACTGTCATAATGTTTTAAGCTTTAATTTGTTTAAAATAAATTATACCTTTCTCCAATTCTTCCAAACAAAGCTTTAAATTCTGGGATATTGAAAATTTATCCAAAATCAATTTTTTTTGCTTGATAGTAAGCAAATGTAACTAGCTCATACTTTTTGTTTGCTTATAGTAACAATGTATTTGTTTATATTGATCAAAGAATCATTTTCAAATAAATTTGTTTGAGATTATAAGTAAATGCTTTAAATCATATTACTTGTTTTTTTAATCTGTTTTTCTATGAAATGGGCTGTAAGCAAAATAATTTGGTAAAAGTGTAGCATAACGGTGTATATTGACATTTTTTGTTTCTCCAATCTAAAATTGGTCTCCAAACTATTGATAATCATCTAAAATCAGCACCATCAAGAACATTTTAATGTAAAATTGAAATTTTAGCACTGGGAAAATATTACTTGAGCAATATTATGAAAAAGATGTTACTGATAGAAAGAGACCAGAACTTATTTTGGAAAATTTGGTAGAAGTTTACCAACAACAATATTCAGTTTGATGTCGGTTGTATTATTTTTGGCGACTTTTTTGCTTGCAGTGGCGAAACAGAAAAGTACTGTCATTTCTTATCTGTATGTTTCATCTTTATTAAAATCTGCATCATGTTAATATGCTCTTTTATATATCCACTCTAATGGTGTGTTTTCTTATTACTCATATAATTAAAAAACAGGAATTTAATTTTCGAGCAGAAATAAAAAATTGGGCATTAAATTCTTTAATATATTATTTAGCTAGAATTAAATAACATATTTTTTTTAAAACTGCCCTCTTTTAATATTTGCAGATTTAAAATTACAAATAGCAATCATGAAATGAATAAGGATGAATGAATCATGAATACGTATCTTATGTACATATGTTCTGTTTATGAGTTACCATAATAAACTGTTTTCCAGAATGAAATTATCAAACAATGAAATTGTCAAGTTTGATGTGTACTCTATTACAGCTGCCAAAATTTATTTGTGGTTGGAATTTTTTTGATTAGAAAATTTGTTTTGCATAAGTATTTCTTCAGATATATTAAAGATTTCTGTGGATGCATAAGCAACCTTGACAAAATAAAAAAGAATTTTAATCTTTGAAAAGTATCATAAGTGCAAAATCATTTTTGAAAAACATTGCCCAATACACTTGCTTAAAGATCTGCAAACAATTCTGATAAATTAACATTACTATATTTGGTAAACTCCTAGGAGAGCCCCACCCTTGGCGCCAAACCGGAAAAAGCGCCAAGCGAAAACGAAATGGCGCCAAGCAAACCCGACAACGGTGACAAGTAAATATAGCAGTATAAGATGGATGCGCAATGAAAATATATGTAAACAATACAGAAATTTAACATTTAAGATAAAAAATATAACAACAGCACTTACTTTCGTATTGTTGATCCTTCCCAAGTGGAGGGTAAAGTGTAACAACTGCTTTTAAAAAATTCTGGAAAGTCTCGTCGCTGAGTGAGTGATCGCGAGAGCGCCGCCATAAATACTCAGCGAGGTAATGGTCGAACATGCCTTCTGCGTGGCTGGTGTGATTACGGAGAAAACGTTTTATTGCCGATTAACTTACTATTGGAAAACCACGAATTCTTTCTTATACTTCTGCAAACATGCGTATTCACACCTTTTTTTCGACATCTCCATTCAAATCCATCCAAAACAACACTCTTTCGTTCATTTAATCCCATTTGCTCATTACATTTAGGACATTCATAACTTGAAGCAATTAATCCTTCTTTCATACACCATTCAATCAATTCTTTCTTGCCTCTAGCATCCAATAACGTAAAATATTCTAACGTGTATTCACTGACAAGCGCAGCCATACTTTCAACCCGGTGCCCAACAACAAAATGAAATTTGAAATGCGCGCCCACAAATGACGAAAATTCTAGAAAAAGTTAGGGTTGCCATATGTTGTATTTAAAAGCAAGGTTACCATGACGGCAAAATTATCGCCAGCCAAAGTAATTCGCGCCAAGGGTGGGGGCTCTCCTAGGTGTGAACCCCATAGGTAATTTTCCTGTATATAATCTGAGGATTATGTATTAAAGTTTCAAATTTTGTTGAGCGTATTATACTCCGCTGTGGATCATGTAATAAACATTCTCCATCAGAAAAGCTTATGCCATTTATGTTTTATAAAAAGTAACAGATGGTGCTGAAAGCTTTTGTGACTCGGATAACGTATTTCAGCTACAATCAGGGAAGATAGTTCCTCTGAGAGAGAAAGATATTACAGTGGCTAATTGCTAGTGTTATTTTGTATTCTCTCTTGACCTAAGCTGTTCCATCCTGAAAATATTAAAGTTCATATATCCCATGCCATTTTATCCATTGGTGCTTGGGCCACCTAAGGGTTCGGGGCCCGGATAAGCTGGACTTGAATAGTTTTCTGACAATAAATTTCGATTCACAAGTGCGAAGGGGGCCTGTGTGTGTGTGTGTTGATCTTCTGTGCTCAGGGCCCCAAATGAGCTTAAATTGGCACTGCTTATATCATTATGTTGAAGTGGAAGCATGTAAATTACATGACTGAACTAAACATTATAGAGAATACTACCGAAGAAGGAAATCGGAGAACTGCAAGATTCTTTAACATTGATGAATCAAATATTCAATTGCGCAGAAAAAAGACTAATTTTGAAAAATGAGACCCAATGCTTTTTAATTACAGACTCGATGAAGCACATCTTAGTGAGAATGTTACAAATGTCCTGAAGTCTGTACCTACAACTAATAAAGCAGGACTGAAAGAAATTACAGCCTGTAGACATCGGAATCAACAGATTAATTTTATAATCCCTGTCTAATTTTATAAAAGAATTTTACAAAAAAAAATCCGTAAAATTTTTCCATATAATTTTAGACATAGTGTGTATTTCTTTTTTTAAATTTTTCTGACACTGCATTATATGCAATATATATTTTGGATAATTAGCTGTAAAAATTGCCGCAGGTTATACAACGCTGCGGATGATGCAGCATTTAAATTTTTTCCCTCAGAAAGAAGTCTTTGCGGAAATACGCTGCTGCGGATTACATACAGGAAAATATGGTACTTTAAATAGGAATTGCAGCCACACACAATATCTGTTATATTCAGATAAATTATGAAAGTAAAGGCTATTCTATTGGAAACTTCATGCAAATAGTATTGCAGGGATGTATGCACAACCTTTTTAGGATGAGGGGCAAAAAAATTTAATAGGATCATATTGAGGGCTAAAGTATTACGCGATGGCAAATATAGGAAACACTGCATTAAGGTTGCAAATCCTAATTCTTTACCTCATAAATTCTCTTGATGAATAATGCAATGAAGCTGCAACAGTTCTACGCCACAATGGGCAAGGCATTCTTTTAGCAGCGTAACCATTCCAATTTTCATGCCAATCGTTGATTTTGCTCCATCTGTGGTAATTCTAACACAATTGTCCATGTTTAAGGAAGCTACATTGCTCAAAAGTATCAAACTGGAGAGAAGTTAACTTCCAGTTGTTTGCCCCTTCATGGGAAACATTCCAAGAAGTTCTTCAGTAACATAAAATTTTTTATCAATTCCACAAACAAATACAAGCAATTGGCTAACTGATGTTCGATCTGTAGGTTCGTCAACAGATAAGGAAAAATATACAAAGTTTGAAGCGGCTGATTTTACTTGATTTTCAATGTCCTCATTTAATTGTTGAATTCTTCTTTTGATAGTCATTCTATTTAAGCTTATATTTTCAAATTTCCTTTTTTTGCTTCAAGACAAAGTTTTTTACAAAATCACCATCTGTGAATGGTCGACCGTCTTAAGCGATAATTTCAGCAACACCCCCAGCTCACTTCCACATATGAATCCAAGTTAACTGTACATTTTTGAAAAAAATTTGCTTGACTACTAAAAGTTTTTTTGAGTTTGATTTTTTGCGATTATTCATATCCTTTCATAGATGCAAAACGTTTGCTTTGTTTCATAATGCCACTTTACATTATACTCTTTTGCCCCAGCAATCCTGCTACTACATATTAAGCATATGACAGTATCATTATAATAGATAAAACAGTACTTTTATCAGTCCATGCATGCATCATGAAATTTTCAGATTTTGAAAAAATCACCTCTTTTCTTACTCATTGTCTAAAATATTTTATATGGCTTCATAAATAAATGATACTAGACTAAAAATCCTAAATCAAAAAAGAATATCAGATTTGTTCTGTGACATCTATTTCAAAATTCCTAATCTTCTAGCAAGACCACGGGGTTGTTTAAAAAAATGATCATTGCAGCTAAGTAGAAGTTATTATTGGTAATTCTCACCATGAAGAAAAACACAAGTTCAATAGGTACTTTTGATTGGCTCAGCATAATTTTAAATCGAGACTGTTCTTCGACCTTCTCTGTATCCGGACCATGCGATGGAAGAAATAATGGCTTCCATTGATCAAGTTCGTGAGCTTCCATACGAATCGCAGGTAGCCATGAAAGAAACATATTGAAAAGCCGCGTAATAAATTGAGAAAAAATTTAATGAACAGCTGTAAAACAATTATTTGCTGTAATACTGGTTTCGTATATGATTTTCCCTTGTTTAATTAACAAAAGGTCAATTACATTTTAGATTACTCTTTTATAATAGACATTCGTGGGTCAAAATTGGCCCACAGGCCATAGGCTGTGCATTCCTGTAGTATTGGATATATTTAGGTAAACAATAGTAGCTGTATCTATTTTGTTAAAATACTGAAGTAATATAATTTTTTTTCTGGTGTTGATTGATTATGCTGGCACTGGCAATAAATTGTCAAATATAGTTCCCAGCAGCCAGATGAAATATTTCCTACTGTAACCATTTCTCGTCCTTCCCAATGTAATTCTCAATAGAATTTCTACAAAATTAATATAAACTAACTGTGCAAGTAGCATATATATTTTTTTTAATATTTTGTGTTTTTTCACCAGAATTGACCATGTGGCAAGATTTGTGCCTTATTCTTTTATGGCATGCCAAGTAATTTGGCGACTTCAAATGTACCTTAGAATTTTTTTATTCCTTTTTTGTATTTATGAATAGACATTGTTATTAATACAGAAAAAATGTTAGTTAAAATGTCTGATTCTACAGTTTAGTTAAATATATATAAAAGACAAATTATTCGGTGATAACTAACTTAATAATGTTATTGAGTACCGACTATCTGAACAAAACAATGTTAATTTTAAACTGAATAACTGCAATTCCGAAGATTAGAATCTTTGAAATACAATAAATGCATTTCAAAAGTAGAGTTGACAGACATCAAAGTAATGTTGTGGAGTTGACATACTTCAAAATACATGTTTGTCGAAAAGAAATTCTTGGTTAATTTGGTATATACTCATTTTGCTGGCACAAATCTTGCCAAGCAGACTATTGGTGACAGCACACAATTTTATAATTCCACATTATAAAAATCCTTTAATATTTTCCTTAATTGCTTCTAATGTAATGCTCAAAGATCGGTTTTGACACCTTAAAAAAAAATTTGACATTTTTTCTCTGTTCTTGGCAAATCCCAAATTTTCATTGATTTTCATGCATTTTTGACATTTTAAGTAAAAGATATTACTGAAATAAGAAAAGACAGTTGCTTGTTTTGAATACAGTAGAACCTGGTTTTGTGGAATTTTTTCTGTGCAATCTTTTTTTATGCGATATATGAATTTGAACGGCTTAGGTACCTCTGTAATGTTTTCTATCAATGTACATATATACTTTTCAAGACGCTCTGTTTATTGGTTTATAACAGCCTCCTGACAATGCACGTTCAGTTGCTTTTTCTCAACACACCACCATCCCGTGCTTGATTGAAAAAGAAACTTTCAAAAAGACTACATTATCAATAATTTGATAGATTATGAAGACAGACAAGAGGAACTAGATTCTTTGAGGACGGATAAAATATATGCAGGGATCCAGCTTTTCAACACATCGTAAAGCATTTTCTTAAAATAGTTCCCAAATCCGAAAGGAGTTAGAAATTTCAAAAAGAGCTTCGATTATGTATTTCTGGTTATCATGTTTACAAGCAACTAATCAACCAACCTTCATCGCAAAAACTTATCACTTACTTTATGGTGCCAAAAAATAAATCAATTGAAATTGTATCTTCAAGTGTTGAAAGCGATTTTAAACTAATTGATCACACAGGAAGATGAGTAGTTTGGATTACGATGAGTAGCAGTGTACGTGCTGTATATTATGTATGTACATTTTGAAAACTTCACCATGTATACAATGAGAAACTAAATTTTTAAAAATGTTTCCATATGTAATTTAATTTATTTTGTTATGGAAGTTTTTTCTCATAAATTTCACAAGTTATTGACATTTTCTAAGTGCGACTCTTTAATGCGGCCCTTCTCTGCTGCATAAAAATTTGTTCATGTAGTAGATTGAAGCTGTTTGTTTTATGTATATATTTATGAAATTTTTGAATATTTTTTGTGCTGTTTCTTTTCCCTATATCTACTGCACAAAAACAGGTTTTACTGTGTGTGGCAGTAAAAGGTTACCAGCAGGAATATTCAGGTTGGTGTTGGTTGCAGTGGCGCACACAAGGGGGGTTCCTGGGGGTCTGGACCCCCCAAAGCCCTTGATTTTTTCCGATTGATTATAATTCTAAGTATATAGTATGTAAAATTTAAGTATTTGTTATTAATGATTAATTTTATTAATTAATGCTAATTATTTATTCAATAATTAGTGTTTTACTGTGTTTTGTTCTCAAAAATCGACAAAATCAAAAGGAGCATGATACAAAAAAGGTGAACTTTTGACCTCCCCGAAAAATTCCTGTGCGCTACTGGTTGGCTGTATCATTTTTGGTGACTTTCACCTGCACCAGCAAAATGTTGAAATACCCAATTTTTAAATACATCAAAAAAAAAAAATTTTTTATATTGAAACTATTAAAATATCAAATTGTGTTTTAAGGTCTATATAAAAGCACTATCAGTTAAAAGCCTTTTCAGGAAAAAAGTTTTTTTTAATCCAGATGAAACATCTTTAATTGTGTATGTGTACCATTAATAGAGGGAAGTGTGTTAATAGAATTATTAACAGAAAATGTTTGTTTATGTATGCTAGTTAGTGTAATAAAATACAAAGAGTTGACTGTATTTTAAATTGTGTTACAATTTATTTTATAGGTAAATGTTATATATTAAATGTTTGAATAATTTGACTTTGAAAAGAAGCGAAATAAATTAAGGTATTGCTAAATGGGATAAAATTGTATAAGAATTTAAAATAATTAAAGTTTTTATACTTTCTGTAATCTAATGAAAATGTATACCACGAGCATTTTGACATTTTATGTAAAAATTTCAGTGCGAAGGAAATAAAATGGGAATTATGAGCTGTGTAGAATAATGAAAGTTTTCTAGCAATCAGATTTTTTAGGTTTAAATCAGTTTTTGATTATTTATAATAATTTTTAAAACTGTTTGGTTTTATTTTGAATATCTTGCATTCATACTTTTCATAATTTTTTTAAAAAATATATAATTTAGCATTTGAAAAGCCCTACTCTGAAATGCTTTTATCTTTTGTTGAGAATTTCATATGAATAACTGTTAAGATTGAAATATTGACTAAAATAGAGTTGCTGATATAATCCAATCATTTTCATTAAGATAACTAGTGTCATCTGATGAAACTTATTTAGTTTTAAAATAAATTGACTGTGTAGACATTTTATTTTTGTTATATACAAATGACTGCTGCTTTAGAGTAAAATACTTTAAAATATATGTATCAAAATATTTCCCCCTTTTCTGTATTCCCTTGATTTTATATTTTGAAGATAACTTGCATTTTTACTCTTGTAGGTAAGGTACTGAACAACAGATTGTAGACTTCCTTCCACTGTCCTACTACTTGCAGCCATTGCATGTAAAGCCTTTCAAAAAATGAAAGGACCAACAGAAAAACTAGTAAATGTAATTTTTAATTATTTTCAATTTAATTTCTTAAAAATGTTATATATAAGGTATATGAGGCAGAGTAAATTTTACATATTTTACTGTTGAATTTTTTTAATCTCTGTAGTTATTCTAATATTGTAAATTCTTATTTTTGATTATTAAAAATATCCACCTTAAACATTTATTACAGGATCAGTTTTTTTAGATTGGTGAATTAGAGATTGATTTATTCGTATATTTTATCATTTTTTTTAAATGTAAAGATTATTAACTTGATTTACGATTCTCATAGAAAGTTAAACTCATGGTGTAAACAATTCTTGTCTTTTCAGCTTGTTTTTATATTATTTCTATAATAGTGGATTTAAGCAATTGCTTTTAAAGTAACATTTCAGTATAAAAGATTTAATTTTTCAGTGACATAAAAATGGAATTAGTTCAAATCCATGGAATGTTTTTGGCTTATTATTTAGTAATATTTTCTGGAGCTGTTAGTGTTCATCAGTGCATTTTAATTGTTAAAATAACTTTGAAGCTTGAATTATATATTTTTTGCTCTTTGTATTACTAAAAAATATTTTTATTTTCAGTTTGATGGCATTTATGCTAATCCTCGTCTTATGCATGCTGTAGGACTAGTGGTGGTAAGTTTTTTAATTTATATTTGCTTCTGCTTTATAATCAAATGTTGAATATTAAAACGTTTAATTTGAATAAAATTAGAATATTTAAAACAATGCTTTGAGTTATTCCTTTAAATAGTCATAACCTTTGAAATGTATTGTTCATGTGTATGACTTGCAAAAAATAATTTCAGAAATTTGTAATCAAATGTCACTAAAATTTATGGATACTGTGAAATTTTACATGGATCAAATCCTTTTTTAATTTATCCCTTAGCACTGCACTTTAAAATTACACCAAAGAGAAAAAAAAAGGAAAAAGTATGCTCTAATGAGGTTAATATTATTTAAAAAACTATGATTTATGAAATTAAATCTTGAAGTTTTTTACGAAGTAACTATTAATCTTAAAGATTTGAGTATTGTAAATAATTTATATTCTCAAAGTGCTTTTTTCTATGTATTAAAAAAAAATTCTATAATTTCTTCTTTTAGTTAGCTGTCCATTAAATATTACTTGATTTTTCTTTCAATGCTTGCGGGGGTTCATTTTGGAATATATTTTGATAACAGCAAAATCCATTGGAAAAAATGTGTTAATATGCTTGAAAATTTTTATTAATTATTGATTAAAATTTACCATTACAACAATGTTTTTCTTTAATGTCTTATTAATGTAAACTGAATTATCGTTTATGACAGAAAGAAGAAAATTGAATAATATTCTTCCTCTTTCTTTTCAGTTTATCTTTTTATACAAACATTCTTTTCTAATATACAGTGCAATATGTTTGCCATGATTACGTGGCAGCAGAGTTGCACAGTAAAGAAAATCTGAATAATAACCATATATGCCCTTGAAAATTCTTTATCAATCAGCATTAATTCAAAAATGCAATTAAGAATTTATCAAAAACAACTTCCGAACATAATGTCAAAAATATCCGTTACACAACAGTTCAAAAACCACACTTCTGAGCAGACACCACATGCTAGTTAGAGAGTGAGTATCAATGCATGGCAAATTAGATTGAGATATTAAAAGGGAATCGGTTATAACTTCTTGTTTATATATCTATCGTACTGAAAGTTGCTGCCTCGATGACGTGATCAAACGTCACGGAAACACATGACCACCACTCAATCTAAAAAAAGGATCGCTAATCGACCATTCAGCGACTAGTGTCTAAAAGGGGATGAGACTATTTACCTTTTGGTTAACACAATATGTTTAACACGAGAACACTTAGACGAAATATTGGTCAACATGAAATAATACAATGATCCTGACAAACTGCTGTGTATTTTCATGCATTTTTTTTCTCTTAACACGAAACGAAAATCGTTTAACATGAAAGAATTTCCCTTCTGAGTGTTGAAATGGAGCTGACACACTTGATGAGCTATTTGAGAAAATGTCAGATAATTTGTGTCCTGCCCCAATTATGGTAGACAAAGGTATGTCAGAGTTTGTTCAAAGCTAAAAAAATATCATTGTTGCAGATTCTAAAAATGAAATGAATAACGCAGTCCCACAATGATTTGAAAAGAGGAACATCATGAAAAGTATCTGCAGTTATTTAGAAGCACATTTTTGTAGTGAAATGAATAACAAAATGTGCGACATCATACAATGTGTCGATAATTTAATGCTAAAAAAAAAAAAAAAAGAATAATATCAGATTATTTTCCCCAAACTCAAAGGTTTTGCTTATTAAAGAAAAATTTTGTATTAAATCTCATTAAATTCTTGTGAATGTTTTTGTATCATTGATTTTTATTAAATACATGCATGTATACTTATCTTTGTAAATAAAATATACTCTAAAAACTTATTTGTTGAAAATATAGGGAGGGGGGCGGCTTTGCAATATGCTTTAACGCGAACAAATATTTCAGTTCCCCTCAATTTCGTGTTAAACGATTTTTACTGTATGTCATGAATAGGAATCGGGAACAAAAAGTTTTCTTCTGAAGAAGTAGCTGCGCTATGTTTCTGCTGTTTACAGAATAACCCTGGCGATGTTTTATTGTTCGATGTTATTAAACACTCTCATTGATGTTCACAGGAACCTATTTTTCCCATTCTTCTCCCAAATAGTAAGACCTTCTAATTGGACAAGTTGTATTGATTCAATGGATACAATAATGCTATTTTTACACCTGGTTTATTTTATAACATTAATATTACAAATTAAAAATAAAATTTTAAGAAAAACAGTTGTACACACAATTTGCAATGCTAATTAATATTAAAATTTCGGTGCTAGTTGCTCTCACTATTTAAATGTTTTTAACAGTGTTGTAATGTTTATAGTTATAAATATTACTGTTCTCAAAAACATCCGAGATGTGTATTTTCATTCTGAATTTTCTATGCGGTATGCATTTGGGCTTGCCTTTCATAATTCTCCCCTATCCAATGTTTTTAGTTATTTGGTTGTAGCTGAAATCATATAACTTCAGGTATTGGTCTCTTAATATGTCAGATTTTAATGGAAATGGTATCTGTAGTTTTGGAGATCTGATGCAGGTCCCCCGTAGATCTGATGCAGGTCTGATGCCCTTGAAGTTCTTAAAGTGATTTTTGTTTGAGGATGTCTTTCAGTCCTACAAATCAGCTGATTGTTAACTGGATTTTTGTTGGAATGTGAAAGGCATTGCATAGGAAATATGCTTAAGTGGGATTTGTTGCATCAAGTAGAAGTTATGCAAGTACTATGGTTTTTAATATCACTATTGATTTATTAGTAACATCTTAGTTAGGATCTCCATGGAATATTTATTCTACCAATATTCAGGCTCTCCATCTATTGTTCAGTTTCAATGTTGATAGCATTGATTTGAACTGGCTACTGTCAGTCCAGAGACCTTCGTTTTTTACAATACATTTGATGACTAGGTTGTGAAGATAGATTCTTTTGGGCCTGTCATTATGTACTTATAATGCCATCCTTTGCTGATTGGGATTTGTAGAAGTAGTCATCATAGTATGAATTACTGTTTTGTCAATTAAAGAACTTGTTAAACTGTGTTTTATTCACTTCCAATTTTCCAATTTGTGCTTTTATTGAGTAGTTTATTCTTCAAATTTGTTTGCTCAGAATAAATTTGTGTACTTTTCACTCTTAATATAAATTTTTGGTAAATCATCTCTTTTTATGGAGCACTAAAGCTATCAAAAATATGTCATGAACCATTCATTAACTGTGCACTAAAAAATTTCAATTTATTTGTTAGATATGTCAGTATTTTAATGTAACCTGTCAAAATACAGATTAAAAAAGTTAATGAAAGAACTAAAACAGTTGTCTCGTATCATCAGTATTGTGAAATCAAATAGTGCTGAAGGAATCAAAAATGGCCCTTGCGTGTCAATGACCTTTGACAAATAAAGAAGTTGATGGTCTGTGGGGTTTAGGTCTATTTTGTTAACCAATATAGAACAATTAAAATTATGGTTAGAAGAAAATCGAATGTCAGGACAATGAAGACAAGTTTTGTAATTTTGGCCATCAGGATATTTTCATTCCTTTATGAGTGTCTTGTACATAGTCTGGCTATGGTGGTTGAAATTATGCGGTTACAATTAAAATCAGGAATGAAGAACTAAATCAATAGATATTGGAAATGATATCTTCTCACAAGAAAAGATGTCTTTTTCTTCGAGGTGTCAATCCTGGTTAAGGCTGATATTGATTAATGTTAAAGGATAGGGTTCAAACTGTTAACTACATTTTTGAGACAAAAAAAGGTCCAATGTTATAAATTATTGTGGGTATAACACACAATTGTTTATGGAATGTTCTTTGAATACTGAAGTTTTTAAAAATATTTTTAAAATCTTATTGGAAATAAAAATGGTCGCATTTTTATTTGAAATGATTGAATCAAATGAATAAAATAATTTAAAAGTGTATATCTGTCTTAAAAGTAGAAAAGCCATAATATATTGTTTTGCCTGGATCATTTTTTTAAAAAAATATCTATTATCATTGATGTTGGGATCTGATGTTTCTGAGTGCCAAGATGTTTTTTTGCTTTTAAAAGAATATTTGCTATAATTACTTATTTTTGGCAATAATCTAGTTTCATTCAGAAATTTAATTGCCAAGTAATATTAAAACTTCTAGATTGTGACAGATGATGGACAAAGAAGAAAAAACTATACATGGGAGATTTAATACACAAGTATTGATATTCTTTCTGATTTGGGAATGTTTTTATCTGTTTATTGATAAAAATTTATTTATGCTGATAAATTTCTAACGTAATTGTGTTTGTAGTTTACCTTATTGAAAGTATCTGTTGTTGTAAAGATGTTGATAGAAATAGGTTTAAACTCTGTGAAGCTAAAGATGAGAAGAATCTAAATCAAACTAATATTTAACTTTTTCTGAAATTGGTTAGTTAAAAAATTCAAATTACCATTTTTTGATTAATTATAATTCAGTGTGACTTAAAATTTTTTGGCCTTAAGTTTTTACACTCAGTGAATGTATCTTGTATAAATTAAAGCTTGAGAATAATTATAAGCAAACTAATTTTAATTAAATTGTCAGATAGGAACTCATTTTTTAAAATAAATTATTCTTTTGGAACTTGATTGAGAATTTTCTTTGAAAATCATAAGATTAAATTAGTAATAGCTCAATAGTGCTTTTTAAAATTATCTTTTAATAACTTTTCTTTTTTCAGCCAAATTACTATGTTTTTTTTTACTTCTATTTAAAAATAAATCATCCAAATAACATAATATAGAAAGATTTAATAGAAAGGAATTTTTTTTATGAATATATATTGTAAATAACTAAGAATCAGACTCATCATCAAAGCATAACTTTGATAAAAAATTTCTTAAAAATTTCCTTTTTGTATTAAGAATTAAGGACAAATGTTCACAAAAGTGTTTATCAATATTTTTATTGCTTATTGTTGAAATCTCTAGGACAAATATTTTTGTCAAAAACCTTGAAACAGCTAATGCCATCTAAAAATTGTGCAAATTTTAAGTTCTTCTGTTACTCTTAAAGTTTCAGTGTTCATTTAAGATCTAAAAGGGAGTTTGTGCTATCATGTGCGAAAGTTTTTATTTTGTTTGACTGGGAAGAGAACTTGTAGCAGAAAAAAATACATTTGTACAGATGAGTTATAATGAAAACATGCCTGGTATTAGTTTTAAATCCAAAAGGCATACAGGATAGATTACAACATAATAAAAATGAATATTATAAATATTTAGGAAACTTCTGCACCCTGTTTATTATTGACCAATAAATTCATATTGATGAAAATGTGAATTTTGTTTCAAATTACTGCAACTATTATGGTAATCCTCGTAATGGAAAGATTTTTAGGAGCTTGTTTGTCGACTTTATATCTTTGTCATTTCTCAAACTCCCTGTATTATCAAATTGTGTGAAAATATTTTATTAGTTAAGTTTTTTTTTCTTCTTTTTCTTGCATCTTGATAAAGAAACAAAATTTTTTTAGTCACTACGTAGATTATAAGGCAGGAAATAAGGAAGTGTATTAATATCTATATTTTTTGCTTATATTTCTTTAATGTCCAATATATATACATACCATATACTTTATTTTCATTATTCAACAAATGCATTTCTTGTGTAGATAACAATCATTTTTTATGGTATAATTATTTATATGGTATAATTATTTTTATTTGGTCTGCGTTTGCAAACCAAATAAAATACTTATACCTTTTATACTTTTTCTTTATTTATTTTTACATAAAATTCTTATTTTTAGGGTTGTATTGCACATGTTCAAGTGAAAAGTGGTTGTCTGTATGAAGGTGTTCTAAGAACGTTCTCTAGCAAAGTAAGCATCTTTAAACAGTATTTAAAATTTAATGATTATATATAAATTTTTGAAAACAAATTTTTCCTTCATTGTAGGCTGATTTAGTTCTTGAAATGGCTCGTAAGATAGACAGCAAAAAAATAAATAACAACTCTGGTGCTGTTACTTTAACTCCCATTACTAGCTCTGATGAAGTGGCTGACAAGATGGTGTTCAAATTTGAAGATGTTGTTCAGGTTACTTTTCCAAATGTTGATCCTGATTATGCTACAAGAGGTATGTTCATTTGAAAGAAATGTATCGATGGTATTAATATATGCTGATTGTATTAATGAGTCCTATTTTTTTGATTTTAGAAAGTTTTACTGATACTGCTATAAGCAAATTCAATGGTCAAGTTGTTGAGAGAGAACTTGAGCCTTGGGATGGTGGTTCTTTATCTGTAGATGGATTGGAGTTGGTTACAAGTGAAGAAGAAGCTGTAAGTCTTTTATTCTCATTTAAAGTATTGTAATTTATTTATTTTTTAAAGTAAGAAATGGAGGAAATAAAAGCTCATTTTTTGTTTATAATTGTCTAAATTGCAGGCATACCCAATGGTTGATAAATTTGTTCACTTAAGAAATAAATCTTGAATTGAAAAGTAATGTTATGGTCATCGAAAAAGAGAAAAATCGGACACCTTAAACGTTTTTAAAATTCTCAGAAGAACAACACAACGTTTATTGCTTAGTAGGAATTGTGAAGTTATTTATAAATAAAACTTTTAAGTAATTCTTTATAAAAAAATTATCTTGTTACCCAATAATTGTGTTGTTGGTAAATTACGTGCAGAAAAGTAATCCAATACATAGCTGTATGCATTTTTTCTTGATTATCTCTGGAATTGGAATAGAATCAAATTGGAATGCAGGCAATTTAAGCCTTTTCTCTTCCTAATTCAGTGGTGAAATATTTTTAGGGAGTAATTTATTAACATTTCCTTCAAGTCATTAAAAGTATCAATTTTATCTAGCTGTAATGAGAATTACAAAAATAATTAATTGAAGAATATGTAGTAAGTGTACATTTATTTGACTCTCCAAAAATATTTTAAGATATTTTTGGTTGTAAAGATTTCTTGAATCCCACCTACAAATATTCTAGTGCTTTCAATTTGTTTGATATTAAGAATACAATAAAATTGAATTAAAAGTCTTGAAGGAGTGGTCCTAAAAAATTGTTCATTTTCATAGTATTGAAAAGATAAACTACTGAAGTTAGTCCAGTGAATAAACAGAAAACATATATTGTGACATGTTCGGCACAAGCTAAAAAATATTAAAGGAAGATTGATATTGTTATGAAGATATAAGTATTGTGTATTAACATTTGAATACTTGCCTAAAAAGATCAATTTAACTGACATGACTCATTGAATATTTCATAATATATATAATCTAATGTTTCTCACCTTAAATTTTCTGAGGAAAATAATGTAATATTCTGTTTTCCTCTTCCCCTTTTATTTAAAAATCACCAGAAAATTGATTGATATTATCTGTTTGTATCGTGTAGCTTAAGTTTCCAATTAATTATAAGATTTGGTTTCCTTAAGTAGGGAAAAATTAAAATTGGTAATTAAAATCTGAGAATAATCAGGATAAATCTTTAGTTATTGATGTATAAGTAGGATAAAATTAGTTGAGACATGTTGATTGCCACAGTTATTTTCATGATTCTGGTGTTAAATGCTAATGTTTATAAATGCTACAAAATTCATGTTTGCACTGAATCATAGTTCCATATATATAGCTAGTGAGCAAATTAAAGATAATTTGCTTACAATCTTAGCAATAGTGCAAGCTGTGGGTTATCTCATAGCAGTCAAGATGTCAAGTTACACTTTTTTTTAAAAAAAAAATTGTCTTAATAATAATTTATAGAAGATTTGCAGTTTATCTACAAGTGTAATTTTTTTAAATCTCACTATCAAATCCTAAAACTTTTATTTTTTATTAATACAATTTTTAGTGAATATTTATTTTGTGTATTTTTACCAACCAAGAGAGAAATATTAATGTATTTTGACATTTTATGTAATAATTTAATTACCAAAATTTGTTTTTACTTCATGGTTAGTTTTAATAATAAAAAAAAAAATATTAGAAGGTTTTTTTATCTGTGCATTTAAATTGCCAATTGAATGTTTCATAAGTTTGTTTCAACAGAATTTTATTAAACATTTCAGAATGGATGGAATCCTAATGACATGTTTCGAACTAATGAGGAAAAATATGGCGTTAAGTCATCCTTTGATAGTAATTTACCTGGATATACGTAAGTTATAAATCTATGAAAAAGTCATTGAATTTAAATCTATTAGTATATCTTAGTAAAAGAAGTCATTTTAGTTTGAGTGTAACTAATTTACACATTTTATTTAAATTGCATTATATTTTACTATTCTTAAAAAAAAGGCATTTTTTATAAATTTTTTCAAAGCTTATTGTGAGTTTTGTGTAATTTCCCATAAAAGTTAATCCTGTTACACAAAGCTTTTGTAGTCAACCTTTAAAAGTGTATAATGTTAATTTACATTAATATTGCATTTTTAAAATTTTTGTTCTTAAGTGCTAATTTAAAGGAAATTGTATTGATTTGGTAGTTTTTGATGTGTTAAATTAAATTTTTTAAAGTGATTTAAGTAATACTTCATGTATCAATGTGAATGACTTTTTTTTTCATTCTATAAGAAATACCCAATACCAAGGTAATAAATTATTGCCTTTTTTTAGTCATTTATTTTATTAAATTTATAACATCTGGATTAATTTCTGAAATTATTCCTGAAAAAGTTACTTATCTATTGAATGTTTAATGATTTTAAGCAGTGAAAGTATATATTTTTTAAATTCATCACAGCATACCTTTGAACAAACAAAATACAGAGGAATATAAACAACAAGAAGCAAGAGCTACTAAGATAGCTCAAGAAATTGAAAGTGGTTTTCATCATAAAAGCAGAGCTGCTTTAGAAAATGGTGATGAAGAGGATAGATATAGTGCTGTTATAAGACCAGAAAATACTAATAATTTTAGGTAAATATTTTTGTATACATTCAAAATTGTTGACAGTAAATATTAAATTTTAACCAGCTCTAAAGTTTGAATGTGTATCTTTTATATATATTTCATTTGAACATATTTTACTTAAGTATATTGATCATATGTAATAGAAAAAAAATATAAGTATTAAAAAATTATAAAAACATGCATATGTGAAAAAAAAATTTCAAATGTTTATTTTTAATCAGAATAACTGATATTGGAAATTTTTCTGTGAAACTTTAAAAAAATTTAAAAAAGAGAAGTCGCTAAAATGATATGAGCCAAATTATATGCGTACAATGGAGTATAAGAATTCTTCCCTTTTTCCAGTTAGAATAAATTAGAAGATTTAGCAATATGAAGTTGTAAAAGACTAGGTCATTTCATTCAACCTGGGTGGAATGCTCTTAAATTTTTTACAAGAAAATACATAAGTGTATTATTTTAATTTGTCAATTGACTTTTTATCTAATATTTGAATTTCATTAGGTATGTAACTCATCGCTCAAGGAAGCCTCAGAATATTCGAAACATTCGCAATAGTCCAGCTCCACATGTGAATAGAAACTCGCACCAACATTCCCAGGTGTTCCATCGAGTGTCTAGTCCAGCTATGGCTGTCAATTCTCAGGGAAACTATAAAGTGGTGAACTCTGTCTCGGCCCCTTCTTGTGTTAATACAGTTTCACCGAGACCTACCCCTACTTCTACTCCTCCTACTCCCCGACAGCCAACCGTTCAAACAAATCAGCTGCCTCCACAAACTCCACCTACACAATTCCAACAGGTGCCTACATCTAATACAGCTGTTAGCATTGCTCAACCAGTTGTTCGTGCCACACCCCCTACAACTCCATCTGTGCCTCAAGAAGAAAATCACAAAATAAATGGAGGTATGAAGTTAATTTACATTTTCAGACTAAGTTATTAATGATTTTGATTTTAGATCACAAAGATCATGATTCAACAGCAGCTTTAATTTCATCGTGAAAATTCTTAAGTGTCCAAGTTTCTAAGAAATTAGTTTTTTGTTGTACTTTATATTGCATTTATAAGTAAAACATTTCAATTACAGAAGATTGTTTGCTATGTCTGTAGGTAATTTTGCTGTCAATGTTTTATCCTTAAATACCATTTTTCTTAAATTACTACTTATATTCAATTTGTTAGAATAGCTATTTTTCTTCTGAAAGAGCATTTACATGAATCTCCAAACTGTCAATTTTAGGAGCCACTTTGTAATGAATGTCTTAAAGCGAAAGTAATAGACAATTTATAACACAATTTTTTAAAATAAAAAATGAAGTTGAAGAAAAACCTTAGCTTGTGTTTACGTAATGTGTGAATGATCTTTTCTCTATCCATAAATAATTTAAAATACCTTTATATAACTGATATAAACTTTATGTTTATATTTTTAATTGAATAAATGTTATGTATCAAAGAAAAGTCTTTAGATTCAATATTACTTGTTTTTTAGTTAGGGTATTGGACTAATTACTTGTTCTTCAAATTGCAGTACTTGTTTGCTTATGTGTGGTATGCTCATGTCTTGGAGTGTTTTAAATGAACTTGAAATTTATAACACCAGTTTATTTTTAAACTCTTGCTCAATGGAATCAGATTGACATCTAAAAATATTATTTTTATTTATTTCATGCAAATATCTAAACTTGTTTTATAATATAAATTTTTCAGGTATTACATTTTCTGGTTGTAAAATGGTTAAAAATAAAATTTGAAATAAGGTTCTTAATTAAAAACTAAAATTCAGTCTGAAATTAGATTGTGTTTATGTATTAAACTCTGTCACATATAGTTTACATATATATATTTAAGATCCTTTCCAAGTTAGAAAAATGATAAACATCAACAAAAATTCATTATAACTTAGTGTTAAAGCTCATTTTTAAAAAGTAAAATTAATGTATAAAATATACTTTTGAATTTTTGTTTCTTTTTAATTTAATTATATTGCCATGATCTAATTTTAATGTGCTGATTTAGAGTAGTATTCAACTTTTTTTTTTATTAGTACTGTGTACAATAATATGCTTATATAATATTTCCAGAAGCAGACAAAACGGAGCTTAAATTTGCTCCCAAACCTCCACGTTCGTTAAATCTCCAAACTGTAGCTAACAAGGAAATGAGAGACAGTATTGCTAATCAGCAACTTGCAAACAAGAATATTGAGCGGAGAAAAGAAACTGAAAAAAAGACACCGGTGCAAAAATGTAGGTTTTAAATTTGTACCACTTGTCTGTTGAGAATGTTATAAATGCATTAAACATATAATCAAGATATCATTAAAAACTAATTTGAAAATTTTTTGTGATTAAATATTTTTTTGTTGTAGCTCGTGATGATAAAACAGAAGACCTAAAAAGATTCCATGCTAGGTTTAAGGTAAAGGTTTTATTTTATATCTTAATATTTTCTTGCTGAACTTTTAGTGAAGAAAAATAATCTTAATAGATAATAGTAAGGTTGATCTAAAATATATATTGTAATAATAAAATATATATTTTATTATGTGTATAATATTATATAAAAAGTGTTACAAATTATAGATTTTTTAAAAATTAGACAAGTAAAGATTCAGTAGAATATTTTTATTTTTTGTTTTAATGTGAAATTATAAAGAGTGAAATTTTGTTTTTATAAAAATTTATTTGTTAACATTCTAGAAAACTTCAGAATTTTAAATTTCTGTGTTGTGAATCATTTCACAATATTACATTGCTGTTTAAATTTCCCTTTATGTAGTTTTTATGTAGGATTTTAGTATTCTATTTTGATATGAAGTAAAATATATTTGGATGTGATTGGGAGGGATGATAATTTCTTTTTTTTTTAAAGAAGTTGAAATTTAAGTTGATACATGAGCAATTAAATTTCAATTAATTTTCAAGTTTTTAATTAGCTCTTCCTGATAATACTTTTAGGTAATGTGAAACTCTTAACACTGTGGTACCCAATACTTATTTTTCTTTCTTTCATGGAATTTTGTCTTCAATAGTCAAAAGTGAAACCCTAGTCAACCTTCCTTGTCAGATAATGTCTCATTTTTTTTTCCATATGTTGAATTTACAAATATATGTTTGTAATAATTTCATGATATCTTTGGTTGCTAATAAATTAGTGAGCTTTTGACTCAGCATTTCTAATTATGGCATTTATGTTGATTAGATTGTAAGATTTTGAAATATGATTTAACAAAGATTGTCACCTTTCTTGGTTATGCATGAAATAAAGCCTTAATTTAAAGAACTGTAAAACTTTTTTGTCAATTGGTGCCCAAGGGTTAAATAGCTTTGTATTTTAGAGAGTATGAAAATGATACAAAATTGAAACATACTTATTTTAAGTATAATCATTGGTACTGTATCTAGAAATTTTAAGTTCTCATTCAAAACAAATTACAAATCTGCATGAGAACAGAAGTTAAATAAATATGCAGTATTTAAACTTGGGTTATTATTGTTTAACATTTTATATAATCTTATTCGTAATCTCTTCTGATCTAATTTTTAATAGGTTCATTCAGATGTATTAATTAGTTTTAAGTATTTATTTTGGTTCAGACTTTATTGTGAAATGTTATGTGAATTATTTTTTTTCTCTCCACAACAGCTTTCTGAAGATCCTAAAGACACACATGAAAAAGATAGTTCACCAAAATCTGATGTGCAGTCATCTGGAAATGCTGGTGCTCCATTGCCTCCAAAACATCACAATAAGGAGAAAAATAAAGAAGAAGAAAGAAAATCGGATAACAATCCTGATAGCCGAACAAGCCCTGATAATCCCAAAAGCTCTAATTTGAATCCTAATGCTAAAGAGTTCGTATTTAATCCGAATGCCAAGTCATTCACTCCTGTGAGTTCCATTTTTAACATTTGCATTCCATGTATGAAGTAATGATATGTTTTACTTTAGTATGAATTTGAAAGTTATCAGATTCAGATGCACAATAATTTATTAATTTACAGTTTCTTCTTCGATTGTTAAAAATTGTATTTTATTTTGGAAAGCGTAAGATTAAAATTTATTTTATTTGTTTATATCCTGGAATAATGATCAACTGTCTTGTTTTATGCATTACATTAATGCATAATAAATCTAAATTCATACTGCAAATATTCGACAAATTAACTTTTCTTATAATTACCAAATATTTAATGAGTTTGATGATGGAATTAGCGCTTTTGGATATAGTTCTTATTTATGATTAAGTTTTTTAAATGTAATGTTTTGAATTGTTTATGTATGCAAATTTAATTAAACAGAATAAATATAAGATTGTTGGCTACAAGTGAAAGAATTTATTTTTAATATAACTTTCCTAATAGTTATATGTAATATATAAAATTCTCCTGTCACAGTGTTGGTTGCCAAACTCCTCCAAAACGGCTAGACCGATTCTTATGAAATTTTGTGTGTATATTCAATAGGTTTGAGAATAGGACGTAAACTGTTTTTCATACCCCTATGTGATAAGGGTGGTCCACCATTAAAAAAAACGTTTTTTGGTACCAACTTTGATTTGTCTCCATTGTTGTAACACTGTTATTGTTACAACAATGCCAAAAGTTGGTGTTGAAAATCCGTTATCAGCCAAACTTGAATTTTCATGATGTTGCTCTATTGACTGTATTAATTGTTTTAAAAAATAAATGCTTTTAACATGTGATTAACTTGAAATGTATTATTAAAATCTCAATTTCTACAATGCTTTACATTTTTTACAAATTTCTACGAATTTTTTCTGATATAAATTCATAAAAAAAGATAAAACTATTTTTCAAGCAGATTGGTACATTTTTTAACCTTTCCCAATGCTGCCAAATTAATTTTAAACAAAATATTGTAAAACTTTTTGGAATTAAAAAATTTTTTTTTTTTTAATACATAAAATATTTTTAAAGAACATATATTTTTTCCGTCTTTGGGAGGCATCAAAATACAACAAAAAAATTGGAAAAGCGCCAAATGCCAGTAATAGTTAATTACGGGAAAGCTACCTCGGAACTCACGAATTTGAGTGCTTATAGCGTATATGCAGAAAAACAACCTAGGAGAGTACGTAAGCAAGTAAAAGATTTTTCTGTCAGATAAAAAAAATGTTCTCTTATTTGAATGTTTTTTCTTTTATAATGATTGTAAATAATAGATTTTCCAAATCCAACTTATTAGTTTGAATTTTAAGTATTCATTGTTTCATGTATAAAATTAATGTGATCTTAGTTTTTTATATTACATCACAACTGATAGTTTTCTTTTAGAGAAATAATTTACTGAAAAACCTTCAAATATAGGAAATTGTTGCCATGTTTTTATTAAATAGTACTATTTCCTTTTAAATCTTTTTTTTATACAAGGAATGTAAACAAAATTTTAGTCTTTCCCCCACAGTTCTTTTTTCATAGTTACATATATTTAATCGAAAAATCAAACATTCAGATAAAATTAGTTGTTTCATAGCTAACGGTAGACATTTTTTGATTCATCATTTAACGAAAATTGATATAAATTAATATATATTTTTTAATAATTAAAGTTATATTGCATTTTATTATTTATTACTAAATTATTTATTTAATAATAAATTCGAACATTGTGTGTTTTCTTGAGAACAAAACTGGATTAGCTTTGTAAATTTTTAATCGAAACTAGGAATTTGAAAAAAGAAAAAAAATCTTATCCCTTTGGGGAAAAAGAAAGTTTTATACTTGAAAAAACCCATACAACTCTGAGCTGAATGGTGGAAAAAGAAACCTGTCTGACAAAGAAAAAGCAGAAGAAATTTCTGGAAAGGGGATTTAAATGACATAAATATTAAATCGTTCACATCGCTCAGACACACAGAAGTACTGGCATTCAGAGAGAAAAGGAAAATTTCCATGGGAATAAAGGTGTACCCACAGAAAAGCCGAGCTAAGTAGCGAGAAAACAGACCCGCCCGATGGGACAAAGACGTGGAAGAAACTTCGAAAAAGAGTATTTTAATGTCATTAATGTAGAAATTACATACACACCAGGAAGTGCTGACACTGAGAGAATGGAAATCTTCCAAACTTGTACACTTGAAGAAGCCAGTCCAACGCTGAGCCATCCAGATAGTAATGTAATATACAAGAAAGTGTATATTAGGATGAACATCGAAATTTTAATGTTTTAATTTATTCATCTGTTTTTTATTTGTTAAAGCTAAGAACACCAAATCACTTTTTCCACATTTCTGAATCGAAGTAATTTTAATTAAAACTCGAGCAACGGTGGCTAGCAATTTTAAATAAAAGAGATAAATAATTTCAAAGATCACCGATCAAGAGAACTTTATTTTAACTTTTATACTAAAACATAAACAATCAAACAGAACACCTATGTTGCCATTCACAAAATACTAATTATTGAATGAAAAATAATACAATTTTGTTGCCACCAGAAAATTAAAATTTGTAATATGTAATAAAAATAAATAATACATTTCCAACAATATCTGAATAATTATGGTATTTTTCTTGTATGTTCATATATGGGTGGGGAACTGCATCGACTTTTATGTTTTTATTTTTATTATTCAACGGAATTGTTTTATTTACTTACAATTACCTTCTAGAGAGGAATTCCAATGCAAACAGTTGTGCCACCATCTGTTCAACCTCCACCTCGTTTGCACACTCAGAGCCCTATTGTGGCTATGCCTCAACCTCACATAATGCCTGGCATGGCTCAAACTGTTTTCAACATGGCCCCTCATTATGTTGTATCTGCAACTCCTGTATCAATGCCAATGGCTCCTCCATTCACGCCAGCAACTACAATGACTCAAGCTCCAAGATTCAGAAAAGGTATGTATTTAATAAGTGTGTTTTCATTTTGCTATTTTATTAATCCAGAATGTGCGAGACCTAATCATATCTTTTTAACAATCAATCTCTAGGAGATATTTAACAAAATTGGAAAATTGTATTTTTAGGAAATGAACATTTTATTAACCTTGTTAGATGGTTAATGAGATTTTTTTGAATATCTGACAGTTTTCTCTGCCTGAAAAATCATTTAATATTTTTTATTGTACTTCAAATGTATCAAGTAAGTTGGAAATAGTCTTAATAAAATGGTATAAAAAGTTTAATTAGTAGTAAAAGGGAAATTGATAAATGTGAACCAGTGTAGCTGAAATATGTATTATTAAACATTGCTTTCTGCATTCATTTTTTAGAAACTGAGGGAATACATAATTATACTATATTTTAATGTATATTTGACCTGTTCATGTTTATAAAGAATCTCTTATTCTATTTTTAGTAAAGTTTAATGGACAACATTTTTGTGTGTTAGTTGTGTGTTGGCAAACAAAACGGTTTGAAAATTTTGTTGTATGTAGATTCTAAATAAGTATAGAATATTTGCATGTTAGTTTATTTTGATATTTTTTTAATATATTCTTTAAAAAGAATGTATAATTATGCATATTTTTGAAATCTTACTTTTTTTGTTAAATTTTCTTTTATTCCGATTCTTTGCATGGCATTTTATTGCTTTTCAAGGGGAAAAATATTTTCTCATTTAATTCTTTATTAGTTTCTTCCTATTATTTGGCTTTATATCCTTTTTGAATTGATTTTCGTCTTTTCTCTTGGTTTTTTATCCACTAATTTCTTTCTTTTGTTTCCGTTTCTTGTGAATTTTCTTTCTACTTTTGCAATCCTTTGGTTTAAAGATCCCGAGTTTGGTGTTGGTATGGGACTTAATCAGTATGAAGACGTGATCTTTTCAGCTATGCCGATGACCCTGCAGCGGCATGATTTGGCTCAACCTGTGCATGTTCAAGCAGCTACTGGACAGCCTATCCTGGCACCGCCCACGCTGTCGGCTCCCCAATTTACAATCCAGTATACACCTCCTGGTATGCTTCATCATCCTCCAGGCCCTCCTCAGCAATTGGCTTATGCCCAGGTAAGATTACTTTGTGTCTGTTCTGTTTAATTTTATTACTAATATGAGTTGAATTTGAAATTACAATTGAAATTTATTTGGAATTTTTTAAATGCTAGCAAGGTAAATGGTGTAATTGCAAATTGAAAGCTTTTAAAGTAATTTACATTATTGTAATTGATATATTTTTGCATCTGAAAGTGAATTTTTGATAGTGAATATTGGCAAAACTCTATTTGAACGCTTTACTCGTAAGTACTGAACAACATGATATATAAATCCAAAATACAAAAACCAAAGTTTTCTTAGATGGAGTAACGAATTGGAGATTGTATTGAACCTGAAACTAAATCAAAATCAACAGGTCTCTGAAGTCACTGAGTGACTTGAGTCTCTTTAGGGGAATTGTGAAGTGGAGGATCAGACCAAGAAGTACATACTATCTCACACACAAGATACCCAATCTTTGGTTATGGTGGAAAAGTATTCATAACTGCTTTAATTTCCACTCTGTCAAGGTTGAATATCATCTTAAACCATTTAGTTTGACTCATTACTGCTGCAACCTTTTCATCCTCAGGAACTGCAGACTGACTTACTCAAATTCACTGATTTCTACCTGATATTTTCTTGGATATGGGTAAAAGTTTTTTCTGAAAGAATATTTTTGTCTGAATTATGTGGCAACTTAGCCCAGGTTAAAGGCACTAAACACTTCTGAAGTAACTATTTTTAAATCTTATACTTTCCTGGGCTTTTCGTGCATTTCGTAAGAATGGCTTTTTTTACTTGGTTCTCATCTCAAAGTGTTTTTTCTTCATGTAGAGTAGCGTAAAATTATAGTGTTGGCTACTGTTTATGAGCTTTATCCTAATGAGCATTGGATCCATAATTATACTTATGGCTCTGTGATGGATGGTAGGACAGGTACTTGTTTGTTCTGAAACGTTTATTACTTGAAGAAGATGGTTGTGGGTCTTTTAGATAATCTTGATGCAAATTTGATGGCCTTTAGACTCATTAAAAATATAACTAATCAAAAAGGTGTTCTATTTGTAGATTCATGAGCTTCCATTCATACTATAAAAGGATATAATGTTGATCTTGCATCAGATCTTAAATTGCAGGTAGGGCCCAATGCCTTTGTAAGATCTGGCTGTGAACCCCAAACCTGACTTTGCAGGGGACCCTAATATTCTCCATTATGCCACTGTCTTGCATCCACTGAGTTTGAGTGCAAAATACTGGTCAATTTCTTTATATAAAGTCACAGATGCAATCGCTGAAGAGGTTTATGTGGGGTTGATCAACCTGACATATATTCCTCTTAGAAATGAATGGATCATTGGAAAGCACATCCATAATATAAGACTCTTATCATTATAGGGATATTGCTGCTGAGAAGAATTGGTCTTTATTAAATAGACAGATTGATGTCTCTTTTCAAGAATTATTGGTGCAGCTTGTTTCAGATTTAAGTCTGAACATAATTATTTACAGGCTCACCTATTTAGATTTGGACTTATCGACTCCTTGCGTGTTATGTACTTCAGCTTCGATGACTAAGAAGTCATTGATTTTTTTTGCCCTACTTTGGAGGACATACTTGGACTTCTAGGCATTGTATGCATGATGGATCCATGTGCAAGCTTAGTTTTGAAAAATATAAATCAGACTGAAAATATGTATGTACTAATCACATATCAGTAATAAGTACAATAAAATAATGGCAGAAATAAGTGTGGAAATTCTCATTAATGTAGTTATATTTTTAAATACTTATTTAATATTTGATAAAAATGAATTATGAATACCTTATTTTACTGTTATGACAGTGTAAATAAAGAATTCGAATTGTATTTTTGTAAAAAAATGTTTTTAAATAGTATAGTTTAAAGCCTTTAAAATCTGGGTTTGGAATCCAAAATAAATATGAATTTAGAATTTAGTGTTATATCTTTAATATTCAGTTTGTTTAAAATTTCAGATGTATTCCTTGATGCCCCGAGTTTTAACTCCACAAACTGTTGGAATGGTGCCAACTTCTGCTGCATATGGGGATAATCCACAGATTCCAACTCACGTTTATAGTAAGATTTAAAAAATTAATTCTGTTACATAGTTATTGAACAGCTGGATTTACTCTTTAATTTATTTCTATTTCAAAATTAGTTAGCAGTTATAAGGTTTTTAAAAATATTAATCTTTACTAAAATATTATACCATTGACTAGTTTCATCAAATCTGAAAATGTTGCCAAATGCCGCAGTATGTAACTAATAGTAGTTCCTAAGTATGTTCAAACACAATCTTGATCACACATGCTTGAAAATAAATTTTTTTTTTGTAATTTGTAATAATTTTCTTCTATTTTGTAGTGAAAAGTGATTAAAATTTAGGATATATATATTCTGCAGAAAACACATTAGAGTATTTCCAAAAAATATTGTGATGTGTAAGCCTGTGGGGTTTAGCAAAATTGCAAAACAAGGAACATCATTGAACTGCAAGGCAGCATGTAGATTTTTACTTTTGTGGTTTTATTTGATATCAACTACACAAAAAGACTAGTTGGAGTTTTGAATGCAATCACAGCATTCTTACTCCCTGAATAGTATAATTATTAGATCTTTAATTTGTTTCAAATGTACGTTTTTTTTCTAAATACAGTATTTTAATTCTTCTAAATCTTTGCCAATTTATTTGTTGTTAAACTTGTATGGGAGGAGCATGCTCTGGAATTTGTTTTTGGGCATGTGCCAAAATGATTATAGCATTTGACGAGGTATTTTTATTGGTCCTTTTGGTAAATAGTATAACACATAAAAACTTACTAATTATATGAACTATTCAACTTCAATATAAAATTCTTAGTGCTGTGTTATAGATGCATAATTATGAATATTGTTCTAATGTAAATACTGTTTACATGGATTTTATACTAAAATTCAAGATTTATGTTTAAGAAGTAATACATAATCTTCTGGTTTTTCTAATTTTAAAATTATCTTTGTCAATTCGATAGAATGACAAGATATTTATGTAATTGATATTCTCTTTCCTCAGTGCCTCACCCAGGTACTCCAGGCAGCATCCAGCATGCCATGGCATCTGCTAACAGTGGACAGCATTCAGCTCCATCCACTCCCCAATCACAAACTCCAAGTTTGCATCCTGCTCCATCGCCTGTACATCAACCACCCCCTTCTGCAGCGCATGGTCAACCCCAGACTCCAACAGGACATCCCAGCAATGCTCCAACTCCTCAACCGGTTATGTATACCCATGGTCATATGACTACTCAGCATCAGCTGCATGCCAATCACACGTCATCAAACCAGGGTCATCCGTTTGCTGCCTCTTATGCTGGAGCTCCACAACCAATAGTTTTATTGCCACAGCAACCACATGCTCCACATCCAGCAACATTTGCTGCTTCATCTCTGCAGAATCATTTGCATGGGCAGAATCCTGGAAGTCATGTTGGCACTCCTACCCACGTGCTGCCCCATGCTCCTTTGATGATTCCCACAAGTGCTGGTCTAGTTCACACGCAGACTGCCATTAGTACTGGCCACTATGTACCACACTCTCAAGGTAGGTAGGTTATAATTTTTATTTCTTTTATTAGTCTTACTGTTAACATTAACAACCATGCATAACGACATAACCATACATACTACACTGAATTAGGGATACCTACCTATAATGAGTTGGGCCTCCTCTGGTCTTGATAACGGCTGCCACATGACGAGGCATAGATTCAACAAGTTTCTGGAAACGTTCTACAGAAATGACTCATGAAATGTTGTCTAAAGCTGTCCATAATTCAGTAAGGTTCGTTGGTCCTGTGTTATGATCTATCATGCCTTGTTCCAAAACATCCCAAAGCTGCTCAATAGGATTTAATTCTGGGCTTGTAGGTGGCCAGTTTATGACAGAAAGATGAGAGGAATGCTCATCCAACCAGCCAGTAGCCAACCAGGACTTGTGAGAGTTACAGTTGTCTTGCAGGAAAACTCCATTATTGTGCACATAAACAGACGGAGGTGATCACCCAGCAACTCTACTTACCAAATTACATTGAAGAAGGTTGGCACATGCACCAAAGATCCCAAACAGTGTTGCGAAAAAACACCCCAGACCATGATTGAGCTATCATGCCCTTGTACAGTTCCTACCTGGTATATAGGATCCATGATTTAATGAGCCTGACGCCATATTTTTGGCCTCCCATCGATGTTAAGTAGTCGGAATCAAGACTCATCGCTCCATGCTACTCATTTCCAGTCTCTGTGCTCTCTGGCCCAGGCAAGACATGCAGCCAGGTGGCGAGCATTGAGCAATGTTACTCCCGTAGGTCAATGACTCTTGAAACCCCATATGGTGAAGCAAGTGTTGCACAGTCCGCTTACTGACTGTATGACTGCATTGTCATTCAACTGAGTGGTATTTGAGCTAATGTTTGGTTTTGCTGGCTACTTACAATACACCTAAGCCATCTCACCACACACTGTCAAGGCTAATAGTTAATTTGCCGTTTGCCTGATTGCTAGTTTTTTTGTCCACCATCCATGTATTCTTGGTGTACTCTTGACACTGGCTACCTTAAAAATCCTAGCTGTCTAGCAATTTCGGAATTTGAATGGCCCATGCGTCATACTCATACGATTTGCTTGCGATCAAAGGTGTCTAAATCGGGCAGTTAACCCATATTCGCAATTCCAACAACTAATTCATAACCGCAGTACACGCTATGTATACCTTCACTTACGTATAAATGATGCACACAGCGCTACACATTTTGCATAGTCCTTGCTATCCCTAATTCAGTGGCACTTCAGTGTATATCCAAGTCAGGAAGCTTTAATCATATCTTTAAAATTGCTAATATTGAAGAATTGTTAGCTTTTATAATTCTGAAATGAATGTTTTTAAGATCAAAATTATTTGTACGTTTGAAATAATTTTGATTTTAATTTGTTCGTCTTGTTTTTGATAGATGGAACAATTCTTCGAATTTTTATAAAATAAGTATGTTTATAATATGAGAGTACTTTCTTTTGTCCCTTGCAGGGGGCTTATCTTCTTTAAATGAGTACTAGCTGATTTGCCCAGCGTTGCACAGGCTATATGTACTCATATAAATTTTCCCTTTCTTTCACAAAATCAGAACTTCTGATACTCATTTTCAAATTGACTTCAAACCCCTCCACCGCTTAGCCCAGCGTTGCTCGGGCTTTCTCTTTTCCTCATGACACCAGCATTTCTGTGTGTGTTTGTATGCACACAATGTGAGTATTTTCTAAAATTATGTCAAAAAATTTTCCTTTTTCGAAATTTGTTCCATTCCACTTATTTTTTTATTTAAGACAGGTTTCTTTCCCCTCTCTATAGCCCAAACACGTTTTTTTTAGTGTAAAATTATTGTTCTACCTTCCCCTCCTTCTCACAGATAAGATATAGCTTCAAATTTCGATGATGACTTATAAAAAAAATATTGCGTTAGAATTAAAAAATTATTAATGTGAAGCAATAAAAAGAAAACGATTCTGATGCTAAGAGTAAAACAAAAAACGTCCATCATTTTTTAATAATAGTTAGTTTCTGAGAATCTAAAATAATAAATTAGATTTCAGATTTTCATGAATCAATCAGTTGTTACATATAGTTAGCTTAAAATGTCTCTAAAATGTATTTTGATCCAAAATAATAGACGATGTACTTTTTAATTAACAAAGAATTCATTTAGTAATGAAATAATAGAAATAATCTTTTTAAAAAACATATATATATTTATTAAAATCAAATTTCTATAAGTAATAAATTAAAGAAAAATTTACAGATAGCTATTGAAACGAATACTTTTTTCTGAATGTTTGATTAAACATATAAATATATATAAGTTAGGAAAAAAGTATGGGGGAAAGCCTATACTTATATATATATATATATATATATATATATATATATATATATACACATGTACTGAAAAAAACATTAAAAAAACGATCTGATAAAAACATTTTGATATCTTATTTTAATTTTAACCTTTTTCATTCCACTAAAAAAATTTTAAACTTTAAGAAGTAGCGTAATGTGCGAAATTGAATGTCTCTTCAGTTTCGAACCTGGGAACTACCGTTTTATAAAGCAACAGGTTTAACAACCCCGCTGTGTATTCCTTCAGGGAAGAGCAGTAAAAATATCTTTAAAATATCTGAAGATTTTTTCAATTTCTCATTTCGTTTTTTGTTAAAGTTAAAAAGAATTTCGGGCTTCATGTTTAAGTTAATGCTTTCAAACTTCATATATCGATTGCAAACAACGGTAATATTTAAACAAAAAACTTTTTAAAAAAAGTGACGTTTACATATTTCTCTCAAAAAGGGAAAAAAACGAAAAACACATTTTTTTTAAACCGTAATTTTTAAGATATTTTATCTATCTTTGTACAGATTACATATAATATTATTTTACACACGGAAAAAAAGTTTCGTGAGATTATTTTTATAAATAAAGAAGTTATTAAGTATTTAAATAAAATTTTGAGTATTTTTTGAAAATCGTAAAAAAAAAAAGTTTTTGACATTAAATTTTTTAAATGACTGATTCTTAAAGAGAAATGCATGAACTTCTTTAATGTTAAATTTTTTTTCATTAACGTGAAAGAAAGTGCAAGCGGTACCATTTAGAAATCGTATTCATAAAAACATACCAATTTCGACTCATTTTTAAAAAATTGTAAAAAATACAAAATATAATTATTTTGTAAAATGAATTATAGCATATTGTGGCAAAATAAATGATTTTTCCCAATCTGTAATTATTTTTTGTGTGAGTCTCATGAAAAAAATTAGATCGCGTTTTAAAAACGTCTGGAACAAAAAAAAAGTTCAGAATTTTCCCCTGGCGGTCAAAAATGGTACTAATTATGCATTTTAAGGTTTTTAAATAATATCTTTTTAACTAAGGAATATCGGAACATAAATGGTCAAAACGGATTCCTCGGATCATTCCCGAAATTTTGGCACTTTCGGCGAGTTTCTGCGTCGTGTGGTTCGTGAAAAAATTGGGTCACATAGATAGATAGATGAAAAGATAGATACATTTGTTTACCTTTGGATTTTAATAGTGTAGATAGTTATAACAATCCCGAGATGCCCTGGTGATCTTTTCCCAAGGGGTTTACTGCCTTTGGTAACACTGGTATCACAAACCCGGGTGATCCAGTGATCCTTCTCTATTTTTGACCCTCCTTGTCATCAACTTTCCTCTTTCTTTTCTCATACAGATAAACATTTTTTAAATGTTAAAATTAGATTTCTAAATTTCTGTGTTTTTGATTGGATTATATGATTCATTGTTATTAACGCAGTTCTGTTTTCATTTTGTAATGTGTTAATTTGGTTTTATTTTTATATTTAATTTTATTTTCTCTAATTTCAATATTCGTATTGTTTTATTAACACTGTTGGTTTCCCAACTCGCATGTTTGCTGTGTGCGGTCTCCCGTAAGGAGGGGAAAAGTGTCCTGTGGATACCTTTTGCATTCCCTTTGGCCCAAGCTTCGCTGTAGATGGGAGGCAGGAGTGAGCTTGCTCCTGTCAGTTGGCTGGTGAAAAGTCTCTTCTGAGGGGTAATAGTAGGGCTTGTGCTGCAGATAAGGGGTGTCAGGTTTACCCGTTGGATCCTCATCCTTATGCTGTAGTGCTATATCCTGGGTGTATTCTAGGTAAGCACCAAGCCTGGTTGTTGCCAGTTGACTAGCACACTGCCTCCTTTGTTGGACTTGTGGTGGGTGGAGGCATGCCAGGATGAAGACCTTCTCTCTTCTATGGATTCTAAAACGCTGTGCCTGGGTAAAGGCCTTGTTATATCCAATTAAACGATTGATCAGATAGCTACAAATACATCTTTTCATTTTCTCCTTACCTAATAGTGAAATGTCTAGCAAATCTCCTTTTGCAATACAAAAAGCTTTGTAGGGTATAGGTGAACCATAATCAGTTAAGAAAATGCGATCCGGTGGTTTACTTATAAAAACAAAATCTGCTGTACAATCAAAATCATATTTATCTGATAAGACGTTCATGGATTTCACACTTACAGTTACTCCCCACAAAACTTTTAACTCTAGCCGAGGTGTCACTTCCGAATCTGGCCTGTTGTGCTCTTCTGAGACTGAAATCCTCGAAGGATTTTCAGATCAGGGTGTAATTCAGGTCAGGAGATATGTAATTAAACTAGATGCAGCTGTTATTCTGACTAAACATGTAATTTTGACATTCAATTGCCCCAAACTTTCAACTATAGAAAAGCAGGTTATTTAAACTGTAAAATCCGTCCCTATATACCAAATCCTCTGCAAACACTTGCAAACTTCCTGCTGTGGACAATGTGCATCTGTTGGACATGTGTCCTCAGAGTGTAGTCTGGAGCAGAAATGCATTAATTGTTCACAGCCTCACTCCGTCAATTCAAAATTATGTCCCAAATGGAAGACAGAAAAACTAAGTAAATGAAAATATATCATATAGAAGCTTGAAAATTAATAGCCCCACAGTTACTCAAACCTATAACCAAACTGCCAAATCCTCAACTGTAAACAATTCCACACAAACAGATGAAAATATTACAAAAATAGTATGCCCACCTTTGAAATTCCTCCAAGCATTAATACCCTTTCCCAAGCCTACTATACCTTTAGTTACTGCAGTTTGCATGCCATTTTCATCAACTCAAGCAAATTCTTGCCATCCACTTCTTCTGTTCCAGTTACAACATCATCAGAATCCCAGCCTCCTATTCCTCTTATCCTCCTACTCTCCCTCCATATCCAATAGTCTGTATACCTGTTTCATCATCCTCATTAAATTAAACACTATTCCCCTCCATGTGTTCAATGTTTACAGCCTTATCAACTAAAACAGGTCCTTCTGTTTTTGAAACTACCACCTTCACATTCAATAATATACCTTCTACAACTAAATCTTCAGTATCCCAGGCTTCAAAACAAAATTTAAAAACTCATAAAAAAAAAAGTGTAATCTTAAAATCATGCGTAACGTTGCAATACCTACTATTAAAACTAAAAATCAAAATGTCATCCCATAAACCCAGAAAAAGTTATCCTGTTTAACTCTTTATCTACCGCATTATAATTTACTGCAGTTTTTTTCATGCAATATTTTTTTTAAAATCACTACACTGAAATTTAAGGGATATACATAAACAAATTACTCAACTTTGGGAAATTTAATCCGTTTGAGCTAAGTAAATAATTAAACATATTCAACTTAAATTAATTATATACACTGTTTACTTAAAATAAATAGTCAAATCATTTTCTAACGTCTTCATTAATATACTAAAAAAATAAGACTTACCTTTTGACATTAACTTTTTTTTTGGAACAAAAAGAACAATCTTCACAATCCGCTGAAAATGCCATCAGCTGAAAACGTAATTTCTGTTATAAAACTATTCGCCTTCCCGGCTAAAATACTCATCATAGAACTTGTGCTGCTATATATCTTGGAAGAGTGAATTTAAAAGAATATTCCTGCTAAGTATCATCAGAATATTCATAAAAATGGTTATTCTATGTAATTTTAAAGTGAGTGGTACTTATAAGGGGTTAAGACATGTTGGATGAGGAGGACATGATTGTATATGAAATAGATGAAGTGGAATTGCACTCCCAAGACTGGATACAAAAAGGAAGAGTATTGGCAAAATGAAGGTTGGAAACATAAAAAAATATGCACAGTAATTTTTTCCCCTTCTACTTTTATCAAACTCGTATTGCTTTTAAACTTTTGTGTAATATGTAGCAATTTTTTACTTCTCAAACAAGTTACATTAAATGTCATTATATTTCGATCTAGTTATGCGATTTTTTTTCCCTTCTTTTTTCTTAACCCTATTCGTTATATTAAAATTTTGTTTGGTTTGTGTGGTGATGGAAACCCCCAACCAAATTTGTTTGCTTTTATCATTAGAATACGATTTTTATGAGTGATTTGAAATTTTAACTTCTACTGAAACTGTTGTCAGTTTTTTAGATATCTTAACCAATGTTTGGTGCAGTTTAGCCAGACTTGGATCTTGCTCCATAAACCCAAACACTCTCCCACTCCATTCTATTGTCAAACCTTTTTGTTAGTTGCCTCTTTCTGCATATCAATATTTATTGTTTTTTTTAAAAAAAATTGAATGTATGGATTTCATTCAATGCCAGCTTGAAACATGAAAAATTGAGGAAAATGTGTTTTTATAATTTAACATTATTTAAAAGGATTTTCTATATATTCACCTCCTTTAAAGTTTGGGACATTCATAGTGACCCCCGAAAAAAAATCAGTATCATTCTTTATGTAAACTTGGACAAATTACAGCACAATACAATTCAAGCATCTTAAAGCATATTAATTTAAATATCCCTCAACCATTAAGAATCAGTCCAATTTCACAGCAGAGCAGCAAAAAATGACATGCAGAATTTAGAGTACTGAAAGTGGAAACTAGATGAATGGAAGAAAATGTTCTGGGTGAAAAGGTTGTCTTGAAATTCTTATGCATGATATTGGAAAAAAAAATTGTATGTGGCATAAGCAATATAAAGTCATTGGATCTATGCCACACAGCTGTTCAAGTCGATGTTAGCAAAATCATGGTGCTTGCCTCAATGCTTACTCCTGCCTCCACATTATTGATGACCTCATACATTCATTTATTGCCATGTTTCCTCTGATGATCATGACTTTATGGCAGGACAATTCACCTTGCCACTAAGCTAAAACTATTTTAATTTGTTTAAAGAACATATATATGATTCTCACAAAGTTTGAATTGCTTCTATGGTCCCTCAGTTATTTGATCACAATCCAATTGAGCATGTGTGCTAAGGTTGAAGATATGTTAAACCTCATTCTATTTTTTTATGAATCCTTTATTCCAGTTATTCCTAAAGTGGTCTATGACGAACTGCAAGGGGTCCACATCAAAAAAAAAAAATGGGGGTTCCATGAGGTGTAAATAGGGGTCTATAATGGTGGTTTTCATTTAACCAGATCATGACTTTTGAAGAAATTCTAATCAAGTGGGAACAAAGATTTACCTTTTTAATAGATTTATATACTAAATTTAATGAGGTGTTAATTTGCAGTTACAAAGAACATCATTTCAGTGTTTCTGAATACATTCCCAGTGTTAATGTTGACTTCCGGAACTTTTCTAGTCTCTCAATTTGTCACACATCGCAATATCTGCCTGGAAAATGGCATTTTAATCTATGTTCAACATTTAAATGTCCTTTATTCAGATTTTGGAAGTAGGTTTGAGAATGCTTTATTTTAATACCACAGTAGACAATGAATCAATATGGTCATATTGAAAGAAAAAACAAATAAAACAAATTACAAGAGGAATGATCAGAATAGGCACTAAGAAGATCTTAAAGCAGGGATGGCGAACCAATGGCATGTGTGCCAATGATGGCACGCGACAGAATATTTTGGGCACGCCATTGATTAAAAACGATTTTTTTTTAGCTTAAAATAATTAAGTTTACTATGAAGTATTATGAACAAAAGTGAGTGATCCGTCGTGACGCCGACAAGTCGGGGGGCAGACTCGTTTGTTATGTCTTGCTTAAATACTTCGTGTATTATAATTGCTAATGATCCAAAGTTTATTTACGCATAGTGTGTGTATGTAACTATTCCTAAATATATTCAAGTTGCTTAAAAAGTATTTTCTAACGTTTACATTAATAGTTCAGCGTGTATGCATCTAATTTATTAATTGATCTAATTTTTGTCTTGTATGGCTAATTCATAAAATAACGCTCAATGCTTTATTTTTACAAATTTTAATGACCTGAGACAAAAGCGAAAGAGCAGACACTACAGAAATCTCGTACAAGTACTCAATTTTCTAAAAACAAATAAATCTGCGCATGAGCCCGCAGTCGTGCGCAGTCAGTAAAAAGGGGTTTTTTGGTGGGGGAGGGGTGATCAAGCGAGAGCACATAGAATAGTCAATTTCGTCGACACAACTGTACATTTAAAGTTTATTTGTGTTAAATTTACGATTTTTAGCTGCTATTTAACATGGCTAGTTCAGCAAAAAAAAAAGTGCAAGATAGTAAGTGTAGCAGAAAATTTCAAACTTGGTGGGCTGAGAAATATGGCATGATCAATAAAGGCGACACAAAGTGGTGTGTGTTTTATGTTCTGGAACAGTGGTACGCAGAACATCGTCTGTAAAACGGCATTTTGAAACAAATCACAAATCCTTTTGTGAAAAAAGCGAACCAGAGCAAAAAGAATTAATTGCAAGTGAAATAAAAGACAGAAATAAACAGTCGATGTTTAAATATGTATGCAAAAATTGTCACACAATTTCGGCAAGTTACTCGGCTGCAAATGCCATTGCTAGGCATAGTAAACCTTTTCAAGAGGGAGAGTTTTTGAAGGAAGTTTGGTTGGCATGTGTGCCCTCACTTTTTGATGATTTTGATAATAAACATAAGATAATTCAACGCATCAAAGATCTTTCTCTATCTAGGAGCACAATAAAAGATATCATTGTTAACAACTACAAAGGGCTCAGATATTTGTACGGCAGTAAGAAACTCTCTCTTGCTGAGAAAGAAATTAATTTGAAAAAAATTGTTTCAGTAACCACTGATGGTGCTCCAAATATGGTAGGCAAAAGAAAAAAGTGGTTTCATTTCTTCATTTAAAACAGAACTAGGACATTCTATTCTTGAATGCCACCGCATTATTCACCAACAAGCCTTATGTGCAAAGAGTGGTTTAACATCTCTTGATAATGTAATAATTTTAGTCACAAAAATAGTCAACCTCATATTGTCGCAGGCTTTAAATAAAAGAAAGTTTGATGCTTTGTTAGACGAAGTCAATTCGGAGTATAATGGCTTACTAATGCATAATAATGTTCGCGGGTTGAGCCGCGGGAGCTTACTTCAAAGATTTGTTGATTGCTTGGAAGAAATCACTGTTTCTACAAAATGAGAGCAAAATTGAACAATACCCACAGTTGATGGATATTATGTGGCTTTTGAAATTGATGTTTTTTACAGACATATTCCAACATTTCAATGAATTGAACTTAAAGCTTCAAGGCCCGAATAAAACAGTTATCGCCATGATGGATCTCATTCGTGCTTTTGAAGCTAAATTATATGTTTTCAGGTACGATATCATTACAAAAAACTACAAATACTTCTCCACTCAAACTTGAAAAAAAATATCAAAGATTTAGATGCCCAAGAGAAACGAAATGAAGAAACAATTATTGATGAATTTATTTCCATAAATGATTCTTTAGTCAAAGAATTTTCAGCGAGATTTTCTCAGTACAAGGAATTATCGGAAACGTTCAGATTTATTATGTACCCTGATGTGATTTTGTTTGATAAACTGAACTTGTCTCAATTCGATTGGTTGAAAATTGAAGAACCTGAAATGCAACTGATTGATTTCCAGTCTAGTTCAATATGGATTCAAAAGTCTATTGAAACAAGGAAAAAGTTGTAATTGATTGAAGCAGAAAGATTGACAAGCAATATAAGTAAAAATGCCAGTAACGATATTTTGGAAACATGGAATTCGATTCCAGACGCATTTAACTGCTTGAAGAAGCTGGCTTATACTATTTTAACCATATTCTCATCTACCTATGCCTGCGAGTCATTATTTTCAGAGATAAATAGCATCAAAGACTCGCTTAGAAAACGTTTAAAAGACTACTCTAATTCAGCATGCATTCTACTAAAAATAACATCCTATAATCCTGATATAAGTTATTTGTCATCTATTTGCATTTTTTCGTATAAAACAAAGAATTTTGATTTGTTCGTATTTAGTTTTATTAGTTCTTCAATAATCACAAGTCAAAATTATTTGATGGCACGCCTATAACTCATTAAACGTTTCTTTAGAAAAAAATGGCACGTTGAGACCCAAAAAGGTTCGCCACCCCTGTTTTAAAGTAAAGTTTAGAAACAGGTATCACATAGCAATTTTGGAAGCACCAGATTCATCCCTCCCATTAAAAGCATTTTTTTGTTGCTCAGTTACTTTAAGTAACAGTCATTTTATGTATTGTTTAAATTTTAATTTAATTAATATGTGTGTCTTAAGTTTTAAGTGCTATACTTCACTACAGTTAGAAATTTAAATCAATCTTTTTAAGTAGGTACAGCTCTATATCAGCTGTCAAAAAGACATTTAAGTTGATAAATTTGCAAAAATTAAGTATTAGATGAGTAGGGGTCTACCCCAAACCAAAAAAAAAAAAAAAAACATGGGAAAAGGTCTATGAGACAAAAAAGTTTGGGAACCTTCTTTATCCTATGCTCGTGGCCTTTTTTTTTTTTTTTTTTTTATTATTACTGAGTTTAATCTAGTTTTTTTCCCCAGCTTTACCAAATACGGCTTTCTACGCCAATAAACCAAAAAGAGCCCCCCACCCCTGTAATAATTGTTAAGGAATTTAACTGGCAATATTTAATTTTAAAACTGCTTGTTAAATACTTTCTGTGGGATGATTTTGCATACTTTTTTTTATCTTTTATTTATTGATTTAAAGTTTTTTTTTACTGCATTTTATAAAATAATAAACATTTACAAAATTTGAAGTCATTGAATTTTAATGTATGATTCGGTACTTCAGATGTTATATGTGTTTTCTTTTTCATTTTCAGTGTGATGCAAAGGTAGCTATGTAGATGAAAAGGGGAAGTGCAAAAAATAAAAGCAGTCACAAAATGATTTGCTGTAAGTTATTGTAAAATGCAGGTCAAATATAGAAACAAAACTAGGATCATAGGACTCTAGATACAATAGCAATGTAATAGATTATTTCTTTTGTTACTAAATTACGCAACATTTTTTAACAGACTGCTTAGATTAAAAACTATGCTATGAAACTACTAATAAAAACTGCTCTAATATATAAAAATGTTGTTGTTTTGTTAAACAGATGTGAATAATTGACCCAACACATTCATTTTCTGAATAATCACCTTTTACGAAAATTAATTTAACAATGCATTAAAAAAATAAAGTTGGCAATTATTTCCTTATTTCCCCCCAGTTGTACCTTTTCACACCATGATTTACTGTCTATAATGCTGGTTATGTAAGCAATTTTAAAAAAATTTTCTTGTATACTGAAAAATTTACATCATAAAGTAAAATGAAAAATATGCATAATTTGCACTTAAAACTATTTCATTTTATAGAAAATTGATTCTTTTCAAGTGAAAAAAAAAACAAGTTAAATCAACATTAGGATCCAATTAATTCTTAAAAATAGGTTTTCATTTTGTGTAAATGGAAAAAATAAAATAAATAAAAGTACATGCATTTGGAGATTATTCAAGTAATTGAGTTTTTTCCCTCTAGGGTAGTGATACTCAACCTTTTTTCAGTCAGGCTACATACATGGGACAACTATTTCTCGCAAGCCACAACATGAGGATTAATGGGGAAGGGGGGGCACTATAAGATAAGACATTTAAAATGCAAAAATTGATCAAAATATTTCTAGTTTTGAATTTCATTTTAAAACTACATTCAACTCCAACAAACTCAACTCAGAGAAATAAAAGAGTTTAAGGCATTTTTTTTACTCTATTTTGGGGTATTTTTGATCTCCTTTCATTAATGATCCCAAGTACCCCAGCTAGAAATATATTGTTGCTGGAAAAAAAGGAGGCATTGAAAAATTTGTGCTTAGTAGGGAGCAAAATTATATATTTCAAACATAGCATTTTCATGACAAATTAAACAAGTTGTTGATCCATGTTTGTTTTTTCTACTAAACAGTCAAGACCCCAATCATCTTGAAATAATAAATATTCTTTAGATATTTTTTGCTTGGAAGGCATGAGAGTTAATTAAAAATTAGTTTCACCCATAAAATATAATCACTATTCTTACAAAAGGAAAAAGTTATCTCGCAATTCCTACCAGCACCGCATTTATAGCAAAATCGATATATGGGATTGCTTGATTGATAGAATTTCTTGCTAAATTTTTAATACATTTTTCTTTAATAATTGAATTTGTTAGTGAAACAGGACATGACTGGGCCATTCAGAAAGGACCGGTGGGCCGCAGGTTGAGTATACTGCTCCAGGGCTTAGCATTAGAAGCATAAATTACTTTAAAATATATTAATTATATTTACATAAATCTCAAATTCTAAAGAATTTTTAAAAAGAGGAAGACAGTTATAATATTAACTTTAAAAGTTTTTTTAATTGCTGGGATTAAATATGTACAAAGGGTTCATTTAGAACAAAATCCATAAGGTCTTTACCAAATAATTATTTTTCTCTTCATATAAAAATTTCCAACTTTTCCTGTTCCTTACTTTTGTAGGTGTTTGACTTGTACCACTTTTTGTTTTGTTTTTGAATATATATTGAATAAAAAAAAAAAATCATAAGTTATAGATCTTTCGAGAAAAGAATATGTAGATTTTATTTGATTAGTTTGTTTTTTTACCTTAACTGATAATGCATTCTGCTTAAGTAAAAGGAAATGAAAAATAGAGAAATGCTTATTATTTATAAATTTATACTTTTTAGAATGCTGCAAAATCTATCTGCTGGTTAACTCAAGACATTTATAATTTACAATGGGCTTTATATTTTTATTGGATTACTCCTTAAGCTATTATGCTAAGCATAAAACTACAAAAATTTCCTGTAATACTAATATTTCTTTCCTCAGAAAATTAATTGTACTTAAAATAAGTAAAAATTTGTAGGAAATTAAAGTTGGCAAAATTTCATTTAATATTTAATTTTTCATTGCAAGTTTATGTAATAAATACATATATAAGTACCCTAAAAAGTATGATGTGTCATGTTTTTGTTTTTAAAATTATTTTGAGTTTAATTAATCCAATACATAAGATTTGAACATATACCGTAAAATCCGGCATATAACACAACACAAAAAATAAGATAGAAATTTATGGGTGTGCATTATACACTGGGTATAAAAATGAAAAATAAAAAGAGATGAGCATAAGAAAAGTTAAACTTCTACATGTATTGGAATGCTATATATTTGACAGAAATGACACATACCTTATGAACTTGAGGGCTGTTTTTCTATAAATATACTATTTTTTTCAAAATTATGAGAATAACTCAAATAAATGACTTAAAAACATAAGAGAATTGTACTCGCACACTTCTGGTTCCTTTGTAAAAAAGGGGGATGTGCGTTACAGTGAATATACCTAAAAATGAAAAAATACAGCTTGAAAGTATGGGTGTGTGCTATACGCCAAATTTTACTGTAAAATATTCTAATAGATCTTCATATAAATAACATGACCTATATAGATTTCTGACCAGAACCTGGAGTAAATTTTACTACATGAAAAATAACTAAAGGAAGTATCACAGAGTAGCATTGCTGGTATATACAGTGTCAAACATAAAAATACTACACAAAATAAAACTATTGGATCATTTTCCTAAAATGGTAACTTTTTCGAGGGAAATTCCCATCAATACTCCAAGGGCAACTCTTTTATGAATGGAATAAATGTTCAAAAGAAATCCAACAGTTTTCAATTAACATTAAATTGCAAGTCATTGATGAAAACTTAATATATTTCTTGATTATACATGTTCCTTTCTTGTCACTATTTAAAATTAAGGAAATGGTACATCTTTGCAATATGCCATTTTTGATCAAAATATCATTTATTTATATTCGGTTTTGTATTAAAACTAAATTTTTTAGCTTAAGAACCTGTTTGAATTTTGTCCATTTCTTATTTAGAAGCCAAACTCAAACTCAATGGCGCTACAGCCTATGAGGGCCAGGGCCTACCGTGCCCATATCTTTATACATGACTATTGGGCGCTGAGGTACATGAGCAGATGTCCCGATCAGGTGGTCAGTCTGAAGCAAAACCTCCAGTCCCCAAGCAAGCTTGGTACTCATTTATTGACCCACTGCAGTAGGGATGAAAGGCTAAGTTGACCTTGCCCAGCCTGTGAATAGATCTCAGACCTGTGGTGTGGAAGCACGATACATTACCACTGGGCCTTGAAGGCAAACTTCATCTTGTGTTTTTATTGCTTGATCTTGAAAAAAGTACATATATTTCAATTGGAAATGCTTTCATAAACCAGAAATCAGCTGAATGTTTTCTCAAGATTATATGTAAAAATTTTCCATTTTATTCCATTAAACCCTCGGGTATTAAAATTTCCTGGCAGCATATTTTTTGTTACTAATTTTAAAAATATGGTTTCAGAAAATTTATTACATTGACTATTAACATTTGTTCCTAAATTTCTTTCACACCAATTCAGCTGTCTAAATTAGTGTTTCTTTCCTATGCTCGACAATGGTCAAAAGTATAATTAAAAATTAATCTCAACTTTGTAGTAACAATTTAAAAAGTAATTTTGAAAAAATATAACAGCATGCACTACTAGTTTCTCAGTTGGCAGTTTATCAACACTAAAAGAAATTACTGGTTTATTGCTTTGTTATGAAATTTTTGCCTCCTGAGATTCTTTCAAATGTTTTTAACTATGTTGTCCAAATTATTCAGTTAAGATTCTGGAATTATATAAAGATCAACCCATTTTATCTCATTGTCCTATTTAGAGGGCAGCTGAAAAATATCATGTGAAAATCCTTATTTGTTTGATGCAAATATTTTGTCAGTTTGAACATGTAGGATTTTGCATTATCTACTACTAGCGTGGGTTATATGTCTCCCCCAGGACATTTTGTGTATTCATCGCATCAGTGGGCATGGTTTGTATCATCTCTTTGCAGTTGCAGAATTCTTTTTCAATTTACTTTGGACATTTTTTGTGTGATAGTACTCTATCGTTATCATCATAGGGGTTAATTAGAGCTATATTGTTATTAAGTAAGTTTTAGCACATTATTTTTCAACTGTCCTCTAAGCAGGACAGTGGGGTGATAAGCATGCAATTGACGCATTCTTTCTCTCTGTAACTAAGAGTTAAAAAAATAATATCCTTTCTAATGTTTCCCCCCTGCAGAGTTATGACAGTGCAAATGTTTCAGGAGTTAGAAGAAGCATTAGAATTATTAAATAGTTTGAATTCAGGTGAGAGCGACATTGAACTTGCTGTGTTGCCAGTAGATGCCAGATAAATAACACGAAGATAAAGGGGATGAGAATGAAGTAAATACTGGTGAGATTATTGTAAACGATGTTCCTGGGCCTCTAGATGTTAGAACTAGAGATAGTTCCCAACTTGAACCATCCATAAGCTCTAGTGTTTCGACTACAAAGAGCTGAAAAAAACTAAAAGACATCTTGGATAAAGAATAAATCACTGCAATATACAAAATGGGAAACAAGCTAAATCCACTGTGAGTGGCTTGCTCAAGGATGAAAACTGCATAGAAAGGTAAAACTCCGACAGAGCTAAGTATATGTGGAAGAAAAAAGAGGCACGTCTGATTTTGCATTTGACAAGAACTCAGACTTTCCTCGTGTGATGAAATGACAATAATACTGTTACTGTTGCTTCAAATTTCAGCACTTTAGAAACTATTCCTTGATTTGAAATAAAATGATACTGGCCACTTTTTATGAGTTTGCTGTATATTTGGTAAACGCTAGGATAATTTAAAAAGCTCTCAACAAAGATGCCCTAAACTTGAAGGAGTTCCGAAGAGCTGTAACAGTTTATCTAAAAAAAACTTATAAGAACAAGAGGTAGACCTAGGATCTCGACTTTGCCTTCTGGTGTAAAAGGAGACATCCATAAAGATAGTGTTGGTTTTTTGCTATAGCGAAAAAAAGAGCATCGTTGTCAAAGAGGGTTGCAAAGAAAAATCAAAAACTTGCTGTGGCAAATGTGACAAAACACTTTGTCAGGCTTGTTTTGAACCTTTTCACCAAGATTAGAGTGAAATTCAACTGAAAGGTGAACTATCTTGTATAAGTAAGAAAGAATTATTCAAATAAAGTAAAATTTTGTACTCGGAAATAAGTTTTCATCATTGAAGAGAACACTGAAATATGTAAGGGCAAAATTTTATCCCAGTATCCTATTAGAAGACGGGTCAGATTTCTTATGTAAAATATAAAAATTTTTCAAATTATGTTATATTTAGTTTGTTTAGGTTTAATTAACTATAGAAAATATATTTGTACTCAAATTTGAACAAAAATAATTTGGGATAGAACAGGTTAAGGATATGGACTGAATTCTCTTCTCACAATGACTTTTTTCTATGCTTCTGAAGCAAATAATTTAATGAAGCAGCATTAAATTTATACAAGATCATGAAGTAAAACTTTAAAAAGCTATTTAAGAAATAACTAAATTTATAAGCAGGATTGCAAATAACTTAAAAGAAAAAGTATTTGATACTGTAAAATGTGGTATTTCTGTAGATGGTAAAAGATGTATACATCTATGAAAATATGTTTTGCTGCAGTTTTAGCTAGTGGAAAAGTGCTAAACATTGAAGTTGCCTTTAAGTGAATTGAGCAGCTTGCAATTAGCTTGGGAAAATGGCCAAAAATTTTGAATAAGAATGTTAAAAGCTGATCACATGTCATCAAAAGGGGGAATTGTTATAGCTTCAAGAATGTTCTGGAAATTCTGCTGTCTCCAAGGTCACGTGTAGTAGAGAATGCCATGCTGCCGCCACCAACGGAGGCATTTCCAGCAGACTTGAGGAACATAGTGATTGAACTAGTAAGAACAAGTCGGTTTATGCTCAAATGGCAGCTAAAACCTACTTTGACTCGCCCACGGTGCATCGGCTGTGACAAAGATAGTAGGAAATAAAAAAAATGCGACAAATGTGAGTGGTGCTGATGTAAACAGAGCGACATCACTACGCGTGGATCGCCACATCCCCGTCAAGCGGTAGCGGTCTCGCCAACTACTGCTGTTTTGTAGCATGTGCACAAAACTTTTGATGTTCTTATATCGATCAGTATCATTACCCATCGATTTATTTCTAATGAGCCACAATCGTGATTTCCTTTTAGAAGATTGCCATTGACCCAATAATTCAGAACGATTCTGTTTGCAATGGTTTCGGGCTTGGGCGAAGTGAATGATGGAATGGGGCACAGGGTCGTGTTCTCAGACGAGCCATGCTTCTGCTTGTCCAGTGATAGTCTCACGTCATTCGGATTGCACATGTATGTGTAATCCGAATGCATATATGGAACCCACCCTGTGTGACATCGTGGTTTGGAGCATCACTTCATATGACAGCAGGTCACCTCTGGTTCATATGATAGTTCTGGAGACACGATTTTTCCTCCCTAGGAACAATGGTAGCTTTAACTAGTTATTTTATAGTTGGAAAATAAAAAAAAATACACTTCATCTTTTTTATACTGCTATTCATCCTATATATAAAAAAAACATTCATTTTTTTCTAATCGAATATTGTAGGCTTAATTTTAGTTTATTCCTAATTTACCTAATGTTAGTTTTAAAAAATTTTAAATATTTTATTCTATACATTATTTTATTTTACCTAATTTTTATGTAGTCAACATATATAATAAATGTATTAGTTGTCTTTATTTTTTCCTGAAAACGAGCTATAACTCATTCAGGACATTTGTATAATTTTTATGTACTATTATTTAATAAATATTTTTTAAAAAAAATAACAAATCAATCTGGCACAATAAACATGCCCATTAATGCGAAAAAATTAGCGGAGGATGGCCTTCAATAGAGCGTGGTGGTACATTTTTTTTTTTTTGGACTCCTATTTTCATACTAGCAATGCCTATGTGAGGTACTAATTATTGTAATATTATACTATTATTTTTAGTTACATAATACATGCACGTACCTGAATCGTATCAAATATCACAAGAATCACTTTCACTTACATTTAAAAATACACAACACAGTCACTTCCAAAAAAATACCACTCAACAGACTTACAGCTGATCAAAGAATTAACTACTGCATAAACCCATTGCACACAATTAACTTCTGACGCCTGTTGGAAACTTGAGTAACTGCTAGGAGTTGACCCCTGTGGCAATTAAGGGAAGGTACAATCTACCATGAGTTTCTGAGGATTTCGAACAAGTGTTGTGTTTTATGTACCACCACACAATAACCGAATAAGAATTGGTAGTACAACATATGTACCACCAAGTATGAAAGAGTTAAAGGAATTTTTCTAGATTGTACACCTTTATATAACTTTCTTTCATGTTGCTACCGTTTTCGTATATGCCTGCGTTCTACAATAATTAAATCAAGCTGATTTATTCTTTCCAGCAGAGATTTAGCTAGTCCTTTTCTAGTACCTTCAGTGAACTTCAAACTGTGCTCCACGGAACTCTAGGGTTCCACGAGTCACTATAAAAAGCCTAAATGAAAATTATGAATGTGTATATATATATATATAAATGGATTCACGTTCTCTTTGAAGTTTCTAAAGCTCATCTCACGCATTAAAACAATTTTATTTACACATATAACTTTATTTTGTAATACTTTTTAAACTTTTATTGTAATATAATAAAAGAATAGTAAAATATATATATGTGTGTGTTTTCTTTACCACTTACTAGATTGTGAATATTCTATTGTCTGCTATCCTGGGTTCCACGGAATAATTTTACACTCGTTAGTACAATGCTTTGTACAACTAAATAGTTTTCTAATGGAAAATGCCCACTTTTTTACAACACCTATAATAAAGGTGAGGGAATAACATCGATATATATCAACAGATTCGACGTTAAAATCTAAATTTAAGCAAGAACGGCTCTTAAATTTTAGGTTGAAAATTCATACAAAATACACAGGATTTTGCACACAGATATTAACATTTAAATACCATTCAGAACAATTAATTTAAGCGAAAAACATTTCTCATTGTGAGTGACAACAAAAACAAATTAAAAGCAAACCATGAAATGCGTCTGCATATAATTTCAATAGACCTAGACTTCGACAGTTTGCGTGAAAAATCCCAGTTATACTAAATGTAAGGCATGTGTAGGAGACTTGAATGACAAATTAATATTATTAATGAGTAAGTACATTTTTTTAACTTCAAGAAACTCTAAATGACTTAATTTATAGTTAATATTTTTTATTCAAAATTTACGTACCTAATAATGACTGAATTTTGTTCCTTATGGGAAATATATCAGGAGTACAATCCATTTGAATACTACAGTACATTGCTATACTTTTATATTGTCTTTAATTTTTCTAAGGACTTCAACTTCTAACGCAGAACTGATTTATTCCTTTGATCTATATGAGCTACATGATGCACAATTAGAGGCGCATTAAGGTAGTTGGAGGCCCCTAGCAGTTTAAGGCTCAAAAGTCGAAAAACTAAAATAGTGAAAAGATTCACTGACCTCTTGAATTCTCTAAATGAAATGCATTGCTAATAATAAACCTCAATGACTAAAGAAAAATCTTAACTGCATTTTAAAAAGTTGAAAGCACTAAATAGCTTACAACTATGATGTACAACTTTATTTGTTGATTCGTCAATGGCAAATTTAGCAATTATTTTTGTCCAAAATATAGCTGCGGTAGCCTAATGGTCAAAGCTTGGATCTTGGCTGGCATGTCTCGAGTTCGAGCCCAGTACCACTAAAGAACCGCCATGTAGGAGAGCGAAGCACATCAAATCTGTCAAAAGCTCAAACGTCCTTCCGTTGGTATGGTAGTTAGGAGAAGTGGTGCAAGCTCAGGTGTCATCCTCGTCACTTGACCATGGCTCAAAATTACGAGGTCCGTCGTCAAAAGCCCTTGTGTAGCTAAACAATGCGACGTTAATATTCATTCACTTTGTCCAAAATATCTTGTTCTATAAAAATATAGCGTGTTGTTCAATTTATCTTCTCTCCCATAATACTTCTTAAATAATTTTTAACACGCTTTAAAACTGAAAAAGATCTCTCAACTTATGCATTCGATATTGGTATTAATAAAAATATGTTCAAAAGTATCTCTTCATTAGGATTTCTTTTGATAAATTCCTATTACGGACTCATTGTGTTTTCCTTTTTATTTTAAAAATAGTAAAAACTGATCCAATTAATATCATTAAAATTTTTAAAAAATTAATATATCTGTAAACATTTTCGTAGCTTTCTTATTAATTTCAGGTAATAATCTCTCGTCAAAAAGAGTAAAGTGTTTTATAAAATTTCATAAACCTCAGGTCTTCAGGATAGTTCTGGAGGGCTGCGGTAGCCCAGTGGTTAAGGTATCCAACCATGGCAGGCATGTCATGAGTTCGATCCAAGTACCACTAAAGACCCGCCGTGTAGGGCAGCGATGCACGTTAAATCTGTCGAGAGCTGAAACGTCCTCCCGTTGGTGTGGTGTGGTAGTTAGGAGAGGGGGGTGCCAGCTCAGGTGTCGTCCACGTCACTTGACCATGGTTCAAAATTACGTGGTCCGTCGCCAAAAGCCCTCGTGTAGCTGAACAGTGCGACGTTAATATTAACTCAACTCAACTCAACTCAGGATAGTTCTGCTCTTGACCCTATCGCATATGACAAAATAAACTATCAAAATGACACTATGAAATTTTTGTTTCTTTCAAAAATTCACAACCAACTTCTTTACTCTCACCGAAAATATAAATACTTTTTCATTTGCTGCCTGCGAGTTTGCCCAGCTTCCTCTTCAAACGAGAAGCCCTGATAAATCAGTTGCTCATCGTTCCATTTTTCCAAATTCATTTCTGAAATTTTGAATATAATTTTCTAGAGTTTTTGCAGACTAGATCCTTTTAATAATTCACACTCAACTTATTGCAATGATTTGCTAGTAGCATTTATTCTCTGGAGTATGGTATTCCAAATCATGGTCATTACGGAAGTTTCATACACTGCTGGACAATTGCTAAGGACGGATCACAAATTGCTATGTAGCATAACATTAAGCGAGACATGAGGCCTAGTAGGATAAAATATAGTTGCCACACTGTTCAGACATTAGAATAAAGAATATTTATTGTTCTGGAAAGTACAAAAGCTGTGAAACATCGAAGAAAAAAAATGTTCATTTGATCTGCGTACGGAGAAATGGAACAATGCATCTAAAAGTCAGCAGGCACCTTAAAGAAAGGTATCAGTACGCGGGATATGTCCACCGTGGAGTGTGATGCAATATTCCACACGTCGTATCATACTTTGCACAACATTATCCAGCAGCTGTTGAGGCAATTTATTCCATTTCTCTGTGAGTGCACGGATGAGGGTGTTCTTGTTTGTCGGAGGATAGTAATGCGATGACCAAGTTTGTTCATTTAATTTATCTGTTCTACACCCAGATTCTTAATTTAACATCGCATCATGACTTAAGTTAAAATTAGTTAAGTTTCTATTGACAAATTAACATTACACTAAATTAACAGTCCGATCGTATAGTGGTAACAATTATATTTATTGATTAACATATTGGTAAAAGAAACGTTAAATTTTACAAGGGTGGTACTTATCTGATGAGAATAGGGGTGACCTCGGGTAGCGAGTTCGTTTCCCGACTGGAGGTTTTTCTGGCAGACGTAAGAGGGAAAAAAGCCCCGAGAATTCTTGCGGACCAGCTTTTAAAGCCGACCAGATCACTTCGAAAAGAATCCGCTACGGATTCATTACCGACAAATCTACCACCCTGATTGGAGCGCAAGAACATAACCTTGCCGGTCATCAGGTCCGTTGAACCCGACGCACCCACATTCCTGTGTAATCCCTATTTCCTGTAAACAGGGCAAATGCAAAAATTACAACTATCTCAGGGGCCGGCGGCCTCCCATCACTCCTCCCCTCTTTCAGATTAACAAAACTAGAAATAAAGAAACACAAAAAATTCATTGTAGTAAATGTAAATACAAAATGCTATAGCGTTCTCAGTTCCAACAGTCTCGTCTTCCTTTCAACAGGCACTCACGGACTCCTGGTCACGAACGGCTGTCCACGTCCTGATGGGAGAGAAAAAAGAACGATGTCTGGAGCGTCGTAATCTTGTTGAAACAGCGTAACAGTTCATCGGTCTTGTAGTAGTAACCCGGTGCTGTTGGAATCTTGTAGGGGTTCTGCCCATGGTGCAAGGGGTACATCCAGAAATGATGTCCTGAAAGAGAGAAAACACGAACACTCGTAGGAGAGCCAGCATCAGTAGAGTATATAAAATAGGGAGAACAAAATTTCCCACTCTTCCACAGGGCTTTCGGATACCCGAGGTCCCCATCTCGTCCTCCCATCACTCGAACGTAAAAAAAAAAAAAAAAAAAAAAATTAAAGAAGTATTGTCTAAAAAAAAATTTGCACATACAAAAAAAACAACCAACAAGAAAATTGCATGTTAATCCTAATTCCTTAAACGTTGCGAAAGGAGAGAGAAAAAGAAAAAAAATTCAACTACTAACAACTACAATTAAATTCATGTTCCGAACAAATAATTATCGAATGAGATATGGGTCACTAAACAATTCACAAGGACAACATATATAAAATAACAAATAGAAATAATTGAATAATTACAAAGAATCATGTGCCACTAAATAATAAAAAAAATTAAGACGAGTAACACATAATAAATTCAAAAATTGCATATCTAACAGCTTCGCTACTCACAATAACCACGCATATGAGCGTTGAACTAAATACTTTGTGATAAGAAATAAGTACAAGTGAAAACATATGTAATCAATACAAACGTGGCACCCAGAAACAGACACCTCATAATCGTTTAACATCGAAATCCTGACACGACTAATGTGATGTGCATGTCCCAGACCACCAAAAAAAATTACTAATTTAACCCTCAACATACTCAAAGCATAAGAAATTGCAATGGTTCACTAAGAGCATCGATAACAATCTTTCGTAAAAATAATTAATTTAAAGTGAAAAATTAGAAATTGAAGCGATGGGTGTGCATAGGTGAAAAAAAATTCTATATCTATATATAACCTCCGAGAATGCTTAATAGCCTAAGAAATTTAAAAAATTCACTACAAGCATTGGTTAGAATTGAAAGTTTAAAAAAAAATGTAATTAAATTCAGATTTGCAAATTAAAATCTATAGATTGAAACGAATAGTGTAAACGGTAAAAATTTTTTTATATAACCTCTAAGAATGCTTAATAGCCTAAGAAATTTAAAAAATTCACTACAAGCATTGGTTACAATTTGAAATTAAGAAAAAAAAAACTACTGTAATTGAATTTAGAATTGCAAACTATGAGTGTGCATTTGATCAGGATGCATCCCCAATGTTTACAAAGGCAGAAGGAAAGAAAAAACAGATCATACTATCTTTTACGATATGACGATTGCTAGCCACCGTCAACACAATAGACAGAATGTACAATTAAGACAAAAAAAACAATGTAAATCTCATTATAAAAAAAATAACTATATCGATTAATACTTTAAAAAATATTGAGAGAGAGAGAAAAAAAAATTTCTTCTACATTCAAATACATGCTTATTTCCATATTGAGACATGAATTCCAGAAATCACAAATGCAGTTGAAAAGTTCAGAAAAAAAAATATAAACATACAATTGATAATGCAACCCATGACATATGAGGCGAACACAAACAGGGCAAAGTAACTTTAACTAAAACAATAAAAAAACCAAAAAAATTATTACAAGTGCTACACATAATTGAACATAATTCCAAAAAAAAAAAAAAATTTCACTTCACTAATCAACATAACTTTTTAACATTCTATGTTATACAATGTATCAATTCTAGATAATTAAAAAAAACTCAAAATGTTTCACTATACGCGCAACAAATATACAAAAAAACAACAACAAAGATCCTCAATTTTCAACAATACCGCTAACTCAATTCATCGATAATCAGCGAATTAATTACTCAAATATCACTCTATAACCTTAACCCAAAATTCTCAGTAATCTTAAAATGATTCCTCAATCATTCAAAAATGCCCTTACCTCAAAGATCATTCATATCCTGTACCTCAATAACACTAACTAAACTTATCTGCAACTTCCAAATAATTAATCGACTTCTCCACAATACCAATAACTAAAACCCATCTTTGCTCATCAGCTTATTTACACAAAATCTCACATAATCCTCAACTCGAACTTTCCTAGATTCATCTCAAAACATTCTTAAATATACCACACAATCATTAATTCAACTTATCTATGTTCATCAACTTATTTACTCGAAATCGTACAAAATCCTTAACTCAAATTACCTTCTCTACATCAAAACAACTTTCTCAAATATACCGTATAATTTTTTTTTACAACTCAATTTTCCATCTCCCAAAATCCTTAACTGAAAATTATCTTCTCTACATCAAAACAACTTTCTCAAATATACCATATAATTATTACAACTCAATTTTCCATTTCCATATCAAACAACTCTCGAATTTTCTTCATACTTTTGAACGCAAACTTATCTATCTCCATAAAAAAAAACTTTCCCAATTATTCAACAAATTCATCAAATTAAAATTTATCTATCTCCTTCGAATAACTTTCTCAAATATTCCACAAAATCCTTAACTCAACTTATCTAACTCATTCAACAATTAGTAAAAAAAAAAAAAACTTCAAACCTGATCTTCAGCATTTTTAAAAAAAAAATTATCAACTCAATATTTAAAACAACAATACTAAATATTACGAAAGAAAGGCTATTGCGTCTAGAAAAAAAAATTAGCATCGAGCACCAACGCGAGAAAAGTAACAAACAAGAAGCAACAAGGGGGGGACGAAGACCCCACAGAGAAAGGAGATGCTGAGTTTCTGATCTCATTTGCGACAGCAGGGGGGCGCGAAGGAGAAAATTCCTCCTAAGGCGCCGAGAGAACCGACATCCAAAATTCCACCCCTGGACCGTGGCACCCGCGTTGGGGCGGAAGCGCCGACGAAAACTCTCCGAGAGGAGCTCACCAGAACGAAATGGACGGCGGCCAGCGTGAGATGGGTTGTTTTCCCTTATCGCTCAAGCACACCAAGAATTAATTCATAAACAAAACGTCCAAAAAAATCGATGTATATAACCACTACTTATTCCCCAAACACAACATCGCTCCGATAATTAAAATCCCATCTCAACCCGAACAACAGATTAACAACAAAAAAAAATTGACTTACCTTAACATCTCAGAAAAAAAAGAAAAAACTCAATTCCAAGCGCAAACATAATGAACACGCAATAACTATCAGAACTTCACCTTTTCCTTACACTTGAATATCTCAAATTTCCAAGTACTGCAGCCAAGAACGCCTAATCAATTACTATCATTTAACACAATTAATTTCTCTAATTTAAGCAGCGCAACATCTAATCAACTGCTATCGGAATTAACATCATCATAACACTTAAAGCGCTCAAAATCTAATATCTACACTACGGACAATCCGGCCAATTCCTTCCCTTTTCTCTAAATTTAACAACACCATATCGACTACAACTTGAAACAGCAACAACACAGAATTTCCATAACGAGAATAGTAAGCACAATCAATTAACTGAACCACTCCAACGTCCGAACAAAAAAATTGTTAACTAGCAACGAAACACGAACTCCATATGACAATATACACTCGAATCAATTAAACGGAAAAAAAATTAGAACACACTAAAATGCACACCTGATTATCTTCAAGCAAAAAATTACCAAACTAAATATCTAAAACAAACAATACTAAAAAAATCAAAATTCTTCTCTTCGCCAAAACCAAACTCAAAGCTAACACAACTACGCGTACACAAAACATAAAATTTAACAATACCATTATCTGACCCAAAACTTGTTTCCAAATAAAAATGCAAAACTACAATTAAAATCCAAAACCATAAAAAAAATTAATATCAATACTCAATTCAATAATCTACCCAAGCGCTACCATGAATAAAACAAGTTAACCTAAATCAACAGAAATACTATATCGACATTAACCAAAACATAAAATTCCTAGTACAGTTTAGCACACAACCGAGACACTATGATTGACTGCATATTCATTAAACCAAACGACAATTTTAACTAGAGTCCTAAGCAAACAAAAAAAAAAAAAATTCCAAATCTATCGCAAACAAAAAAAAAAAAACGCAAAAATTAAATTAGCATTGAAACACCTAACCGAAACACTAGAAAAGTTGTAAATTAAAATTAAACAACTTGAGCAAAACAAAGTTAAGTTTCAACATAATTTCTTAGGGAAAATATTCAAACACAACCACCTCTATCCATATCTTAACAAGCATAAATTCCAAAGATATCATTATTCAGTGTAATACACAGCCACTTAAAATTAATACACTAACACAACTTATCACTAAAATTGCTTCTGACAAAATACCGCTACCAAAAAAAATTAATCTTTTATGCAAACTCAAAATTTAACAAGAAAATACACAGGTATACACAATCAAATCAGCATGAACTAACTTATTCAATAAAGGAACCTTTTGTATGAACAAAAAAAAAAATTTAAATACTAGATAATAACCGCAACACAAAGAATTTTTTTTTCTTTTTCTGATAAATGAAAAATGTCAATATGTATATATAGTAACAACATTCAAATTTCGTGACAGGTGTCCAAAGACACCAAAATTTGATTTTTGTTGCAAACATGAATTAAAGCTTAAAATTTATAAAATTAAAATTGATGTGCATACATGAATCGCATAGCAAAATTAAATAACAATCCTATTACAAACAACAAATTTTATATATTGCATAAAACACATAGCATCAAAAAAATATTTTATCTAGAGCTAAAATTGATATTAACCACATACAACATTATCTCATTTAAGCATCAAATCAAGACATGAAACAAATTGCATAAAAAAAATTGAGCTAGAATTCATTAAATAACTAAGTACAAAATTTTATCTCACTAAAACATCAAACATGACATAAAACAAGGTGCAACAATGAGACAGGTACCATTCCAGATGTGTGCTCTCGAAGTGACGAAGCGTAAATATTGTAAAAAAAAATTTTCAGTTTCCTCAAAAATTTTTTTTAGCGCGGTAAGTGAATTAATAAGCCGAATTGCCTGCACGGGCCCTTAAATTATACCGTGGACTTGGAACAATACTCTTAACCTCCGTCTCGTCTGGTTTTGCAACTCATCTAAATTATTTAAGTGCAAATATGAGAATCTCTTAATAAATGGAATCATCCGATTGACATGTGTGTTAAATCTCTTCGTCAATTGTTCTACATGTTGAATCCTATAATTGACATTAGAAAAACGCTCTATTACTCTGTAAGGACCTTCAAACTTAGGTCTGAGTTTTGGAGATAAATTAGATTTGATATTAGGCGTCTTAATAAAACACAAGGACCCGATTTTGTAATCATAATGATGTTGCTTTGTCGCTCTCGTACTTAAATCAACATGCGATGCCTCCTGCTCTTTTAGATTTTTTAAAACTTTATTAAAAATTTGCTCCAAAGACGGTAAAAGTTTCTCGACATATTCATACTTATTTTGTGGTGTATCGGAGTTTTTCTCGTAAGTGTAAGATAATCGAATATCCCTGCCATGTTCTAGGAAAAAAGGCGATGTGTATGTAGCTTCATGGATCGCTGAGTTTAATGCTAACATGGTGTGCGGGAGTTGCTCATCCCAATCATTTGTATTTTGCGAAATTGATGCCAGGATATTAGCTAACGATTGATTGGGTTTCTCTACCCTCCCGTTGACGTGAGCGGAATAACTTGATATGTGTCTTTTATGAATGCCCATAACTCTGCAAAATTCAACAAATTCAGAACTCATAAAATATGTAGCGTTATCTACGACTAATTTATGTGGGCAACCCCTGTGTACAATGTAATTACCAAAGAAAGCTTTAGAAATCGTACTCGACTTAATATCAGGAAGTGGAACAACATGAATGTATTTTGTGAATGCATCTATCATAGATAAAACATAGCTATTACCTTTAGGCATGGTTTTTAAAGGACCGAAAATATCAATATGGTACGTTTCTCCCGGTTCTTGACTTTGTTCTACTGGCTGATGAGGTGCTGGCGGAATTTTGAAAGCGTTTTTTCGAGATAAACATACGGTGCAAGAACGAACAAAATTTTTAGTATCTTTGTACATATTCTGCCAAAAGAAGTTTTCGCTGAGGCGATGATATGTTTTGAAAAATTTAAGATGTCCTCCATATTCTGAATGGACAGATTCGAGAATTCTAGCTTTAAGACAATGTGGAATGCAAACTTGTTTTCTAGTGGTGTTAGACCTGGGTGATCTGGAGGGGCGCTTGGACAAATGACATAACAAACCTTCCCCATTAATAAAATAGTTGCTGACTTGTGGGCTAACGTCATTTTGATCAATTTTTTGTATAATAGGACTTAAAACAGGATCTTCATGTTGCATTTTAATAAGATCTTTAGACTCAGGTAAAGATATTGTGATGTTGTTGATACAACGGGAAAGATGATCTGCTACTGAATTTAAGGAACCCCTGATTAAGTGTATATCGTAATTAAATTCTTCCAGAGCCAATTTCCAACGCAAAATTTTGGAAGAGGGATTTTTATTAGAAAGAAATCCTGCAAGAGGTTTATGATCAGTAAAAACTTTAAATTTTCTACCCAACAAGAAAGGTCTAAAAAAATTTAATGCTGTATATATTGCGAAGAACTCCAAAACCGTTGCGTTATATTTAGATTGCGAGGGATTTAATTTCTTTGAAAAAATATAAAGGTTTGACTTCAGAGTTAGGATATTTTTGTTCTAAAATTGCCCCTATGTCGCGAGATGAAGCGTCCGTCGTGATTTGTAATTCTGCGTTTGGATCGGGTAGTGCTAAGACCGGTGGGTTCAATATGGCTTTCTTAATATCATCGAATGCCTACTGTGTTTCAGATGTCCACTCAAATGGAGTGTCTTTTCTCAAAAGATTCGTTAATGGAAGTGCTCGTTTTGCGAAATTTTTAATATATCTTCTAAAAAATTACAACACCCTAAGAAAGATTTAATTTGCTTTTGATCCGTTGGAACGGAAAACTCGTTAATTGAAACGGACTTATCTTTATCTATAAGGATACCTTCCGGCGTTACTACAAACCCCAAGAATTTACAACTCTTTGTTAAAAATTGACATTTACTCGGATTAAATTTTAAGTGAATTCTTTCAAAGCGTTCAAAAACCTTACCCAATAATTCAAAATGTTCATCTATAGTTTTAGTAAATAAAATAATGTCGTCTATATAAACCAAAGCTCCGTTGTGTAATAAATCTCCCAAAACCTCTTGCGCAATTGATTGAAATGCTTTAGGCGAGTTTTTTAAACCGAAAGAAAGTCTATTACATTCATATTTGTCACCGTCGGGAGTAGAGAATGCCGTCTTATGCCTGTCTGCAAAGTGAATTGGAATTTGATTAAATGCTGACTTCATGTCTAAAGCCGAAAAATAGTTTGAACCCGAAATTTCATGCAAAATGTCGTCCAATGTTGGAATAACGAAGTCCTGAGTCAAAGTTATTTCGTTTCAGTTTCCGAAAATGTAAAACAAGGCGCCATTTTTCTTTTTGTTTAACAAACAAGGCCGGAGTATTGTACTGGGAATTAGACTTTGAAATAATCCCTGCCTGCTCTAAATCAGCTATCTGATGTCGAAATTCGTTTCTTAAATTAAATGGAATCTTGTAAATCGGACATTTAATGGGATAGTCATGTTGCAGACTGATTCTATGATGCTCCGTAGCGGCCGCAGATAATTCTACCGTAGAGCGAGCGAAAGCACTTTTGTGCGAAATTAAAAGTTGAAATAATCTATTTTTTATTTTGCTGTCCAAACCTGAAAGGTTAAAATCCTTCTCCGTGAGTGGGGGTAGAATATCTTGAGAAACGGGAAAATCGGAAGAAAAGTCTTCGTAATTATTGACAGTAATTATTTTCATGTTTTTGTTAAGGGTGATTACGTTATCAGAATCGTTTCTAATTTTTAGAATGGTGTCATTTGTTTGTGGATCAATATTAATTTGCGAAGTAGTTAAGTGGATGTTTTTAGTTTTTAATTTTGCTGAACTCTGAATAGTAGCCGAAGACGTAGAATTAGGTAGCGTTGAGACGTGGATGCGAACATTTGTGACTGATTGAGGACCTACACACGTTTTGTGTTTTAAAAATCCATGAATTAAATTAGTCCGAACCGCACGCGGAGGAAGCGAAAAATTGATAAGCGGAATTGAAAATTTATTAATAAATAGACGGTTTTTACCCATATCTAAAACTGCATTCCATAATTTCAGAATATCGTATCCCAAAATTGCGCAATAACTATCGTTAATATCTTGCTTCGTTATAAAAAAATATGTTGAAATTGAAATTCCCCCAATGACAATTGTATTTCATAACAACCGATAATTTCTACTGTATCTCCACTTACCACTTTAATTTGAATTGAAACATTAAATCCTTAAAGTTTTCGTTTTTTATTTTAGTGAAAAGAGAATTGGACATTAATCAAACGGACGCACCTGTGTCAATTAAAATTCTAAATCTGTAATCCTGCACACTAGCGTTTACTATTGGTAGATCGAAAATATTATCTCTAGATTTAATAGGAGAAAACCGTTTTTCTACCAATTGTATAATATCTAAAATCAGCTTTCTCCGCGAAAGTTTAAAATATTGTTTCTCGTATTGCATCTGAAACCTCTCCCCCGGGAAGCTGTTTGCGAACCGTTCGCCGAATGCCTGGGGGCTGCGTAATTATCGCGAAAAGCCGATTCTTGGAAATGTCGCCGGTCGAAAGAATGAGTGCTTGGGTGACGGAAAACAGAAAATTCGCTCGTGGCGTTTCCCCGGGGGTTGGTAATTGGTTTTGCGTTCGTCCATCCTCTTTTTTCTACACTCCGCTTTCCTATGTCCCTCAAGGCCACAATAATAGCATTTGAAAACAGTCTCCCTTATGCGAAAAAAATCCCCACCTGTTTTGCGAGCCGTAACTGAACTGGCCTCTTGCAAACGCTCGACCCTTAAATTGATTTCCTCTAATCTGCTTGTCAACGCTGAAATGACCGATGTTTCTGTTTGTAAAGGCGACAAACCAGTTCTCTCGTCATTTGCAATTTGGTTCAGTTTAACGTTCTGTTCCTCAATCAACGCCGCGTTAATTGATTCCTCGAGATTATTGGGATCTCGTGCCAAAACGAATCTACGAATATCGTTTCGCAAACCACTGATAAAACGTGACTGTAGCAATTGATCATTAGCGTTCCGTACTTGCATGTTTTGAGCCGAATTACTTGACTGAAATATCTGTGTTCTTAGTTTGTTGATGCGTGCTGCGAATTCTTGCACGCTTTCAGATGAACCCTGAATGCATGATGAAAATAGCTGGAGACGTGTGGATAGACGTGTAGATAAAACAAAATTTCTAACGAGATTAAATTGCAACGGAAACAATTAAATTCTAACTAAAACAACTGAATTCAAGCACTTGTGCAGGGTAAGAGAAAATTCATAATCTCGGAAAATTAAATAAAACTTTTAACCAATCGACTCCCGCGTAAATACATGTATGAAAAAAAAATTCACATCAATATAAAAGAAAAAAGAGCACCAGTACCTGTGACATCTTGCACCTTTTTTTTTCTTTCCGATTGCACATTCCCAAGTATCTAAATAATAATAAAAAAAACTACAAGAAAAAAAATTTTCACAACTGGAAAAATTGAATAATAGATACAATCAAAACACAATAGCACACAATAAAAAAATTTTTTTTACATCTTTAACAGATGAAGTAGGATTATTATTCGGTGACCCATCATCTCGTTTATGAAAAGAAAAAAAATTCACGGCATCCCATGATACAAAGAGAAAAAAAAACTTCCGACGACTGGTTACGGCACTAGATGGTGCAAAGAAAAAAAATTTCGAATTTTGGTCACGGCGCCAGATAATGTGATGCCCAAGTTTGTTCATTTAATTTATCTGTTCTACACCCAGATTCTTAATTTAACATCGCATCATGACTTAAGTTAAAATTAGTTAAGTTTCTACTGACAAATTAACATTACACTAAATTAACAGTCCGATCGTATAGTGGTAACAATTATATTTATTGATTAACATATTGGTAAAAGAAACGTTAAATTTTACAAGGGTGGTACTTATCTGATGAGAATAGGAGTGACGGAGGGGTGACCTCGGGTAGCGTGTTCGCTTCCCGACTGGAGGTTTTTCTGGCAGACGTAAGAGGGAAAAAAGCCCCGAGAATTCTTGCGGACCAGCTTTTAAAGCCGACCAGATCACTTCGAAAAGAATCCGCTACGGATTCATTACCGTCAAATCTACCACCCTGATTGGAGCGCAAGAACATAACCTTGCCGGCCATCAGGTCCGTTGAACCCGACGCACCCACATTCCTGTGTAATCCCTATTTCCTGTAAACAGGGCAAATTCAAAAATTACAACTGTATCTCAGGGGCCGGCGGCCTCCCATCAATAGTTTCGACCAGCAACTTGCCTCCCCAAAGCATCCCACACATTTTCAATTGGGGTTAGATCTGGAGAACGCGCTGGCCATACGAGACGTTGAATACCCTCGCTGTCTAGACAATCCTGAACAGCGAGTGTTCGATGACATGTTGCGTGGTCGTCCATAAAAACAAATTTATCACCGACAGCACCATGGAAAAGATGAACATGAGGAAGTAGAACTTCATCAATGTATCGTTGGCCCGTCATAGTCCCATTCGCAACCACATGTAGGCGCGTGCGGCCATTGATCATGATGCCGGCCCACACCATGATACTGCATGTCGGATATCGGCCCTTTTCCTGGATATTTTCTGGACGATAAGCAGTACCACTCTCGCGCCAGATCAGTTGGCGTCTACAATCCGATGACAGACTGAACCTACTCTTATCTGAGAATAGTACGCTTGCCCAGTCCTGTTCAGTCCAATTGTGATACTCACGACACCATTGCAAACGGGCAGTACGGTGCTGTCTGGTCAATGAGACACACACAACAGGCCTGCGTGCGTATAGTCCTCCTCCCCTCAAACGTCTGGCAACAGTTTTTCGGGAGATCTGCTTTTCTGAGGCAGCAAGAAACTGATTTGCCACCTGCTGAGCTGTGGTGCGCCTGTTCCTTTTTGCTGATAGGACGATATATCTGTCTTCTGCAGGCGTCGTACTTCTAACACGACCTCCCCCGTGCCGTCTACTGCACATTCCAGTAGTTTTAAATGACTTCCACAGCCGTGAAACAACGCTGTGAGCGATATCGAACTCCCTGGCAACATCTGTTATTTTTCGCCCTTCTTCGATCTTTCCAATAATTCGGCCACGCATAAAATCATCTATGTGATGTCGGGAAGACATGGCAAAAATTTTAAGTTCGTCTATTAAATCTTTCCTGTAAAACTTTGACTTGAAACAACAACTGTCCACACGCGTCAAAACCTTTAAAGCTGTTATGAACGCTATCGCGTGATGAACAGACGTGGAAAAAAATTTGCATACTCATACTTCTTCTTACTAATATCCCGCACTTATTCTAATTTTCCACATTTTGCTTCCTTTCATTTTGTGGTTGCTATGGATGATAGTGTTATCCGTCCTTAGCAATTGTCCAGCAGTGTACTTGTCCAATTGTTTCAAAAGGAAACTTGCTTCCAGTATAGTGGTCTTTTTTTACTTATTCGGATCACGGATTTTAGCCAGTGCCGCTTTTATGAATCTTTATCTTGCTATTAAGGCCTAAATACAACTAGCTTGAAATAATTTGTTTTTCACTAGACATATCTTTTATCACATAACTTCATTTGCTTCACTTATCTTCATTAGGAAATTCACTGATGGAAATGTTGTTGCTAATTCTCAGTCTGTCTGACGGAGTCAGACAAGACCCAAAAGACCATTGACCCTTAAGAAATCCAATACCAGGAGGGGAGAGGAAAAAAGGTCCTCCCTCGAAAGTCCCAAGCAGTCTAAGATGTGATCTGGAGAGTCTTGCACTTAGTGCAAAGAGCAAAAGTCTTCCTGCCTCCACAAAAGGGAAGACTCTTTATGTGGCCTCTTTTCAATCTAGAGATTACAGTCTGAGAAGCTCGGCCACATTTAAGTAGGAATGAGGATCCTGGATATTTGCTTTCATACCAGTGACTGTTGGGTTGTGGGCCCTCCACTCCTTTAAAATTTCAGATTTAACCCTAGATTGATGTTCAGAGTAGGTGAAGGTTGAAGAGATAGGTGGAGAAGCATTACAAACCTCTTTAGCCAGGAGATCCGCTTGTTCGTCTCCAAAGTTGTTAACTTGGGGTGGAATCCACTGGAAATGAACATCATGGGACTCTGATATTTGTCTAAGTTTTTGAAGTATGGAGACGCCAAATTTGTCTCTGACTCTGATCCAGTTATAAAGATGGGGAGAACTGCGACCATCAGAGAGCATCCAGAGGACTCCAAAATCTTGTTCATTAAGAACTGCCTCAATTGCAATAAGTTCACTTTCAAAGACAGGAAAAGTTGGGGTTACGGTGGCAAAATGAAGACCTCTCTCCACGTTTCTCAATGTAAATGCCGCTACCTGCTCGATCACTCAGTCTGCTGCCATCTGTATAGATCTTAATGGCGTCACTAGGAATTCCATTAATGATCTCCAATGCTAACAGCCTAAGATGATCTGGAATCAAATCCCCCTTAACGACAGGAGTAGAAAGGTCAAAGTGGAAATGCACTTTTTGGATTCCTTTCGCCGGGCTGAGACAAGACTATAGAGAATGAGGCCCAACATCACTTAAAGGCAATTGTAGAAGTATTTTAGGGGTTAAAAGAAACGTAATTAAAAAAATCTCTCATCGTGGGATTACAGTAAAGCAAACAAAATGTCTTTTTTTATTTGGTTATAGGATCAAAGATAGCTAATGAGCGTTTGAAGTGGAATCTTTTATTTTTGATGATCACCAGATGATATATAAAAAAAGAAACGAGCCTTACAGTAGTCGCATATGATATCTAACATCTGACATGTTATCGTGGTAAATACGCAATATAGTAACTTAAATCCTGAAAAAAATAAATCAAGTGTGATTGGAAATAATTTTCTATCGAATAATTATACCTTTAATGAAAATTTTATTTATTTAACATAAGGAGTAATGTGATTTTTCATCAAAAATATTTATTTTTGTTCAATTTGGGGAAGAGTGGATACAATAGACTTGAAAATGAACAAACAGGGATTTTGGTGGCCATATACATTTCTCCGAATCAAACGGTTTAAAAAATTAAACATTTCTTGCATTTTGTTCTTTTACCATATACCGAAGATGGTTCTGTTCTTTTACAAACAAACTATCACTCGTTTCCCATGACTTTGAGTGAGATTAAATTGAGTTTTGAATCGAGTATGATTGGAAATAATTTTCTATCGAATAATTATATCTTTAATGAAAATTTTATTTAGTAGTAACGCAATTTTTAATCAAAAGTATTTATTCTTGTTCAATTTGGGGAAGAATGGACACAACTGTTGTGAATGGAGATGATTTGTGTGAATGAGTGGCAGCATGGCGCCACGTTTTTGTAACTGTGAACAGGTTGTGTGACGTCATTATGTTCTGTGTATAAAAGGGGTGGAGCCACACGTGCTCACACTCACTCGGTAGTTCTGAATAAACTCAGTTATTTGAATTGACTGGCTCGAGTCTGAATTTCTTCCTCCAACGCCGAGCATCGGGTAGATGCAGCTCGCAGAATTTTGTAATTGGAAATTGTTCTTTACATAAGTTTTTGGTACCCCCGGCGGGACTGGTTGTTGGTTGGAAGCGAAACTGAAACCGAATTTAAATTATTGAACTTTGAACTTAACTTTTTGAATTATAAAATGGAAGTGAATGCTTTGAAAGCGGCAAGAAAAGGCCTGAGAATAGCATTTTCTCTCAGTCTGAAAAAGATTGAAACCGAACTCATAAAAGAAAACATCGATATGAATCAACTTTCGATTCTGAAAACTCAATTTATGGATAAATTTCAGAGACTCGACACTTGTCAGAATCAAATTTCTGAACAACTCTTGGGTACAGAAGATGCCGTGCAAGAATATTTAGATTATGTGGAAGAAGCAGAAAACTACCGTGACCGCTACATCGAAATGTGTACTCGAGTAGATTTGAAAATACGAGAAACCGTTGTTCCTAACGAAACTGAAAAAAGAAGCTTTAAATTACCGAAAATCGAACTGAAGAAATTCAGCGGAGAAGCTAAAGACTTTTTGGCCTTCTGGAGTCAGTTTCAGAAAATTCACAATGATAAAAGCATTGCGGAAGAAGACAAAATGCAATATTTATTGCAATCCATGGAACCGAAATCGAAAGCAGAACGATTAGTATTGAGTTTCCCTGCAACGGCGGAAAATTATCCCAAAGCCATTGATCAATTAAAAGAGAGATTCGGTCGTGAAGATTTGTTAGTACAAATTTACGTACGTGAACTTTTAAATTTAGTAATGAAGAACGCTGTTTCTGGAAGAACGAAAACTGATTTGTCTTGACGATGAACTTGAAGGGAAATTACGATCGTTGGAGAGCCTTGGACGAACACAAGAAAAATATGGAGATTTCCTTACACCATTGGTCGAGTCCTGCTTACCCGAGGAAATCCTGATGGCCTGGGAAAGAAAACGGAATACTGAAACAGACGCTAAAGGATCGCGAACTCTAGAACACTTAATGACTTTCCTTCGCCTGGAAGTCCAAGGGGAAGAGATGGTGCAGCTGGTAAAATCCGGTTTTGGAACTCCTATCCGAAAAAAAGATTCCCCAACTGAAAGTGTTAAGCCGACCGAATTAACGACTGCATCAGCTCTGGCGAGTTCCGTAAAGTCCTCAGGTAAGAAAATCAATAACTGTATATTTTGTGAGAAATATCATCCCAGTGAAAATTGCTTTAATGCTAGAAAAATGTCTTTAAATGCTAAGAGGCAATTGTTATTAAGAAAAGGTGCTTGTTTTATTTGTTTAAATAGATCTGGCCATTTGAGTAAAAATTGTGATATTAAAAATGATATTAATTGTTCTAAATGTAATTATTCTCATTTTGAAGTTGTGTCCAAAATTAAATAAGAAGTATGATCAAAAATTGTGTTCCATAAAAACTGAACTCTCTATCAAGTAACTGCAACAGAAACCAAAGTATTTACTTTCAAACTCTCTGCGTTTTCATTCGCATTAAAGATCAGGAAAGGAAAGTTAGAGTTCTGATTGATATACCGCTTGTGAAAATAGCTACATTAGTGAAAGTGTTACTAGTATTTTGAAGGCCACTCCACTTAGAGAGGAAACTATAATTCATTCTCTATTCGGGGGCAATGAAACTAAACTGAAACATCACAGCGTGTATTCTATTGAGGTCAGTGATTTAAAACACTCTTATGCATGTTGTTTTGAAGTGCTATCCAAAAAGAAAATATGTGGATTTATTTCTAAGGTTGAGGATAAGCGTATTTTAAATGAGTTAAAAAATAAAGAAATTTTATCGGATTTAAATTGTAAAGAAACGGAAATTGGGCTTTTGATTGGGGCTGATAATATAGGAAAATTATTGACTGGGAATTTAATTGAATTTGATTCGGGTTTAACAGCTATTGAAACTAAACTAGGATGGACGGTAATTGGAAAAGTATGTTCGAACGATAAAAACGTTATGTTAACGACATCGTCTTTGCATGTTCGGAATGTTAGCGTTAAAGAATTATGGGAACTTGATGTTTTAGGAATAACGGATCCCTTACTTAATGAGAATACGAAAGAAAATTTTGAATTAACCGATTTTAAGAATAAAATGAAAATTCTTCCCGATGGAAGATATGAAGTTAAACTCCCATGGAAATGTAACTCTGAAAATTTGCCCAGTAACAAAGAAATAACATGGAAAAGACATCTACGGATGATGAATAAATTAAGAAACGGTAAATTTTTTGAGGATTATAAAAGTGTGTTTAGGCAATGGGAAAATTTAAATATCATTGAACGTGTGCCGGAAGTAGAATTGAACAATGAATGCCATTATTTACCGCATAGACCCGTGATTAAATTAGATAGTGCAACTACAAAAATCCGACCCGTATTCGATGCTTCGGCCCGTGAAAAAGGGAAACCATCTTTGAACGACTGTTTATATAAAGGCGTAAACCTTATTGAACTGATACCTGACATTTTAGATCGTTTTAGAATTTATCCAGTCGGAATTGTAGCCGATATTGAAAAGGCGTTTTTGATGCTATCTGTTGCACCGAAAGATAGAGATTATCTCAGATTTTTTTTCCCCATGCAATGAAAAACAATTAGTGTACAGGCATTGTCGAGTTGTGTTTGGGGTGTCTTCAAGCCCTTACTTATTGAATGCATCTATTATGCATCTTTCGGAAAACTGTAATTCCGAATGTAAGGAAGTTGCACTAAAGTTAAAATCTTCCTTTTATGTTGATAATTGTGTAACTGGTGTTTTCAGTGCTGATGAAATAGAAATATTTATTGAGAAGACTAAATTAATTATGTCGGAAGGATGTTTTAATTTACGTATTTTTGAGAGCAATGTGGCGAGTAAAAGTGTTGATAAACACTCAGGCGAAACTTTTATTTTAGGTATCATCTGGGACTTGGACAGTGATGTTTTGAAATGTTGCACGAATTTCGACTCATTAACGTGCGAAGTGAAAATAACGAAACGATTAGTTTTGTCTACGGTGCAAAAAGTTTTCGATCCCATTGGAATGTTGGCGCCGTCTACATTGCTCCCAAAATTACTATTGCAGGAAATAGTATGGAAATTTATACCACCCACCGCCGCATGGTGGGGAGGCTGGTGGGAAAGGTTGGTTCGCATTATCAAGGAACTATTGAGACGTTCTCTTGGAAAATCAATATTGTCCTATGAAGAATTGTCTACAGTGATTTGTGATTGCGAATTTTTAATCAATAGTAGACCTTTAACTTATATATCTGAAAATCCACAAGAATTGATCCCTCTTACTCCAGCAATGTTTTTAATAGAAAATCGCTGTTCCGATACTACCGATATTGACGAATTGAATTCAACAGACTTAAGAAAGAGAATGAAATATAGAATTAAACTTTTAAGTGATTTAAGACAACGTTTCAGGAAAGAATATCTAAGTGAGCTAATACAAAAACAGAATGATAATCGGGTGCGAGAGAACCCTGAATTGGGGAAATGGTCTTAATTGGAAACGACAATAAGAAACGTTTGTCTTGGCCTATAGCTAAGATTATAGAATTAATCCCTGGTCGAGATGGGGAAATTCGAACAGTTCGGCTAAAAACTCAACATGGAACAGTAATACGCCCCGTGTAACGTATCTTCCCTTTGGAAGTACAAGCGATTGCTAATAGCGATAAGGAGTTGAAAGAGGAATCGGTTTCTGTTAAAAGTACTAAACCTGAAAAGGTCTTGAATATTAAAAAAATATACTTCTTCTGGAAGATTGGTTAAAGAACCGAAGAGACTTGATCTTTTAAATTATAACTGTTATAAGTTTGAGGCTCTCCCCAAGTCTCAAAGGGGGGAGTATGTTGTGAATGGAGATGATTTGTGTGAATGAGTGGCAGCATGGCGCCACGTTTTTGTAACTGTGAACAGGTTGTGTGACGTCATTATGTTCTGTGTATAAAAGGGGTGGAGCCACACGTGCTCACACTCACTCGGTAGTTCTGAATAAACTCAGTTATTTGAATTGACTGGCTCGAGTCTGAATTTCTTCCTCCAACGCCGAGCATCGGGTAGATGCAGCTCGCAGAATTTTGTAATTGGAAATTGTTCTTTACACAACAGACTTATGATAAGTAAAATATGACACATATACTTGTGATTTCAAAGTATTTAAAAACCGTTGAAAAACAGCGTCAATAACAGTACCACTGTTAATTGTCGAAATATTTCGATTTGTATTCATTTCGAGCTTTAGTTAATCAGTCAAAAAAGCTATGAGCGGCTCAACTTCTGGCAAACTGAAGTTAACGTTGAAATCACCATTCATAATCATGAGAAGCGAGTGACAGTTTGTTTTTAAAAGAGCAGAACCATCTACGGTATATGGTAAGAGTACAAAATGCAGGAAATTTTTAAATTTTTGAACCGTTTGATTCGGAGAAATGTATACGGCCACCGAAATTCCTGTTTGTCCATTTTCAAATATGCATTTTGCCACACATATGTCTCCAATATCTTGACTATCTATACCCAGTCCACTTGTTTAACGATAAATAATGTCCATGTGAGGAGTCACAACATGTGAGTTGTTCTGTTTGCTATTGACAGCGACAGGAATTAACCTCAAAATATGAAAAAGATACGCACTCTAAAATATTTATTCAAATAATTCCATATTACTTACTCATATATTCTTTAGATTGTTGAACTTTTTCAGATACTTAACAGTAAATATAATTGTTAATATAGTTTACACATATAAATTAACCTCAAATTTCTTACACTACGAGTCCTGAGACTTTGACAATTGAGCGTAAGTTTGTAAGTTTATCCTAAATAAGAATTCCAATCTTTTGAAATGCTAACTTTAACAACATAAAAAAACAACTACCTACTAGAGTTGGACCCTATGCAAGTGGCATGTAAATTACGGAGTTCCTGTCCCTAAATGAAAGACGTACCTCCTCATCAGAATTTTAAAATTAAGAGCCGAATTAATGGGGTTACATAAGTTAAATTAAATAAATTTAAAAGGGGAAATTAAAATGGGCAGAACACTTCTGCTGGAACGGCGACAGACGAAGTCTGTCCGCCGAAGGGACGATTGCCCTGCTTCCTACAATTTGATTGGCCGAAGCCAGTCGCTTTGCAGAAAGTGGGCGTGGAAATGAATTGGGTCGATCCGAAAATAAACGACCCGAGACAAGGAGATCTTGAATAAAAATTTTAAAATCTCATGCAAAAGAGGGGGAGAAAATAAATTTTGAATAAAAATTTAAAATAAACCAACTTGCACATTGCCGGTAAAAAGGGGGGTGGGGGGCAGGACTAAAAAATGGTGAATATAGGACTTTGCGGTATAAGAATTTCTAATGACGCAATGAAGTCACATATGTGATACAATCATGATAAATAATTAATAGAGGTAGTGAGGAATATCCAGCTCTCAAAAATATTAGCGATCGTTCAAAAGAACAATTTAATTAATGATTGCTGGATGTGAAACGAATTTTACAAGAGATTCTAGATAGATAGGTCCGTGCCTCCATCTGGTGGCCGGAAAGGAAAGCTGAAGCGAGAACAACCGGAAAATTGAATCCGATCGGGTCACCCTCTCGGATTCCGACCGCGGTGAACATCGCTTCGGAAAGACGTTAATTCCGCGACTTTCGGCGCGGAGCTAGGATTTAATAGTTACGGTGAGAGTTTTTACTTTTAAGATATCCGTACACCTTCAAAACGTCATTTTCGTCAAATTTTTCGATTTTTTAATTTAAATGTTATTTGAAAATATGAACTTTTTTCTTTAAAATGGTGTTTAAATTTTGTTTCTATCTTATTTAGAACTTAAGTTATGGGATTTGAGTTTCTTTCGATAGCACCTTTTTGAACCTGGAAGTACAAGTCTGCATTGCTTGCGAAGTAGAAAAAATGTTTGTTGACATTTTTATTTTTCAAAGTATCGTTTAAATATGCAATAGTAAGAAATTTAAACTTTTTAAAATATGAATTTGAGTTTTCAGAATTATCAAGAATATAATTGGCAACAGGTTTTTATTTATATTTTTATCTAGAATCTGGCAAGAAAATAGAGTGCTTTACTGTTTGTTTATGGGTTGAAGTTACTCATTTGTGACGTAGGATTCGAATTTGCCGTTGACGTGTGTGGTTGAATAGAATGTGTGGAGAAAAAACCGCGCGATATTATTGAGTTAATGTGTTTGTCGCTTGGAAGAAACGAAGAAGACATTCGTGAATTATCTCTGTTCTTGCTTCTGAAATTGATGAAAAATTTTTTTTCTTTAAGTTTATATTCTTACAAGGACTTGGTAAGCATTCTTTTTTTTCTTTTATGAACGCAAATAGACTCAAGGTGAGTCTTTGAAAGTCTGACTATCCCATGTTACAAAACAAATAACAATACAGATGGAAGATAGCATGGACGCAGGGAATGCAAAATACTTTCGCACTCCTATGTCTATAAAGGAACTCGCCTTACGAGCCGGTCAAAGAAAAATATCTGAGATAAATATGTTTTTAGAAAATAAACAAAAACCGTCATCTATCCCCAAAATAAACCCACAGTTGTTATATATGGAGATAAAAAGTAAAATCCCCAAATTTGATCAAATTTCTAACATGTCATTCACTAGAAATGGAAAATTACGTTTTGCCACCTCGGATCCAGTATGTGCAATACAAATTCTATCTTTAGATCAATTATTCAATACTTCGGTTAATGCAAGTGTCATATGGGAGGGTATTACCTCCCGCTTCTTACTATATGCAATTCCTACTAATGTATCATTGGGAGAATTATCTGCGGAATTACAAGACAGTAATAATTTTGAGATTGTAGAGATTCGCAGATTTATAAAATCGGGTACAAATCCTGAAATATCCCCAGTTCTGATAACCATACTTGGAACTGTATTACCAGATAATGTTAAGCTTTGGTTTATCAATCATAAGATTCAATTATTCATTGACAAACCTAGACAATGCACTAAATGTTTCTCATCCATCTCGATTTTGTCAGAGTCCAGCTATATGTTGTAATTGTGGTTCTTCTCACTCAGGAGAGTGCACTGTAAATGCGAACTGCATATATAAACTGTAAGGGTAATCATCCGGCAAATTTTTCTCTCTGTTCTTCGTTCTTAGCAGAAAAATAAATTATGGAATTAAAATGTAGACAGCACGTAACATTAAGTGAGGCGCGACGACGATTTCGTGCATCTAATTCCGAAAATCTTTCGACAGTACTTAAATCTAAATCTCAAGAAAATAACATACAAGAGTTAATAGACAAGAAGTTTGAGAAAATGATGACTGCCTTCCAAACAGTTGTGGAAAAACAAACGGCATTCCTAATGGAAATTTTACAAAAATCAATGGAAACAATGCTCTCTCAAGTATGTAGCATAGTGGATTCGACTACGCGATCTTCTCCCCAGGCAGGAAAAAAAAAAAAGAGCATCCGACATGTTAAAAACATCCATAAGCCCAGTTCAAGTTTTTTCTGGGAATAGTGGAAAACTTAACACTGAACTCGGATAAAAAAAATACTGTATATATGTTCTTGATTTTTGTATATATCTTATTCAGTATTTTACTACAAATATATAAATATCTATATATATATAATTTTTTTCTTTCCTCAAAAGGGAGGAAATTTTTGAAATTTCAGTGAAATAATTTCCCCCCCTTTTTTATGAACTTTTTACAATGGAACTGTAGAAGCTTAAAAAATAAAAACATATGGTTAAATATCCCTCCCTTTTCTCAAGCAGATATCTTGATTTTTCAAGAAACCTTTTTAACCAGTGAAGATACATCTAATTTACCAGGGAAAATGATTTTCAGAAAAGATAGACAAAATAGATCAGGAGGTGGCTTGATAATAGCTGTACCTTTAAACGTTTCTGCTCAACAAATCCCTCTACAGATATCACAAATAGACGATTTAGAAATACTTATTGTCAAAATACATATTGAAGATGTTTCTTTTTATGTTATAAATATCTACGCACCACGTGGACTAAATATTAACTTAATAAAATCTTTTTTTGAATCATTAACAGATCCTTTCTTCATTTTTGGTGATTTTAACCTGCATCACACACCCGATGTGGGGATCGGATCACAGCTCAAGGAATAGTAATATTTTTATTGACTGGTTGACTGATTCTAATTCAATACTTCTAAACACAACTGTTCCTACTTATAGAAATTCCATGGGTAAAACTTCTTTAATTGATCTCACAATTTGCTCCTCGAGTCTCTATGGACATACTAACTGTTACGTTTCAGATTGTTTCTTTGACAGTGACCATTCTCCAGTAATTACCGAGTTTTCATTAATAAGACCCAGTAAAAAGTTAATCAAAAAAATTGACTGTGGCAAAGGGTGAACAATGAAGTGCAGATTATATTAAGCAACCCAGAGAAGAATATAGATAATTTTACTGATACAATTTCAAAAATTATTTACAGTAATACCAGAGTTGTTCAAATTTCTAACAAATCTTTCCCTCCATGGTGGAATGGTACTTGCCATAATTTTTATAAATTAAAAGAAGTTCAGAAAAAATGCTATCCGTAGCAATTCTCCGCAATTATGGATCAAATACAAACAATACGCTAGTAAACTCAGATTTCATATAAAAAATGCCAAAAGATTGTATTGGGATAATATTTGCAATAATGTTTCTAATCCAAAGATATTTTTTAATATTCTGAAAAAGCTCTCTAATACTAAGAAAATAGAACCCAAGTATAATATTCTACAAGTTAATAATAGATATATTACACAACCTCAAATTCAAGCAAATATTTTTGCGGACTTCTTTGCATCTAAAAACGCTTATCATGAACCAATTCCTTTGGACTTTTTCCATAAAGAGGACAACAATCTTAATAAACCTTTTCATATTTTTGAAATCCATAGAGCAATCAAACTTTCTAAAAATTCAACTCCTGGAGCTGATCATATTACAGCATCTTTTTTAAAAAATCTGGATCGTAATGGTTGTGAAATAATATAAAGATATTTTCAAGATTTATTTGATAATGCAATAGCTCCAAACTCTTGGAAGCATGCAGTCATTCTCCCGATTCCTAAACAATGTAAAGACAAAACTCGCATATCCTCCTATAGACCAATAGCACTGACTTCCATCTTTTCAAAAACATTTGAAAGAGTTCTCACCAATAGATTAAGCTATTTTCTAACCACAGAACGAAAACTTCATCCTCAACATTACGGTTTCGTCCCTTTTAAAGATAGCAGAAGTGCTACCTATCTCATTCATAAAGCAATAATGGATGCAAAATTAAAAAAGAAATACTTTGTTGGAGTAAGTTTGGATATAAAAAGTGCATACGACTCAGTTTATGTAGATGGTCTTCTTTATAAATGCCTACAAATCGGTATTACAGGAAAACAGCTATTTGGATCCACAAATTTCTCACTTATCGATCTTTTCAAATCAAATGGAGGGCTATCTTTCCTCCATAAGGATATTTCCCCAAGGTCTGCCACAAGGCAGTGTTCTATCCCCATTTTATATACTATTTATATGTATGATTTTTTGAAACTCTGGAAAATGACATCGAATGCTCTGTTTATGCGGACGACGTTTTTCTTTACAGCTCTCATCATTCTCTTGATTATATTTGCAAAAAAAATGCAAAACACGCTGGACAGAATTTCTCAATGGTGTAAATATTGGAAGCTTTCTCTTAGTCCAGATAAAAGCACAATATCAGAGTTATCAAACAAAAGAATTACTACGTTTCCTAATATTTTATTGGAGGGACATTCTCTCCTTGGCAATCCTCTATCAAATATTTAGGAGTTCATTTTTCAAGCGGAGCCAGAATATTTCATTAAGAAACCAATTAAATAACAAAGCCTTGAAAAAATTAATAGCCTTAAGGCTATAGCATATAAGCATCATGGACCAAGAACAGCAGATCTAAGCAAAATAGTAAATAATAGTATATGCAGTATCTTCTACTACTTTAGTCATATAATAAATAAATGGTCTGATAACCAACTGAAATCTTTTAATATCATTCACACCAAAGCACTTCGAATTGCACTGGGACTTCCACAATGGACCCCAAACATCGTACTTTTAAAATTGGCTGGACAAGAAATTCTGTCGGACAAAATACGAAGATTGGCAAATAAGTTTTTCCTTTCTCAAATTTCTAACCAAACCTTTTCTCCATTACATAGCAATAACCCTGAGTTTCTGAATCTCAATATTATGGAAGAAGATAAAAATTCTATTATAAATATACTAAACCCTTTGAATGCCGTTAGTAGTCACATTATCTCAATCCCCAGAATAACATCGTTTTCAATTCTCCCATGCAATATATATATCAATAATTTCGCATTTCAGGACAAAAGCTTACCAGTTCAAATTATAAGGAGCTTATTTGATGAAACGGTAAACCGTAACTTCCAGGACTTTTATATAATAGCTACTGATGCCTCAAAAAATGAGCAAATTACATCTATTGCAGGTATTATGGCAAATTCCCATTTTGCTTATAGAATAAATCACAATAATTCTATTTTTATAGCTGAAGCTCTGGCTATTTGCCAAGCTCTAGATGATCTATTATAAACAAGAATTTGTTAATTTTGTCTGATAGTCTCTCTGTTCTCTCTGCTCTTCAAAATTACTCGGTTAATCCCATAAATTAGCTAGCAAGATTTACATTCTATTACTTTATAATAACCAGTTGATTTTACTTTGGACTCCGGGACACTCAAATATATTGTGGAATGAACAGGCGGATAATCTCGCAAGAACTGTCACAGAGTCTAATGTTTACATCGACTGGATTTCCTCAGAAGACATCAATAAAAAAATATATCAAGAGAGTTTTAAAAAAGCCAATGATAATTTCTATTCAAGCAAATATTTTGTAAACTTGGGAAATATTCCTAACATCAGCACCATCTCTAAATGGACAAGAAACAGAAGAGAAGAAATCCTATGTACTCGAATCTTCAGCAAAATGATCATCACTCCAGGACTTCTGCATAAATTCAATTTATCGGATAACGCAAATTGTAGATCTTGTAATTGCTTAAACGACTTGGACCACATCTTGTTAAACTGCAATAGATATATTCATCCTCGAAATAATCTAAAACATTTTCTCAAAATCGATCCACATCACAACCTGACTTTCAAAGAATTATTGGAGAAAGCTATGTCTAACAGATTAACATTCAGATTTTTTATCCAGAAACTGAAATATTTTGACATCTACTAATTTTTAAGAAACATCTGTCTTTTAGGGGATCATAGCCTTTGTTGCTCCATATCCCACAAAACCTGAACTGAACTGAACTGTTTGTTTACATTTGCTTATGATTGCGTAGCTCTTTATAAGCTTTTGTTTAATCCTTTTTATAGCAGAAAATTTTAATTTTTGTCATTTAAAATGGGTAATGCTAAACGTAGAGTTAGTGCAAAGAGAACGCCAATTTCGAGGTAATGGATCTACCATTAAACATTCAAAAAATAGCAGCGCAACATCTACCAACGCCAGTTCTTCAAAAATTAAAATACCTGCTGCCTTTGATGAAGAAATAGCAGAATATCAACGTAAACCACTTACTGGTAACAGAATAATTGATATGGAAGTCCTTTTAAAATTGTTTTTACAACTTTGCTGCCCAAGATGTTTCGAAGAAGGTATCCTGCTTTCTGAGGATTCCACATATGGTTTGTGCTCAAATTTTGTTATCAGGTGTAAACATTGTGACTTTTACTCAGGGTTTTCTAGTTCAAAGAAAACTTTAAACTGTCCTGAAGTAAATACAAGATTTGTGTATGGTATGAGACAAATTGGGAAAGGTTTTTCTGCTGGGTTTAAATTATGTGGTACTTTAAATTTACCCAGGCTCAGTAAAACTGCGTACACTAATCATGAGAATAAACTCATGTCCGTGATTTCAGAAGTTAGTAAACTATCAATGCAAAAAGCAGCTTCTGAACTGTTAGTGCTACATCCTACTAAAAATAAAATTGTTGAATGTGGCATTTCAGTTGATGGAACGTGGCAGCGTAGAGGTTACTCTTCCATGCATGGGTGTGTCGCAGCTTTTTCAGTTGACACTGGTAAAGTAGTAGACATTGAAATAATGTCGTCATATTGTCCCACCTGCAGAAAGATTTCTAAAATGCCTAGAAGCATTGAGTCGGAAACTTTTGCAGCATATCACGTGTGCCATAGCAATTTTCAAGGTTCTGCGTTAAAAATGGAAGCTGTTGGTGCTACGAGAATCTTCCAACGTTCTATTGTCAAACGAGGCCTTAAATATGCACATTATTATGGTGACGGGGACTCTAAGGGCTTTATCAGTGTCAAAGATACTTATGGGAAGGATAGCGTCACAAAATATGAATGCATTGGTCATGTTCAAAAGAGAGTAGGTGCGAGATTGCGCAAACTAAAGTCTAAAAATAAAAATCTGTCTGGTAAAGGCAAACTCACCGACTCTTTTATTGACCGATTGCAAAACTATTATGGGATTGCTGTTCGTAGCAATGTTGGAAACCTATCCGGTCTTCAGCAAAATGTTATTGCGGCTTTGTTTCATTGCTCATCAAGTGTCGAGAAACCGATGCATGGGCAGTGTCCCATCGGAAAAGATAGTTGGTGCTACTACCAGCGAGCACTGTCTTGTGGCAAAAAGCCAAACGAAAAATATAAAAGCTTATCAAATGAAGTACTAAACACGATTAAGCCTACATATTTAAAGTTGTGTACCAAAGAACTGCTTACTAAATGCTTGCATGGCAAAACACAAAATTCAAACGAGTGTTTAAATGGCGTTATATGGCAGAGAGTACCCAAGGAAGTTTTCGTGTGCCTCAAAACTTTAAAATCTGGTGCATTGGATGCTGTGATCCAATTTAATGATGGATACAAGGGTTGTGTTGAAATTTTTAAAAAACTTAATATAACTCCTGGTTATTTTACTTTAAAAGCATACAAACATCTTGACATCAATAGAATTAACGACGCAGAACGACATTCAACACCAAATGTAAAGCAGAGTAGAAAAATTTTAAGAGCTACAAGGAAAAAAAATCAATGTTTTAGAGAGTAAAGAAGGTGTTATTTATAAATCAGGAGCATTTTAAGTATATCAAATTGTGTTTAATATTAAAATTTGCAGTTCAAAGTTTATTTCTGATTTATCTCAAAATGAATCTGTTTAACGTATTGACATCTGACAACGTAAATATCAGAAAAAGTTGTGAACCAAATTAGTTCAAATTTTATAAATATATTTGTTTTATAGATTTAAAGAACCCCTACTACTTTCATAATTATATAGTTGATATGTTTTTAGTAACTAAGGTATATATCATGCTCGTAATAATTTTTTAATGATTTTTCAATGTTCTTTTACTCGAAACTTGATAAAAATTGTAATAAATTGATTATCATCAGGAAAATAGTACCAGCCCTAAAAAATGTTATAATGATCATCATCAAATTTACATAAAAAGGGATATTTTTGTTTACATTTGAGTTATGTGCGTTATTCTAATAATCAATTTAATTACTATTTACACTATGCTTTACTCCCTAAAATTTTTTTATGTACTACAAGTAACATATTAAATGTATTTTTCATAGTTTTAAGTTATATTTCATCAGTAAAAAATATTTTAATAGCAAATATTACAGTTTTTAAAAAAATTTTCTTCGAAGGTGTACAGATACCTTAAGTAGGAAGTTTAAATTAAATATAGTTAAAATTAAAATATTTAAATTCAGCTCCCAATGATAATAAGCTAAATTTAGACCCTAAGCCTTTTGGCTTGGGGAAAATTTATAAATTCGTGATCAAGAAGCGCTCTGGGGCGCTTTTGAGACGAAGGCACTGCGGGATCGTATGCAGGCTGGTTACTAATTAGTTCATTGGGAACGTTAGGAAGTTTATCAAAGAACCTTTTAGAAAGGTCCTTTATATGTGGTAAAAATGGTTTAATTTTTAAATCACGATATATGACCTCATTGCGTACGAACCAGGGAGCATTAACAATCTGTCTCAAAAATGAGTTCGTCAGCGTGTGTAGCTTCTTTAAATGGCACATGCCAGAGGATCCCCAGATATGTGATCCATATGACATGACCGGTCGGATTATTGATTTGTAGAGCAAAACCTTATGCCGGATCGCAAGTTTACTCCTACGGGAGATAAGCCGTTTAAGAACGGCATGAACAGCCTGCGCGTTTTTGCGAGTCTGTTCTATATGGTGGGCAAAAGTTAATTTTGCGTCTAAAAATAGCCCTAGGTACTTTGCAACATGTACCCAGGGGACGGGTTGGCCAAAAATTTGGACGGGAGTTAATCCGACTGGAAGTTGGGGTCTTCGCGTAAACATGAGGCAAGCACTTTTAGAAGCATTTACTTTTACTTTCCAGTCAGTGAGCCAGAGTTCGAGCAAGGATATGTAGTGTTGCAGATTAGAGATCACAACGGAAAATCTCTTATTCTGCGTGATAATAGCAGTATCATCGGAAAACATTGCTAAATGTGATAGATCAGTTTGCGGGATATCATTTACGTACAGAGTGAACAACAGAGGCGAACTTAGACTTCCTTGCGGAAGGCCTCTTCTGATTGGTCGAGGCGAGGAGAGCGTTCTATCGAATCTCACTCGGAATGCAAGATTTGAGAGAAAGCTATGAATGGACTTGATCAGGGGGAAGTCAAGTCGTATGAGCTTGATTAATAAGCCATCATGCCAAATTTTATCAAAGGCTTTGGCTATGTCCAGAAAAAGTATACCCGTGGCCTCGTGCTTGGCGAAGCCACTATGAATCAACTCCGTTACTCTGAGCAGTTGATGAACTGTCGAGCACTTGGGTCGAAAACCGCACTGCTGAGGAATAATAAAATTAGAAGCAGTGCAGTGTTGATTCAGACGTTGCAAAAGCACAAATTCGTATACTTTGCTCAAACAAGAAAGTAATGAGATTGGACGGTAATTGGAGAGTAAAGCCGAGTCTTTTTCGGGCTTTAGGATGGGGATGACCACGGCAGTTTTCCATGAATTAGGGAAATAATTATTTTTAAAAAGCTGATTTATCAATGTTGGACCCTATGCGAGAGTAGTGAAGAGACTATAATACGAGTTGGACCTCGAAGCGAGGGTAGCAAAGAGACCCATCACGCACGCTCATTGGTCAAATCAAATAGCGCGCGCTTACGTCACTTCCTGTTACCCACTTTCGTCCCTTTCGACAAAATCACTCCAACAAAATTCGGCAATCGAGAGGAAAGATGTTACACATAAATAACATCAGTGTAAATGTGTATTTTTTATTATGTCAGAAAGCATTTTGTTTTACTTCATTCCAAAAAATTATTTTTTTAAACCTTTTATTTTCAATATGCTCGCGCCCCACAGTTTGAGAAACACTGTGATACACACTACTAACAACTGTATCAGAACAGAACAAAGTCGACAAGAGGCCTTCCATTCAAGTGCGACAACCAGCAACTTGAATCTACAACAAACGGGCTTTTCTTAGGATGCCTTGAATTCATAAGTGAGTTTGATCCGTTTGTTTCCCAACATCTGACAAAATATGGTAATAAAGGTAAAAGGAGTACATCTTATCTGTCGTCTGACAATTGTAGTGAGTTCATAGACGTGATGGTCAAAAGATTCTTGAAAGAAATCTTAAAATAGATCAAAAACTCGCTCGTACTTTTCCCTCATTATTGACTCTACACCCAACGCTTCTCACACCAACCAGTTGACTGTAGGACTTCGACACGTTTCTGTCAGAAAAGCCTGTGTCAATGAACGCCTTGTACGAGTGTTGTAAGAAGTTTCTCATAAAGCTCAAGGTATAAAAGAAGCAGCCCTCAACTTACTTGAAAAACTTAAACTAGATTTGAAGAACTGTCGGGGCCAAAGTTACAACAATGTGCTTCAAACATGTAAGGAGTGTACTCAGGTCTTTAGTCAAGAATACGAGAAAAAAATGTCTTTGCAGAGTTCGTACCATGTGCAGCCTATTCCTTAAACTTACCTGATTGTTTTGCTGTGGAAAAAGCCTGCACTGAAGCTGTGCCGAATCTATACGCGTCCTCTCACTAATCCTCTTGAGGAATCTTAGGGCTAGCATTCGCGTTTAATTCACAGTCATCCCTCTCAAGAAGAAACCGTGATATTCAGATTAGTTTGACTATATAAAGTCAGAGTTTTGGTAATTAGGGAGAAGGAGGTAGGAAGCAGCTATATTCGCTACGCAGGTAAGATTGAAGAAGGTTTACTTTCGCATGTGAAGATTAAGAGTGGTGTTTTGCCACTGGGTGTTGAATTAGTAGATTTGAGGTTAGTAATCGACGATAGATTAGGTTGAGTTAAATAAGTTGATTCAGCATATTTGCTTAATAATTATTGCTTTCTCCATGCTACTCATTTGACATTCACTTAGAGAATAGATTGTCGTTGGTTTGTGTGTTTGACTAAATAAATAAGTGTGATTATGAAATTCTCTGGTTCTGCTTTCATTCCTCCCACACCCTTAGGTAGGCAAGAGGGTGAGAGAGAAACTTCGGGTGTAAGTTGCTCACAAAGCTATTGTATTCTTTTCTTTTGTACAAGGACTTCACAGCTTTTTTTTCGTCATCTACTCATAAATAGAATGTATTAAGAGATTATGTGCGAAGAAGCAATGAATAAAAGTTGAAAACTGAAATAAGATTTCTTATGTTGAAATCATTGAGTGAAGCTAGATGGTCTGCAACGGCAAATGTTCTCACAGCTCAAGTTACGTCGTAACGAAATCAAGAATCCTTGAAGATTTAATTGAAGACAACACACACGCACACACACACACACACAAGACACCTGATAAACGAGTTACAGCTTAAATATTCCGCAAAATACTAGAAAGTTTTCAGACTATTTTATTAACGGTGATTTGGGACGAAATCTTACGAAGGGTGGACGAAACCAGTGAGATACTGCAAAGGGAATAGCTTGATCTCCTGCGCCTTACTAAGGAGCTACAGACGTTATCTTTGTTTTTATCTGTAAAAAGATCTAACTTTGATGATTACGAAGCAAGAGCATTGCAACTAGCTAACGTGCCTGTTCCCAACTATGAAAAAAATCAGAAAAAAGGAAATTTTTTTCCCATGAAAAAAGAGCCCCAGATTTTGAGAGAATATCTCTAAGAGAGAGATTTTGAGTTGGAGTTTCCTTACCAATTATTGACAATCTTGTAGCGCAATTAAACAAAAGAAGGGATTGCAACGAAGTTACAATATAAGATTCGAAATCTTCACGAAAAGCAGCAAAAAGTCACAAAACAGGCGAAACATTTGGTTCAAAGCTACCCCAATGACATCGATGAAGAATAATTTATGTAAGAGGGTCGACATTTCAAAATGTATATGAAGGTGGAAAGAATAATTATAACGATAGGAATCTTTTCCTACATCAGGAAAAGCAAGTTGGAAAGTACCTTCTCAAATTTAGAAGTCGCAATGAGGATTTACTTGACTCCTCCTGCGACAAATTGTACAACAGAGAGAAGTTTTTCTGCCCTAAGAGAATTAAGAGAGAACTACAATGGAAAATGAAAAGAGTTTAATATTGCTATGCATTCGAAATAATATAGCAATGGAAATTGATTGTAATAATATCATTAATGATTTTGTAATGATGAAAGATCGAAGAAAACCTTTGTTGCACGAGCACAATGACTATGACTCAACTGTCTAGCAGAGACGTCTTAAGGCATGGACCAACTGGGCCCGGGCCTCAGCCTCATTGGGGGCATCGTCTCGTTCTCGACTGAGTCTTAGTAAGATCATGATTCGAATAATTTTATCGGTCAAACGCTATTTTCGGTTGTATTCTCTGAAAAACTGAGAATTTCGGACTATATGTCAACTAGCAACAGTAGCAAGACTGTATTATTAAGTGATGACCGTCTTTTATGCATAGGCCAAGGTCTACCACCATACACCATCATTATTCATTAAGTCAAAGACAGGTATTAGGTCAAGCCGATTAGTGTTATTGTAAATCATACACATTTGTTTGTTTTGGGTTACTGTTTGTACCAGTATTTGACATCATATGCTATGTACTATCTACTTTTAAGGGTCATAAGTAAGGCCTACATTGATGTAAGGGCCCAGGGCCTACTTTTACGTAGAAAACCAGAGCCTCAATAAGTCTTAAGATGTACCTGCTGTCAGAATGTCTAAAAATAAAAGATAATGAGATAATTAACAAGTTGAATGATGTAAACAAGTTAAAAAGTTGATAATTAATAAGTTTACACAATAATATATACTCTATACCAGGGGTGGCGAACATTTATAGATCAACGTGCCATTTTTTCTAAAGAAGTGTTTAGTGAGACATAGACGTGCCGTTAAATAATTTTGACTTGTGATTATTGGGGAAATAATAAAACTAAACACTAAAAACACAAAACTCTTTATTTACTACGAAAAAACACCTTTTGTACACTGTATAGTTGTAAATGTTTTAGTTATGCGTGTAATTCAATTTAAAGTAACATTAGAGTGACTTCTGTTTTTGCAGATTGGATGACAAATAACTTATATTAGAATTGTAAGATGTATCTTTTATAGTAGAATGCATGCTAAATTGGAATCATCTGATAAATGGTTTCTAAGTAATTAATTTATTTTGCTGTGGTTCACTTTTTTGACGAGAGGATTTGTGATTTGTTTTAAAATGACGCTTTCCAGACGATGTTCTGCATACCGCTATTCCAGCACGTAAAACACACACCACTTTCTAACCTTTGCCATATTTCCAGATTCATCAAGTTTGAAATTCTCTGCGTAGTCAAATTTTGCATTGTAAGCAACTGTAGTTCACGACTTAGCTAAGGCAAGACAATAAGAAATGAGTGTGTTCCCAGCCGTTCCACCACCGATAACTCGCGTTTGTTCGTAATACTTCATAGTGAACTTTGTCGTTTTGAAATGAAACGCAAAAAACTTGGATCACTGGCGTGCCGAAAATATTGTGTCGCGTGCCATTGATGGCACGCTTGCCACTGGTTCGCCATACATGCTCTATACTATAACCACATATGATTTTATTAACTTACTGTACTTATTTCCAAAGGTTGGGGAAGGGGGGTTGTGATGCCAAAGATAAGAAATGAATAAGAGTGACCAAACCATGTCACTCTTTCCTTAAGGTTACCGGTTGCCAGTCTGGGACACGACGGGTCCATAGGTGGTGGTTAATGGAAGGACTCCCCATTAAGAAGACAAAGAAAGGGAAAAGAGTAAGAGAGTTAAGGGAAAATCCCTCCTGAACCAAAACTGCAAGGTAAGAACAGAACGAGGGGGAGGGGGCACAATAATTCGAAGTGCCTAGGGCGCCGGATAGGTTAAAAATGGCCTGATAGAATGGATTTACATAAATTTTAATCTAAAAAATTTTTCTACATTTACAACTTTCCCAGAAAAAATACTTTCATTTTTTAAAAAAAATCTTATAACATATAATACTAGAAATTAATCATAGTAAACATTATAAAGTTAACTATAAAAAATATTAAAAAAAAGACTTCAATATTAAAAATAATAATAAATACATTGTATATTTCACAGTCCAATAAAATTCTGTCTTTTAGCTTTCTTAAAAAAATTGTCTTTTCGAAATATTTTTAACAACTTTTAAATATTAATACATGCAATCTAATTTGAAAATATATTTATAATGATAACAAAATAATATATATTATTAAATTTATCTTTCTGTAAATTAAAAAAGAAGAAAACATTGAAATAACTCATCTATAATTGAGTTGATTTGCAAACTTCAAATCTTCAGAAAGAATTTTGAAGAAATGCCTTTTCAATACTTCCAATAGCAATAACAGCTTATGAGAATATACATATAATATTAATTAAGATATCTCTTGATGTATAAAAGAGAGAGAGAGAGAGAGAGAGAGAGAGGGAAATCTAAAAAAAACCACATCTTCTACATTGACTTAATATGATAATTCTGAAAAATGATTCACATGATTGATGATTCAGAAAAAAAAAATCAAAATTTAGTATAACATCAGACAAATGAGTCACAATTTTTTTATCACAGGAGAACAGCAATGAATGTTGCACAACGTCTCATTTCGGAAGTGGAAGCTCTCTATATAAATTTTCTCGGAATTCACACAAAAATTAAATCCCTGGATTAGTTATTTTAATCTAGAGATTTCGTAATTTGAAGATACACCGCGATACTGGGACTGCAAACCTTAGCCCAGAGTAATCTTAAGGTTTTTTGAAACCCTGGGCCTTTATGCAAATGTAGGCCATACCTGAGATCTTTAAAAGTAGACAGCATGCATAGTCAAATACTCGTTCAAATGGTAAATTTATACAAATAAATGTACATGACTCACAAACTCTAAAACCTAGGCACAAACCGGCTCCACCGATGGCCACATTTCGACTAAATAAGTTGAATGATTGTTTGTGGTATTAAGCCTAGGCCTAGACATGGACAACGGTCATCACATAATAATGCAGCTTGTACTAAATGGCATGCTGTTTGAAATTCTCTGCTGTTCAGAGGATATGTACGGGAATAATATAGGACCATTAAATTATACGTATCATAATCTTATTAAGACAAAGTCGAGAACGAAACGAGGACCGAGCCCAGTTGGCCCACGCCGTAAGACTTCGCTGGATGTACTACAAAAAATATATGTGTTACTGAAAAACTACTAATAGATTTGAAACCAGCATAAAAAACACATTAAAATCAATACAAATAGTTAAGATAATACAATAATTCCACATCGAAAAATTAAATCACAAAAATTTGGCAAAAAAATGAGTATGTTCAGAACTTTTTGCTGCAACTACATGCTCGTTTCCTCTTCTTTTGGAAAATGGTAAAAAACAAAAGCAAAATACCGTGTTTTTCGTATTTGAATACGAGTAAAATCAACCAGATGCGAAGATAGGTTTCACCAGTTGTCATTTTTTCAAAGTAGTACGTATAGTGGATAATGTTCTATTTTAGGCATTCTTAGCAAAAATCTCATTGTTGAACTCGAATGGTTTTAACACAAAACATTCTAAACTTATCAGTTATAATACTTGGTGACATACATAAACTTATATCACTTATATTCACGTGATCATATCTATTATTTTTATTTTTATCTTTATTTTCTGATTCAATCATACTTATAAGGACATAAGGTTCTTCAACGAATTTCCCAGCTTCAACATTTTCATTGCAAAACTGTGTTGTTTGAGTGGAACTTTCTTCTCAAGTTAGAAGTTTAATTGTAATATCTAAAGATGCAATCTTATCCTCAGAATTACTTCGTAGAGAAGAAAACAGATGCACTTTTATAACTTCATAAAATTTAGGGTTGTTTATTTTTGCTAATTAACTTTTTTGACACCATGGAGGGATATATATTCTTGGCATGGACATGATTAGATCTAATAATATTAAACATTTTATAGTATGAATTATGAAAGTACTATATACACAATCTTACCTAGTACATGAGGTAATTGACTGTAAATCATCGTAGCTTATGTTTACAATATGTTGCGCCCTTGCACTTGATTGCAGCATACACTTTAATTTTCGTATATTTATAAACCTTGCTCCAGTTAAATTTCTTCCACTCTTTCCAAGCTGGTCGTAGTCGGCGGAAAAGGGGTACTGTATGCGTTTTTGGAAGTTACACGTTTAACTTATCTTCGTTTTACTTTTTTGTTTAATCAACATCATATATATATATATATATATATATATATATATATATATATATATATATATATATATATATATATATATATATATATGAATGTAAAGATAATTAAATTATATTTAAAATTAAATTCCCTATATAGCACTTAACTTTTATTTTCCTTTACATCTTCAAGTTTTGAATTAATCACCCAATTATTTCTCCAAATCAGATGGCCTGTGACGCCCAACAAATAAATCCCGAGTTTAGAGTCGGATCTAATTTTCGAATCATCCCTGAGCAGTATTTTTCGGGGATGGAGAACGTGGCTGAATTCTTGGAGAATATTGATAATAACTTAACATTTTTTCGAAATACCCACGCAACTGGCTTGTGCCGATTTAAAGGTTATCTCACAGGACGGGTATTAGATTGGTTTGAGATTCTAGGTTATAGGGTTGTAGAAGACAAGGCGACAGATTACGCGCACTTAAAGCAAGCTTTGGCAGAACAGTTTCCAGTGGTTAGGAATAGGTCGGAACTAGAAGCGCGTTTTTACGTATCATCGCAAAAGCACAATAAAAAACCGTCCGATTTTGTATATAACTTGCTCAAGATACACAAAATATTATAACTCGAAATGACGGAGGAAAAATTGCTAGATCATGTTATTAGTAGGTTAGAACCTCAGATTATAGATTATGTAGAGGTTCGGCATTCGCAAACCACATCTAACCTTCTACAAATAATTGATAAGTACGAGGAAAGGTTTCTAAGTAGAAAGATCAGGGGTTCGAGTCGGAAATTCCGAGATACAAACCAAAGTGGGAACAATTGTTTCCCTAACAGGAATCGGCAGGAAAAATGGAGAGAGACGAGAGATAACAACAGATACTCGGACAATAGCAGACCGCGGAGGGAGTTCAATAGATTTGAGGGTCAAGGTGTTGCGGATAATCGCAGATTCGATGGTCGACGCCGAGGTGGTCAATCTGATCATAGATTCCATAATCAAGGCGGTCGACAGGGTGGTTCGAGGAACGGTGCTTTCAGGGGTCAGAATGCGAGTCTGGGGATGATCGATCGCGATGCACAGAAAATCCTCCCGTTACGGAACACCGAACTATTAGGATATCCTCACTACGAATGACTCCAGTAGATTTACCTTATGTGCCCATTCTTTTAAATGAAACATTCATTACAGCCCTTTGGGACGCGGAAGCGGAGACATCTTTTATATCAGAGGAGGTCTATCGCAGATATTTTTCGTATCGACCGCGTCAAAAGTCGAAAGATAGAGTAATGACGGCCCAAGGAGCCCCGTGTTGTCACTTAGGTCGGGTCGAATTACAAATTCGGATCCGAGAATTCCAGAAAACCTGGGAATTTCACATTCTTAACAATATGCAGTACCAATGCATTTTAGGCATTGATTTTATGAAGGAGTCCAAATTGACTTTAGATTTCGATCAGAAATTTCTGATCATTCCAGATGACCAAATTAAGCAGTTGCCAAAAGTGGAAAAGCCGATCGAGATTGATCTATCAGATACAAAGCTCGGTGAAGGGCAAAAGCAAAAATTAAAGGATTTATTTTAATAGTTTTAAGGGGCTATTTTCAGACCAGCCTGGGTTAATTCATGTTTTATACCATGAAATCGATACTGGGGACCAGGGGCCGATAGTGTCCAGACCCTACCGATATGACAGGGTCAAACAAGGAATAATTGACTATCACATTGAGAAAATGTTACAGGAGGGTACAATTCGTCCTACTCAATCCCCATACGCGTCACCGGTGGTTTTAACGCGCAAAAATAATGGCCTTTCTCCAGATTCTCCAGAGGCGTATCGATTCGCGATTGCCTATCGCAAACTCAACGCCATCACTAAATACCCGCGATATCTATTACCAGTGATTGATGACCTGATCACAAATATACCGCATACCGGGATTATGTCGACATTAAATTTAAAATCGGGCTATTTTCAATTTGCGATTAGTCTGAAAGATATCGAGAAAACCGCGTTTATAACACGCATGGCACTTTTGCATTCCTCAGAATGCCATTTGGCCTTTCAGGGGCGACGCCAAATTTTCAAAAGGCCGTAGACATTATATTGAAACCGGTTATTGGGCGTTTCGTGATGGTATATATGGACGATGTTATTATTACATCTCCATCGTTTAATGAACACATAGATCATTTGAATTAGGTATTTACATTGTTGCGAGACGCAGGAATAACAATTTGATCATTTGGAAGAAGGGAAAAAGGGTCACAGTTAATATTGACCAGGTACGAGTGTTCCATCCAAGACAGTTCGACACAATTAGTTTGGATAGTCATGTTGAGACACTATATGAAGGACAAAGGTCTAGTAATGGGTCGAGCAGATCGCACCCAGGAAAATTCAAAAGATCTAGGAAAACCTCGAGTGAGGAGAGTAAGGGGCGTAAATCAAATAAAAGAAATGCCAGATGGGAGAATCCAAGATTGAAGCGTAGAGTGAAATGGATCAGTGGACAGGATGGATAAAAGCGGTCCAAAATATGCAGGAAAAGATCTCTGCAGGGGTCCGAATATGGGGACCAGAAAAGACCAACCCCTGAACCAACACAGGGGATAAAGAGAACAATTCCATCCTCGGTATCATCTAGAAAATATAAATATAGGAGACCTAATAACCCTTCCCAGGGATCACAGTCCATTGCATGTCCCTCACATCAAATAGACACCAGGCAGGTCAAGCCACCTACAGAAGGAAGCAGGCAAGGAGCGAGTGTCCAATATGACAGGGCCCGGGAGACCAGGACAACTCCAAGCGGAAGAAACAGTGCAGCTGAGAGGAGACCAGTCCGGTCTAGACAGACGACAGCAGTGAGACCTTGTCCTTACTACCTACGGAGCCGAGTAAAACAGCCCGAAGAACCAGAGGAGCAATGGAATCGACAGTATACCACAGATCAATCTCAGGAAGAGCATCAGTATGGAAGCCTTAGACGGAGATCCGGTGGATAGGAGAGAATAGAGGACAAAGAAAAAATCAGGTTGTATCGTTTCTTTTTTTCTCCTTTCGAACAAGTGGTTGGAAGAATTATTGCAATGAAGCAAGTCACGGGCTGATTTTTAAAATCTAAGAAGCCAAGCAAAAGTGGACACTACAATGAGTGTGTTTTTTCTTGATGAGAAAAATCAGCTTTTGTCTTAATTTTTTTTTGTATAAATATGGAGAAAACATTTGTAAGAATGCATTTGTTTACTTCTATGTATGACTTCGCTAAGATGCGACAATTCCTTTGGTTATTTATTTTAATGGTTTATTGAAAAAAGTTTTGAAATTGTATGTATATGTATGTGTATATTTTTTCTCACATCTGGTGGATTGGGATGCGGCGTAGTTAGGTAAGGCTAACATTTAACACTAACAAGCGCAGCATGCATGGAATGGGAATGTTAAGGAGCCAGATGCTTTAATTAATGTATAAGAAAATGTTATGTAAAATGTAAATGAATTTGTACATACAGTAGATGTTTGTTTCTTCAAACCACTTAAAAAGTTTTCATTTCAGGGTAGCTGACACTGAGCATTGTATAGAGGGCGACGAATCAACTGTAAGAAAGAATAAGTGTGCATAGTTTTTTCATAAGTAGTTAAGTAAATCACACAAGCAGGTTTTTCTCCACTTCGTGGTTTTTCCTCGCCTCTTTGCCAAATGGATGTGATGTAGGGAAATATAAACTTGTAAATGTTACGTCATTTAAAAAGGAAGTTTTTGTCGTAATATTTTTTTTTCTTTCCCTTAAGGAAGGAGAATTTGTAAAGTATCCGATTGTTAGATATATATTAAAGTCGTCGAGACTATAAATCAAGTTTAGGAATTGGTTACGTAATTTATTTTCAGACCATTTGAGACCTTTGAATAAACCTCGTTTTCTTTTTGGAGGAGGTTGTGACGAATCTGTACGGAACCTTTCCACTAATATTCTTAGGCGTCTTTTTGGGGATTATAAATTCGCGTAAATTTCCAATCAACTCCAAAAGGTGAACGGGATATGCAAAGTAGATAGGGTATTCAAGTCGAGCGTTGTAAGCTAGCATGCATGAAGGCTATTGAGCTAGCAACAGTAACCTCAAATTTAGAGGATTCCAGGAAATTACGTTAGTGAAGACTTATTGCTGCTATTCTACAGAAGAACAAGAAAGCAGATATAGCCAGCGGTAAATATAATTTATGCACGCTTAAAATAAGCGTTAGTTTAGTAAAATTAGTTAAAGTTAATGAAAGATAATAATTCGAGTACGTGTGTATTTCTCGGACCTCCTATTTCGGTAAACCTTACTTGATCTTGAGCATAATTATTAATTAATTTCATAATTCGTAATTTAATTTAATATAAAAGGGTAAATCCCTTTTATTTGACGTAACATAGTAATATTATATGTTATTAGAGTTTTTTTTAGAATTGATGTAATAAATACAAGTTATTATTATACAAAATGGCTCTTAGTGATTCTTTGCCTCAAATTAATCTTGGTGTCCAAGGTGAGACCCAGGGGGTCTTCACAGGCCTAACCACTAAACATTTCTAATCCCAGATCATTATATTTAATAGCCCTATATGTCAGCTTTAACTTTGAAGTATATGTTGCGACGAATCTGTACGGAACCTTTCCACTAATCTTCTTAGGCGTCTTTTTGGGAAATATAAATTCGCGTTTATTTCCAATCAACTCCAAAAAGATGAACGGGATATGCAAAATAGATAAAGTATTTAAGTCGAGCGTTGTAAGCTAGCAATGTAGATGAGGGAAGGCTATTGAGCCAGCAACTTTTACCGCAATATTAGAGGATTCCAGGATATTTAAATCGTGAAGATGACGTGCTGCTATTCGATGGAAGTACCAGAAAGCTGATATAGCCAGCGGTAAATATAATCTATGTACGCTTAAAATAAGCGTCAGTTTAAGCGAAGTAGTTAAAGTTAATGAAAGTTAAGAATTCGAGTACGTGTATTTCTCGGACCTCCTATTTTGGTAGACCTTAATTGATCTTGAGCTTAATTATTAATTAATTTCATTATTCGTAATTTAATTTAATATAAAGGTAAATCCCTTTAGTTGACGTAACATAAAAGTATTATATGTTATTAGGGTTTTTTTGAGAAATTGAAAATAATAAATAAATATTATTATTATTCAAAATGGCTCTTAGTGGTTCTTTGTCTCAAATTAATCTTGGTGTCCACGGTGAGACCCAGGGGGGGGGGTCACCGCAATGTCATCAAATAAGAGATAGTTCACACATCCGGGTTTAAATGGTAAAAACGCTTAAATTTCCCTTTGGCGTCCTTTTTCTCTCAGCGTCAGATGGTGAAGAGAATTCATTGAATAAAGATCCCTTTAAAAAAAATTAAGACAGATTCTGACTTGAAACATGTCAGAATTAAAGCCGGCAGGATTTACCTGCTAATGGATTTCAAATTTTCAACTTAAAGCTATTTTTAAAAGTAAAATAGTTTTAAAATAAAAACGAACTTCAACTATGCCAAATATCGTAAGAAGTGCTATAGAGAATTTTATGGAATTCCGACTGCTCTGTACATCTCTTTGCTGAATACGTCGGGTTGCCGGGATTGAAAGGAATGCTCTATGGCAGTGTTCCGCAACCCCCGGTCTGTGGATTAAATGGTGCCGAGCCGGCTAAAGAACATTAAACTGTTACCATTTTATTTAAAGTGGTGCATTTCTCTCGGATTTGAGTAACTTTCCCCAGAAATCACTTTATATTCTACGTTAAATCACTTTTATTCATTTTGGCTGTAACTATATTTTATTCTGAAGGCATATTTAAATGTAACTAAATTAAAGTTGTTAAATGAAAACAATCTAAAATATAAACAATCAACGTGTGTCATCCTCAGCGGGCCGCGGAAATTTTTTCAAACATTGTCGGTCCTCATCGATAAAAAGGTTGAGGAGCACTGCTCTAAGGTAAGGAAAAAGAAGAGACACGCTCCTAACACCGGGAAAAACGCTGCTCTTACCGCCAAAGAAATAGAATTATCTTTTTCACCTAAGGGAATTTTGAAAAGTAAAATTTGAAAAATTGAAACGAAGAACGAAGGTAAAATTAAACAAGAAAAGGATACAGAAGATGTGAGTAGAACAGATGCAGATGAAGAAAAAACAAAACAACCTATAAAAATTTAAAAAATGATATCCGTTTTGAAGATGTATAGACTTTTTCCAAAAATAGAACCTGGAAATGCCCATCCAATCGTTCCTCACAAATTTTGAAAATACGTGCGATTCTTTCGATGTACCAGAGAAACAAAAATTCTCTTTATCACCAAGTTAATAGACGGAGCTGTTAAAACTTACATCAAATCACAGTCAATCCCTAAAAGTTTTCACGAACTTAAAAATAATTTAATACGCGAATTCGAACTCAAGTAAATCACGTGGAGATACATCTGTGACGGGCTCACGCGTCTTTTTTTTTTAACATGTCCTTTCCAACCAAATATAAGAAGTGAAGCGTGAAGGAAAGATGCAAATTAGGAAGCTTTTAAATATCAGAAGTTAGAGTAAGCTGGGTGGCAATTGGTGGAATGTAAAGATAATCCGTGGTTCAAACGTGAAGAGGTTTTGGAAAACGTTACGTGGCGGCTAACAGAAATTATATGTGATAAAGAGCAATTAAGTCAAGGTGCATATCATTGCACTCGAGTAATTACGCAACTTCATCTAGGATTAATGTGATCGCTACTTCAGACTACATCAAGGTAAGATTGACTATTTAATATTAGGATCAGTGATAGTAATGGAATTGAGTTCAGACGAGTCAGTTATTGATAGTGGTCCGGGTTAAGTAATATCGGTAATATTTATATATTGTGTGTTTTGCCATCGTAGATTCTCTCACATATATTATTATATTCTAATTTGTTAAAGGTTTAAGTTAAAAATCTTAATAAAGTTATATTAAGATTATGCAGGCTCCTAGTTCTTCCATTAATCCTACACCTCTAGCTCACGCTGATAATCAAGGGTATGTTCACCCGAGAGGGGGGGGCGACATCACACATCTTCAACTATCTAAAACAGAAAATACACCAAAAGAGACCCATGTAAAATACTTCTACAGAATGCAAGAAATCGCAGTCCGAATAAAATTGGAAGAAACTGAAAAATTCTACATCATAAAGGGGTTAAAGCAGTGTTTCTCAAACTGTGGGGCGCGCCCCCCTGGGGGGGGCGCGATAAACGTACAAGGGGAGCGCGAGCATATCGAAAATAAAAGATTAAAAAAAATTTATTTACTGGAATGAAGTAAAACAAAATACTTTCTGACGTAATAAAAAAATACACATTTACACTGATATAATTTATATATCTGCGATATTACGTCATAAAAAATTAAAGCTTCTACTTTTATTACGGTTTCTTTTCAAACCAAAGTGAGAAAAAACAAAACCCAGACCCATAATCGAAAAAAAAATTTAGGAAGATAAAATATTTTCATCACTGTTATATTATTGTCATCAGCTGTAGGCAGCAGAATGTAATTGCTGCGGTTTGACCTTCGAACTTACTTGTACGGTTAGTTACGTCCCTGCTCTTATGTATTTGTTTTTTCATTTAGGGAAGTTGCAAATAAACTATTTCTGCTGCAATTTTTTCCTTGTAAAATATTTTTATAATTTTTGGAAAAGCACAGAGAGCTCTTTGAAGGATTACTTGGCCAAGATTTATTTCTATGAGTTATTCCTAAACATATAAAAAAGCATAATGAAAAACGTTTTACATAATTTTTTTTGAACATCCATATTGTAATGAATACCCTTTTATTCCGGAGCTGTCACGCCGAGCACAAGTGCACGAAATCGGTAATTCTGGCAAAACTGTTTAATTGTTACCAATGTCTCTGACACACACTATCCTCCTGTTTGACAGTCTTAACGTGTGAACTAAAATATATTTGTCACATATCTCCCTCTTTTTTGGGAGTGACAAACGTTTTTTTACAATCTTAAGGTACTTGTTTTGACTGAGTTCCCGGTGTGATAACTTTTTTTTCCGAAATATTTTCTGTGTTCTTGAAAGTAGGTGAGTATATTTTCTCTTTATTAAATTGTTCACTGGAGAATTACGATTTTTATTGTGTACTATAAAAATTATACAAAAGAAAAAGATTGGGGCGACTCATTAACCCCGCTCGACCATTAGTATCGAGTGCGTGCCTGCTCCAGGGTTAAAACATGTTGAAGTCTTTTCGCTTTAAATATTAAAAATAATACAATTGTTCTTTATCAGAATTTCTTTTATTGTTCATTATTCAACATCACAATTCTAAATGCTAATTCTGTGAGGCTTAAAATTACAGTTCGCTTAAAACTAATTATATTCTGAGCAATCATTTAAAAAAATCATTTTACATTTTTGTAAACATTGTCACGCACTTGGCTTTACTCTCCTTACAATTCAGCGATTATATCAATATTTTATTTTCTTATAAATGAACTCGTGCAAAGAGTGGCTACTTCAGCCGGTATACTTTTAATGTATCAATGCTTCACAGATTATTTTATAACTAATTAATTAATGCTAAATTAAGAACAAGTTTAATAAGTATTAGCGACTTCCATGGGCTTGTCTTACACAGCAAATTTTTCAAAGAAATGCTTATGATTAGAAATTGACCCACTGAGTTCTTTCTAAAAAAAGCTGATATTTATATTTTGTCTTCTAAGCAGCCACCGCATTTTGCAATATGTTCCAATTTAAAAATTAGAGAAAGGAAAAATAACATAATAATTATCCTATTACTTAATATTTTTTTTGCTTAAAAGCAACATATACAAAATTTAATACTTATGTCATGAATTTGTACGGTATATAATTAAGATTATTGCTTTAGCGTAAAAAAAAGTGCATTATTATTACATTCAGTACATTATTAATGTATAAGGGGGGCGCGATAAAAATTGTGATTGATAAGGGGGGCGCCAGTATTGAAAGTTTGAGAAGCACTGGGTTAAAGGAAAGTAGAGCCATAGAGATGCAATTACAAAACTCCAGCGATATAGAGGAATTGAAAGAAAAAAATGAACATTTTGGATACACAAGAAAAATTGAAATCAAATCAGAACGAAGTTATATACTCAAAGTATCCCGTGAAAAGAGTACCTCACCAAACGAATCAACTTGCTCATAGACAACCGTGTGGAAGATGGAATTGGAGAAGTGATTAATGTCAACACCCGGTGTGGGTTATTCAAGATACAATGTATACTTCCTTCAGCATCCATCAACCTCTCATCATCATCCGTTCTTTTCTCTTCAGCGGTCGACCATGTGTCCGAGAAACCAACGAGTCTCGCAGCAACGACCAGCGATTTTGCAACCGGATGCTCCAACTTCGTACCCCAGTCGATGGACCCAAGGAAATAACACGGTATTCCAACCACATTGAACATTGGGACTTGAACATTGAACATTGGGACTTAAACATTGAACATTGGACAACTTGTTTGAAGAGGACTTCAAACAAGTTGAAGTCCTCTTGGATACTGGATCCAATATCAACATCATTTCAAAATATATAATAGAACAGATATCAAGGCACAACACACACTGTGGAGTATATCGAATCAAAAATATCCACCATCAATGGACAAATCAAAGTGAGTGAGGCAATTACTTTACAAATGAAAATAGGAAAAATTATTAAAGATATTAAATTCCTCATAGCAAATGCAGAACTGAATTGTTTAATTATTTCTAAAAAAATTCTGAGTAGTTTTGAATTAAATAATAATTTTAGTGATTATATAAAATTTTTCGATGAGGAAAAATAATTTAAAAAAGTGTGAATCTAATAAAAGCATTAAAGATATAATGAAACCCTTAAATTTAATAATGATAAAATTATCAATAAGAAAGCTGATATTGTGTTTAGAATGGAAATAATTCCTAACAGTGATTATGATATTATTAATGTGATTATTGATAAATATAAACATGTCTGCTAAAAATAAGCTTGACGTGGGCGAATTAAAATGCATTTCTCCGAAAATAATACTTACATCAGAATTACCCATTGCAAATCCACCATATAGGACAGGGGTGGCGAACCTTCATGGATCAACGTGCCATTTTTTCTGTATAAATATTTAATGAGGTATAGACATGCCACCAAACAATTTTGACTTGTGATTATTGGGAAAATAATAAAACAAAATACTAACAACTCAAAATTCTTTATTTACTACGAAAAAATGCATTTTGTGCATTGTAAAGTATTAAATGTTTTTGCTATACGTGTAATTCGAATTCAAGTAACATTAGTGAGACTTCTGCTGTTGCAAATTAGATTACAAATAACTTATATTAGGATTGTAAGATGTTACTTTTAGCAGAATGCATGCTGAATTGAAGTCGTCTGCCAAACGGCTCCTAAGCGAGTCTCTTATGTTATTCATCTCTGAAAATAATGACTCGCAGGCAGAGTTAGATGAAAATATCGTTAAGGTTGCATGATCCTGATTCTTCAAACAGTTAAATGAGTGTGGAATTGAATTCCATGTTTTCAAAATTTCGTTACTCACATTTTTACTTATATTGCTTGTTCGTCTTTTGTTTCAATCAATTCTAGCTTTTTTCTTGCTTCCATAAGTTTTTTAATCCATTTTGAACTAGACTGGTAATCAATCAGTTGTATTTCAAATTCTTCAATTTCCAGCCAATCGAATTGGGACAAGTTCAATTTACCCAAAATGAAGTCACTCTCTTAAGGGTATAGAATAAACTTGAGAGTTTCCGATAATTCCTTGAACTGAGAAAATCTCGCCGAAAATTCCTTGATTGACGATTCGATTGAGTCCTTTTGTTCGGTGGCGTGCCCAAAATATTGTGTCGCGTGCCAATGGTTCGCCATCCCTGATATAGGACATCTTTTAAAGATGATACGGAAATAAGAAAAAATCGATACATTATTGAAAGCAGGAATAATTAAACCATCTCATAGTTCTTACGCTGCCCCTATAACATTGGCTTTTAAAAAAGAGGATAATGCTCGTACACGATTATGTGTCGATTACAGAAAGCTGAATGCTATCACAAAATTGGATGCGGAACCAATTTCCCGAATAGATGCAGTTTTAGACAAATTAACACATGCAAAAATTTTCTCAACAATCCACCCTTGTAGCGGGTATTGGCATATTAAGTTAGATGATAATGAATTTGAAAAACTTACATTTACATCAAATTACGGTCTTTTTCAATTTAATCGTTTGCCTTTTGGATATAAAAATTCCCCAGCTATATTTCAAAAAGCTATTAGACAGATTTTAAATAAATACCAAATAAAATTTGCATTAAGTTACTTTGACGATATAATAGTATTTTCGGAATCACACAGTTGAAGAACATGCAAAACATTTAGGGGGAATTTTTTAAATTTGTGAAATAGAAAATATTAAATTAAAATTCTCAAAATGTAAATTTGGTAAAGATACAATTGATTTTTTAGGATATGAAATAAAACAAGGATCATACACTCTAAACAATACAAATGTCGAAATAATTTTAAAAATTTTACCCCCTAGAAATGTAAAAGATTTACGAAGATTTCTTGGTAGTATTAATGTCTATTATAAATTCCTTCCTCAATATGCAAAATTAAGAATGTCCTTAAATAATCTTCTTAAGAGAATCAAAAATGGAATTGGACCCCAGAATGTCAACAGTCTTTTCAAAAACTTAAAGGCAACTTAATTTCAAAGCCCATTTTAGCCATATTCAATCCAAATTACCCTTTGTGATGGCCTCATCGAGTTTTCTACTAAAAACTCCTCTTGGGTTCTTTGGGGCCGAAAAAGGCAAATTCTTTCCAACCAAATCCAGAAGCGAAGTATGACTATGCAAATTAGAAACCTTTTAAGTAGCAGAAGTTGAACGTAAGCGTATGGCCAATTGGGAAGTGATTATGCTAGTCAGGTTTAAGCGCGTGAACTGAAGAAAGAGAAGAAAGCCGTCATTGAGTGTGAGGCTATCTGTGACAGAACGATCAAGTCAAGGTGGATACAGTTCCACGCGAGATAAAAGATATTTAGGATCTGAGAAGATTGCGGTTAAACAAGAGATTAAGGTAGAATAATTCTAGTATCTATTAGTAACTGTGATATAAACAGATTAGGATTAGACGGGAAAGTTAAATATCGTGGTTAAGATCGCGCTTATTTGGTAATACGTATTGTGTGTTTTCTCATCTATGATCCGCTAAGTTGTAATATAAACTCAGACTAGCATAATCTCTTCCCAATAGGTTCTACGCTTACGTTAAATTTCTGCTATTTAAAAGGTTTCTAATTTGCATATTCACGCTTCGCTTCTGGATTTGGTAGGAAAGAATTTGCTTTTTTCGGCCCCAAAAAAAACCCAAGAGTTTTTAGTGGAAAACGTGATGAGCCCGTCACACCTTGTCATTTTTGTGTAGACGCATCGAAAACTGCGATCTCATGTATCCTCAAACAACAAAAACCCAGTGGACAGCATCAGGCGACTGAGAAATTATGAAATTAATTATACAATAACTAAATTAGATTGTTTAGCGATAATTGATAGTTTAGATAAGTTCCATTGCTAGTATCTTCATGGATCTCATTTCACAGTTCATACTGATCATAATACATTAGTTTGGCTTAAGAATTTTAAAAATCCCAAGGGTAGACTTTTTAGAGGGTATTTAAAAGTTTCTATGTATGATTTTGATATAAAATATAAGAAAGGTAGCAGTATATATAAATATATATATATATATATATATAATATCGAAGCTGATATGTTAACAAGAAATCCTATTGCTTATCATTTAATTAATACACCTCCAGAAACTTTATTAGATATCAATGAAATAAGTCATTTTAAAAAATTTAGAAAATATATCAGCTCCTAAATGTTTTAAGAGAGATGGTGTTTCTGTAGTAAAAAGACAAGGTTTAGCTAAAATAATTGTACCCAAAGCTCTAAGAGTGAAATTAATGAAGACAACTCATGAAAAATTTGGTTATCCTGGTGTCGCTACCCTGTTAAAATTAATATCCACAATATTATTGGATAAAAATTATTACTGATATAAGAAATTGTGTGAAACTTGTCAAATAAATAAGAAGTCACATCAGAAAAATACGGGCTGATGCAATCACTTCCTCATGGGAAAAAACCCTTTGAACTTTTGTCGATAGATAGTGTAGGTGGTTTAAATTATTACAACTGTGTTAAAAAAGTATTTGAACATTATTATTGATCATGCAACTAGGTATATTTCGACTTTCCCATCAAAAAATGCAACAACAGATACTTATATAAATTGTTTAAAGCAAATCTTTCAGAATCATATACCGGAAAAAATTTTAAGTGATAGAAATACTGCTTTCACCTCTTCCAAATTTAAGCATTTCTTAAGACATAATGATGTCACTCTATTGTTAACTACTTCTCACAGACCACAAACTAATAGAAAGGTTGAACGTGTAAATCAAACCATCATTATCCGCTGAAAGTGAGAAATTAGTAACAGTTCAAGTAAAGTCCCATGGACAAAAATTCTGGAAAAAGTAACCCACATCAGTATAATCAAACTCCACATACAATAACCGGTTTCCCTCCAACCTACTTAATGTATGGTAATTTACCTCTCGAAATTTCATTAAAAGATAATAAGATATATTCTCCCATAGAAGAAGCAAGAAAATTAGCCAAAGAAAGAATCGAACGATATTATAAAATAAATAAAATTAGATATGACAAAAATTTCTGGAAGCTGATTTCTAGGTTGGTGACTTAGTAAGGTATGAGGAATTTCAATACCCTAATACAAGGAAACTAAGTCCCCCTTATTCAGGCCCTTATACAGTTTTAAGAAAATGTTCTGATGTTTAATTTGAAATAGATAGACTGAATGCCCTTAATAAAACTGAAACTTAATTCTCCATTCAGTCCGCTTAAGACATTTTCATCCCTCTGAAAATTTTCAGTTGAATTTATTCAACAAAATACCCATAATAATGAGAATAAGAAAAAAAACTAAAAGAAACTTCTTATACATAATACAGAAGTAACTGAGTTTTTTTTTTTTACTTAACAAGACTTTTCGGAGAAGAGTAATATAATATTAAACTTTAATTGTGTGTGTGTGTTTATTTTGTGTTAAAATATATTGTTTATACTTTAAATGAGAAAGCACAGTGTATGTGTTTTGTTATACAAAATTTTGAGAAATTTAAATGTACTCCTCATTGTTTTATTTTAAAATGTTGAATGAGTTAACATTTATGATATATATTGGTGTTTTAAAGTTGAAAGATATAAATTTAGTTATTAGAGAAATGACTCTAATGTACTAATACTAATGATATTGATTTTGATGAGGAAAAAATAAAGTCACATTGCATTCTTTTTCTCCAATGATTTTTATTAATTTGTTAACTATTTTATTCATCAGTAGCTTTATTGCATGTAACTTAATTTTTTTTTCATTTTGAAATTGTGTGTTTTGATATATTGGCTACATATCAAGATTCACTGTTTCTCGAAATTTTCTTTATTTTAATTTAACATTAATTTAACAATTTGAAACTTATTTTTGGATATTATACAGTGGATGGAAGAGAATTCAATTATTATAAATTTTGTATGTGTCTTGAAACATTAAGATGACAAACGTGTTTAGTTTGGTATGTAATTCTTATAGCATCCCTGAACATCTGTGAGTTGATCACGCAGATTTCTCAGAGAGATGTATTCAAAAATAAGTAGTATGATACAGTTTATATTAGTGAATATGTGATGTAAGAGAAGAATTTTGTCTATGAAATGAATACACTTAGAAGGTTACTGAGAGATTCAAAATATTTTATGCGATATTTTTAAGTGAAAATGAATATTGTCAAAATTTTATTTCATCAAGCTGTAGTCTTCATTGAAACATAAACACTAAAGGTGATGTTAGACTTATTTATAGAAGTAAGTCCACTTTTACGACAAAAAAATAATTAAAAAAAGCTCTTATATATATATTCTTATAATTCTTATATTCTTATATTTTATAACGCATATAAAATAAAATATTGTTTATTGTGTTGAATAGTGAATATAAGTTGTTGTACACCGTTTTCATATTATTAATCATTTCATTTTATTAGTGTCTATATTTTTGTGTTTTTAAAAATGTATTTCATATATGCAAAATTTTGTGTAACAATATTAGATATTACTACGATGGCGTTAGAGAGTCGCCCAGCCAGTATGGTGTCTATGACCCTCGGCTTGTAACCGAGTGGGTTTGAATCCCGAATAAGATATGGTTGTATCTTCTTCGAGAAAGAAGTCAGTCTTTCGCCTGAAATGGATCCCCGTCTCGAAAGGAAAGCAGCGCGCCCCTTCTTGTTATATGCTGGGATCATCATCTGTAACGGGGCCGTGGGTAGCTTAGTGGTTAGAGCATTGGACTCTAGACCGGAAGGCCTGGGTTTGATGCCCGATGCCACCAAATACCCTCCGAGTACACACGGAGTACATGCTCGTTAAATCAGTGAGTCCGAAAGTCTTGTGGGCTGAATCACGAGTGCAGGGGGACTGGAGAACATTTCCCTCCCCTTCAGTTCCATGTCTAAATTGTGGAGGTGGAGATAGGTGGTCTCGCCATCTATCGTCTCTTCGGGGAGTTTCGCCTAGCTAATTCGTACTGTCACCTGTATGATGCTCAAGGCCAAGGCCAACCACAGACGTACTTCTAGCCCCTTGCCATGATAAATTTCGTGGTCCTCGATCTGATACGTAAGACAGGCGGCATTAGCCACAGCAACATCATCTGTAATAAATGTATATATTCTTCTGTTGTATTGTAGGCTTTCTATTCTTCTTCACTTGTATTTCATATGTTCCTAGGATAATAAACACACGACAACAACGATGGCGCTAGTATAGATTTTAACTCAAAATTATTAACTTAGTATTTGTATGACATCATGTATTTTTATATCCATTATCTTATTGTTTGATGTGATATTATTTTCCAATATAAAAACGGTTGAATACATTATCTGCTAGCTATAATACGAATTTTATATTATAAAAGCATAGGAAGAAACATGAGCTCTTATCCTGGATGAAGAATAGATTTGAAAAAGCTAGTGTACATTTATGTGTACTGAATTTCATTTTTATCAATTAATATTTTGGAAGTGTCATTATTGTGTTTGATGTTATAATTTCGTTCATTTTATAGTATTTTGATTTTACTTAAATATTTTTACTGTATGTAATATGTGTTTCCAAATGATATTATGTATTGTTTTGCACACATTAAAAATTGATTAAGTTTGTTAGAGAGAAAAATCACGCCAGTGACTCCCTCTTGAAATTGGGGGGCAAATGTAAGGATACTTAAATTTAAAATTAAATTCCCTATATAGCACTTACCTTTTATTTTCCATTATATCTTCAAGTTTTGAATTAGTCACCCAATTATTTCTCTGAAACAGATGGCTGAATCACTAAACATTTCTAATCCCAGATCATTATATTTAATAGCCCAATATATCAGCATTAACTTTCAAGTACATATCATGAAAGACGAGATACATCACACATCTGGGTTTAAGTCAAAAAACACTTAGATTTCACTTTGGCGTCCTTTTTTCTCTCAGCGTCAGATGGTGTTGAGAATTCATTGAATAGAGATTCTTAAAAAAAAAGACTGATTATGAATCTCAACATGTCATATATATATATATATATATATATATATATATATATATATATATATATATATATATAACATACACAAACGCACACACATGAAATATAGCATTAGGTGTAGAAAAGAGAAGGTGTGGTTGGTGTGATTAGCAGTCTGTTTTTTTCTAAAAATTCCAGTTTAAGTGGGATTCGCAAGAGTTTCCTGAATAGAATAACAAAAATTAAACACTCTCATTATCAAGAATCGGTTTGAAGATTATCGAAACTCAGAGATAAACAATAATAATACTTGCAATAAAATATACTTTTCATCATTCTTAGAATGACAAGAATATTGTCAAGTTTTCATGTTCAATAGTACATTACTTTAATTCTTGATCACGTTGAGGCCCTCTCAATCTCAGGGTCCCAGTGCATAGCATCTGCCGCACGCCCCAGATGGCCGTCACTTGGGTTATCAGGAGATGTGAGAATTTAAGATCCGGAATCATTTTTCAAAATCAGTGTGTGTAATTTCTGCTCAAATGTGTTCTGTTAGATGCAGTGACTTCAACCAGACAAAGGTTTCGGTCACCATGATCTTTGTAACAGTTTTGAAACTCTTCGACCAGATATTATCGAAGAAATAAAAAAAAAGCAAGCTACAAAACCAGTTAGTTTAACATGATAAAGACTTAATACACTACTTTTTTAATAATTAATTGCCTTAAAAACTTCAAAATCTGATATTCTGGAAATTTATATTTTATCAAGGAGCTCGTTGAATTATTGTTATTTAATTTCAATAATCTGCCGGCTGGGTGGCGTAGTTGGCCTTCTGTACCTAAGGTTGCGGGTTCGACCCCAGCCCAATTTGGTGGATTTTCTTGTTGCAGAAAATCGATTGGGGCCATGTCGTATTATTATACGGCATGAAAAAGATCCCTTGAGAGTGTCCGTTTGGCTTGGATGCTCTCGGCAAAATTAAATACCTAAGTACAAATTTCGCATCCGCGTAGCTCAGGTGTCTCCCTTTGGGGAAGAAACTGGGAGTCAAAATTACTTGCCGTAATGGGTATCGCCTAAATGGTGCCGCAATAAAAAGTGATACCAGCTCCTGTAGAATGTACTAAGGCTACAAAAGTAGAAATACCGATACGCAGCCTCATTACAGAAAAAAAAATTCAGTTATTTCGCCTCCAGTTTTCCTGATGTTGATAAAGTATGCCTGCTACTTTTCACTCTTCCAGTCACAATTGCAGCAGTTGAAATAAATTTTTCTAAGCTAAAAATTATTTTAGAACATCCACATGACAAGATCGATTATCAGATTTAGCAATACTTTCGAAAGAAATAAGTGAAGTTAAAAAACTGGAATCCTCTTCTGCTCTGGGTATTAATGTAAAGAAAGATACCTATTAAACAACTGGGCTAGTTGTTAAGTAATAAATTATTTTAATATACAGTGGGCCACAAAAGTGTTCATACACTTGTAATTTCTTATATAATTTAATGTTTCCGACTAATAAAAATTAATATATTGTAATGGTAATTTTTTTAATAATATCTGCAATTTATTCTTAATGGAATGACATAATTAATTTTTTAAAAATAGTATAACTATTTTTTAAAAAAAATTAATTATCAAAAAGCTACTAAAAATTACGCCACAAAAGTCTTCATACACTTAACAAAAATCTCAGCTTAGCTTTAAATATTGTATTTCTTTTTTAATTTAGTTCTTAGTATGATATCTTTTAGTATCCACAATATTTTTTAAGCGTCTTGGTATAGATTTAATCAGTTTTTTGTAATTTCTGCATCGATTTTCCTCCATTCTTCTGTGATTATTGTTCTTACTTCACATTTTGTGTTTATTTGTCACGTTTTATTTTTTACATCAGAATCTCACCAAATATATTCTACTGGACTAAGTAAAGTGATTGAGGAGGTGTTTTCATAATTTGGGGACAGTTATAGAGACACAAGTGGCGTACAATGAGAACAGTGCACTTGGCGTCATTACCCTGTTAAAAAATTAAGTAGTCTCCAATATCCAAATTTCGGGCGGATAATTTAAAATTTCTCTTTAAATAATTAAATAGAGCTCATGATTCATAATACCATGAAAAAACCCCAAATTAACTAATTCTGAGGCCAATTTACACCCCAATGCCAGAACACCTTCACTTCCATGTTGCAGCATGGAAGTGAAGGAGTTCTTGTTTCATATAAATTCATGGGATTAAACTCCTTATTTTTTCATTTACAAGCTATTATAGGCCCATCAAAACCAAAATTGTTGAATTGTCTGCCATCCCGATCAATTTGCTGTCAATTTAGAATTTTCTGAAATTTAATTCCAAGATTCTAGTTGGATCAAAATAAAACATGGAGGTAGAAGTGTTCTTGCTTGGGGGTGTAAATCAGCCAAATAATTAGGTAATTTGGTATTTTCTGTTGATATTGTGGATCATGAGATCTATTTAAATATTTTAAAGAGAAATTTTAAATTATCCGCCTAAAATTTGGATATTGGAAACGACTTCATTTTTTAACAGGGCAATGACGCCAACCGCACTGCTCTCAATGTACGCCACTGGTGTATCTATAACTGTCCCCAAATTATGAAAACATCTCCTCAATCACTTTATTTAGCCCAGTAGAACCTATTTGGTGAGATTTTGATGTAAAAAAAAAAAAAAAGAAAACACGACATATAAACGCATAATGTGAAGTAAAAACAATAATCACAGAAGAATGGAGGAAAATCGATGCAGAAATTACAAAAAACTGATTAAATCTATACCAAGACGCTTAAAAAATGTTGTGGATACTAAAAGATATCATACTAAGAACTAAATTAAAAAAGAAATACACTATTTAAAGCTAAGTTGAGATTTTTGTTAAGTGTATGAAGACTTTTGTGGCGTAATTTTTAGTAGCTTTTCGATAATTAATTTTTTTTAAAAATAGTTATACTATTTTTAAAAAATTAATTGTGTCATTCCATTAAGAACAAGTAGCAGATATCATAAAAAAATACCATTACAATACATTAATTTTTATTATTTGAAAGCATTAAATTTTATAAGAAATTGCAAGTGTACGAACACTTTTGTGGCCCACTGTATATGTCTATGTATATTTATTTCGGCAATTTCGAATAAATTTTATTAATCGATTAATTTCATTTATTTTCCAAAAAAGAGGAATTTTGATACATAGCCCACTCAGGACTAGCTGCGCCTGTGACTACAATTAAATATACATAATTTGAATATGGATGTAAGAATTAAAATAGGATTTACTTGCATACAAAATGGGAGCATTAAAAAATTTCATGCATTCCTTAAATGTAATTTTCTAAAAAGTTCATAAACATTTAAAAATTATATAAATATAAAAAATCAAAATATGATTGTAAAAGTATTTTATTACTATTAAAGGCTAAATATATTATATTAGCAGCGAATTTTTAGAATGTGATAATGTTCAAAAAAAATGTTTAAAAAAACCCTTTTTCTCCTTGTAAAACAAAAATGTGTGAATGTTTTAATCAACACTGGATTTTGATTTGTTCATAGATCATAGCAAATTTTTAAAAATGATAGCATTAGATTTCAATTTGTTTGTAAATCATAGGCAATAAAAACATTATTGATAGCATTTCATTACAAATCCAGGACTGAAAACAAATATTAGCCTACACATATCTTTTTCTTTTTTGAAAAAATTCGTATCCCGGTATGAACTCTATCTTCGTATTAAATAAGATTTCTAAAATACTGCGATTGTGTAGAAAATAACCAATTTTTTAATGCAACAAATGGAAAGCAAGAAATAAGTTTAAAATGATGATTTTAGGAAGTTTTAATGCACATAAAATATTGTTCATTAATTCAAACCGTTTTATGTTAGACATTTCTTACACAATGACTAGTTAGTAACAATGCACATTTATAATGCTTCCATAAAGCTAGATTTCCAGAGGGAAACAAAACCTGAAAACATTTCTCTTTCTTTCAGTCTCTTTTTTACGCGTATCTACTACATTCATTCCTATTAATTACAAATACTTTTTTAGACTTCGGAAATTGTACTTTTTTCGTTATTGAAAACCATTTTGATCCACTGTATTTCACCAAAGTAGTAAAGTAATAAAAAGGTACGAAAAAAATTTAAAGAATGTTAAAAATAAAAACTCGTCTCTTTACATTATTGATAGTAAATTTAATACAATCAAGGGAATTTTTTCCTAGTAAAAAGTTTTATTTTCCAAAAAGAGTATGAAAAAGAATAATTTTAAATTTGTGATTTCAGTTGTAAAAATTCACTGTTTTTCGTTGAAGAACAATTATTAAAAACGAACAACAACAAAAAACAATACTAACTGAAAAAGAATTTGAAATACAAAAAAAGCATCTCTCCAGCAATCTGCTAATTTATTATAATAAAGAAAGCTTTTTCCACACTTACCAGCTTTGCCTTAAGAAAAAATTATGAGCAAAAATAACAATAAAGTTTAACTGAGCAATTTTTTTTTTCATATTCAGTAAACAAATTTAAGCAAAAGCAAAACAAACAACAACAACAACAACAAAAAAGAAGGAAAAAATCAAACTTAAATTCGCGATTCTAGTTTTGAAAATTAAATTGCAAGCGATGCAGTTTAATAACAAAAACAAAATTGTTTTATTAAAAAACGGGGAGGGGGAATCAAATTTATTTCTAAAAATACAAACAGGAAAAAATAAATTCATTATTGCGTCAGCAATTTAAATTTTTTTGTAGGAATAGAAAAGCAGGGAAAAAATTCTTAGCTGTGTGTTGGCAAAACGGAAAATAGAAATTAGCACTTTCGATGGCGATACGGAAGAAAAAAAAATATGGCGATGGCAAAACGGAAATAAAAATATTAATTCTACATGACAAAACGGAAATAAGGAATTTAAAGGGAAATAAAGAGGAAAACGGAAATAAGAAATTGAAATAATCTTAAAAATAAAACGAATGAAAAACATTTAGATCACTTGATGGCAAAAGTAAAAATAAAAGCCATGCAACTTCTTTTGTAACACTACAGTTATAAAGTTAAGGATTTTGAATAAGAGTATAAAGTAAGAATACGTAATTTTACATTTAAAAAAAATAAAATTCAATAGTGATTAAGTTATAACGTTAAAGGATAAAGTATTTATGCCTTATAAAAATTAATAGTTTATAATTATTTTTTTATTTATTATTAAAATTTAGTTTAAAATTAGTTTGACTTTTTAAAAATTTTGTTGAATAGAAAAACATTTATATCACATCTTATGCGCTTTTATCTGTGTACACTATGTATTTATTGAAATTTTATTTGTAACTCTTATCTTTTTATACTTATTCAAATTTATTAATTCTTTTATATTTATTCTAGATTTTTAATTCATTAGTACATTATTAAACCTGCCGAAAAGTTGTGAGTATTCTGTAACAATCTTTTACATTTGTATATACGTTAGGATAAGGAATATTAACTTAGGAAATATATAAGTGTGTTCCTTTTAATTATAAAACTTGTTTAAAGTTTGTTTTATGTTCTTCAAAGAGAGATTTTTTTCATCAAACGATTCCGAAATAAAGTTATTTTTTATACTTAGTTTTGAAACCAGTATTTTTTGCGACTATAGCAGAATGTAAGATTATTAATGAAAATAAATAATTAATGAAAGGTAATAAAATTTTATAAATTTAAATGAAAATTTATTCGATAAATTACATTAGAAGATTTTGCAGCAGATCGATCTCTCTCATTTAGGTGTATTTTATTTGTACTAATTAAATGTTCAGAAACTTCTCTATGTATGCAAATCTTCGTATAGTATTTCTGTGCGAAAGCCGAAGCTTTTATAAACTTTTTTTACAGTTAAAATAAGGGGATATACAGATCCGCTAATTTCGGAAAAAACGTAGCTTAAGAAAAACAGATTTTTTAACATTTTCTGTTATCCGTGCACAGGTTATTGTAACCATTTGACTTTCTGGGCGTTTTGAATGAAATTTTTATTTAAAAAAGAAAAAAAAAAATGTCGTATAAATCCTCAAAGTCAGTATCCGAATCCGAATAGTTCGCAAATCGTTTGCAAAACAAAGCATTTCTTGTATTGAATCTAATTGACTTTAAGCTTCAGATATCACTGTATTATTGTTACTTACATTAATGAATTCTAGACCATTACATATTTGTTCAGATTGTGTATACACTGCTTTAGCTGAATCTATTTTGGCTTCCGAACGAATGTCACGTAATGGTTTAAGAGTAATGTTTAAATGCTTTTGTAGAATTTCCCATATTTTTGTAGATGTAAAAAACAAACAATATAAACGTTGTAATATCCCTAAAAAAATTTTCAATATATACTGTTGGAAGCAGCATCGCAAATTAATATATTAAAATAGTGTGCTGGGCAAAGTTCATAAATTGCATGAGAATTTAGAGCAATTATTCTAGATTGAACATCTTTATATATCCCTTTCATGTTGCTACCGTCGTCGTATGCCTGCCCTCTACAATTCATAAAAGTATCTAAATCGAGCTCACTTATTCTTTTCGATAAAATTTTTGCTAGTCCTACAATCACATAAGTTACTTCAATAAACCCTATAAATGACTCATTGACACAATCAATTTTTTCTCCTTTCAAAATTTACGTACCTTATAAAGTTTGAAGTTTGTTTTTTATGGGAAATATCAGGAGTACAATCCATTTTTTTTTGGATATTATAATATGTGGCTGCTTTAATATCGTCTTTAGTTTTATTAAGGACTTCATTCCCTAAGGTAGAAATAAATTGTTCTTATGATCTATAAACTAAATTATGTACACAATTATATTTTTGCGTGTTTTTTATTTTGTTTCCTTAGCACAGGGTCGTATTTACTTAATAATTTTCTATTAAACTTAAAAAATTTCCAGTATTAGGCGTTCCTATTGTTTCATGGTTACGTCGAAGTGGGAGATTATTAAACGCTAAAAATAGATTCACATCTACAATTCTTTAAATTAGCAATTTGAGTCTTTCCATTTCCATATTTATTATAACTTGATTTGTTTCATTAATAGTCGAACTTAAATTTAGTCGTTTTAGTAATTCTTTCTATGCTATAAATGAATCAAAATGGAAAATAGACCGTCCATGATCCTGGATTACGGCTGACTCTCCATTTATTATAAATGTATCCCATGTAAATTTTGTTTAGCTTAGATAAACTTTTTTTTAGCTGTTGCAGTTGAGAGCGGAAGAATCAAAAATAGCTGGCATACTGTTATAACATCCAGAAGACTGGAAAAATTCTAAAACAAAACAATTATATAAAATTGAAAAGTTTGTTTTTCTGATTAAAAATAAGTTAAAATTGCAATATGTTTCTGAAGGCAGTTCAGCTTCTCAAAACGTTACAATAGGGTGAGATCCTTTTATTGGTCTTAATATTGAAAATAGCGATTTCTACTTATCTCAGTATGAACAAAGGGGTTATATATATATATACAAGTAGCGGTAAACAATTAAATATTATTAATTTATAATCCTATGTTGACGCAATACGTATATATCCCCCATTTTATTTTAATTATTTACTGAAACATATGTGATTCTAAGATTCGTGATAAATATATGCATTTTTTAAAAATAGGTTCTTAATTTCATATTACATGGCTTTAAAGAACGCGGATTCTTTTTAACACGCTTTTATAAGTTTCACTTGTATGTAATGGAATCTTTGGACTCGATTTTTAGCCACTTTAAAAGGTAAGATTAATTTGAAATTTGGTACACGTGTCAAGGACCGATGACAATACAATATTTTCAAAATTTTGTTCCACTGTCCTGATCAGAATCGTCAAAACTAACGATTTTAAGGGTTTCTAGATTTGGCGACTAATTTCATATACCATTTCCAAATTTGGGGACAAATTCCAGATACGGCGACTAAAAGACCCTACCCTTTAAAAAGGTGCAACCCTAAAAAGGAAAACGCTTGTTATTTACAAATAAAAAAAAACAAAAAAAGTGTTCTTAAAGTGAGAAAGGAAAAAAAAAAAAAAAAAAGACGTGTGCATGTGAATAAAAATAATTTATGTTCTAACTGCTAAATATTTTTTATTTTTATAAAGCAATACGTTTAGAAGGAATGATACGAGTTAACATTATAGCAATACGTTTAAAATGTGATAAATTTATGTTCTAACTGCTAAATATTTTTAAATTTTGATAAAGTAATATGTTTAGAAGTGATGATACGAATGAACATTACAGCAATACGTTTAAAAGGTGATAATACGATTGACATTTAATATTTCTTCTCAACACACTTTTATTAGTTATACCTGTATCTATAGAGACGGCATCTTTGAAATGTAATGATATGGGACTTACATTCGAGGCCCCGTAAACGGAGAAAATAAATACCCTTCAGACTCATTAATTAATATCCATTGAAGAGCAAGACTAATTCCAGCAGCCACATGATTCTAGCTCCAAATATCAAACTCAAGGATAAGTTCAACAAAGAATAAATGATAATTTTACAAACTAAAAAAACACGCTTTTGTTATAGATCGAACTAAAAAATGAAAAATAAATTATAGTTTAAAAAACCCCTAAAAAACACGCTTTTATAATGAATCGAACTAAAAAGTGAAAAAATAATTCTTAATATAAGAATAAAATGATTAACAAGAAAATTAATGTCATTGTGGTAAAAGCGTTGGGTGTGCTTTGTACTACATTTTTACAGTCAACATTTCGGAATAGAACTAGTAAGAAATTACAATAATTGATATAGAGCACACCTCCCTTTTATCCCAATGACATTAATTTTCTCGTTAATCATTTTATTCTTATATTAAGAATTATTTTTTCGCTTTTTAGTTCGATTCACTATAAAAGCGTGTTTTTTAGTTTTTTATTTTTATTTTAAATTATAATTTATTTACTATACAAATGTAGTATCTATTTTGCTTGTTTTTACACGAGGTTTTTTTGCAACGTTTCAAACGTGTAAAATAAAGTCGAATGTATTATGAAATCTATTATACATTTTAATCAGTTAATTGTGGCGCCTCCGTTTGAGAGCGTGCAACTGTGTGTTTCACGGAAATCGAGCGATGACGAGTATACTCGCCATTCACAGAGTAAGTGTCGCTGTTAAAATATTGGATAAAAAAGGTGGGTTTATTTTATAAAACTACTTTTTTATCACTAATATTTACTGTACAGAGGTCTATGTACAGGGCTAAAAAGTAATTTAGCTTGGTAGTGATTTCGTAAGACTGACGGACCTTCCGATCGTAAATTTTATGGATATCTATGAATTTAAGTGACCGTCAATATTCCTGGACTGAGAGCACAAAGCACACACTGATTTATTTCCTTCCTTACTGACAGAACATTTTCTACCTGTCTTGACACTAAGGAAATTTTGGAGTGGTGCAGTAGGGTTGATCACAGTCCTTTTACATCAGATCTATATGTGGGCAAGACATAATTTTTACAAAAAAAAAAAAAAAAAAAAAAAATATATCAAACTAATTGGCTTATTTTTGGCTTTACGGCTCTAGTATTATTACTGCTTACCAGTAGCGCACACAGGAATTCTTCAAGGGGGGTCCGGGGTCGAAAGTTCACCATTCTTGTGTCATGCTCCTGTTGATTTTGTCGATTTTCGGGAACAAAACACAGTAAAAAACTAATTATTGAATAAATAATTAGTATTAATTAATAAAATTAATCATTAATAACAAATACATAATTAAATTTTACGTACTGTGTACTTAAAATTATAATCAATCGGAAAAAAATCGAGGGCTTTGGAGGGGGGACGGACCTCCAGGACCCCCACTTGTGTGTGCCACTGCTGCTTACCCCTATGTCTTATATATATATATATATATATATATATATATATATATATATATATATATATATATATATATATTTCAGTTCTTATTATTAAAAACCACGAAGGAAATTTAAAAAAAAACAATATATATGAATAAAACTGTTCTCATTTGATGAGAAAAATATACTAACCAATAGCAGCTCAATTACAGTTAATTATAACCCCCATTTTTATTATTTCCCCAAAAAATAACTACGCATTTCATTCCACACTTTTAGCATACATATAAGAAAATTCTTCAGTACTCAAATGGTTAAGGTGTTCAACCCGCAATATAATTTCTCCGAATGGACAATCAATTCGGAGAAAATAGCCTTCGAAATTTATACTTATCTAGCTTATGTGTAAATAAGTTTAATCAAGCTCCGTTGGCGCAGTAGCTTAGGTGGTAACATACCTGCGTACCTCATGGTCGATCAACCTTCGCCTTACGTTTTGCACTTTCAGAAACGTAATGTTGACTCGTATCTCTAGGTCTTCTACTTTCGTTTGACTGTCTCGATTCGGAGTAGAAGGAAAATTAATCGAAAAACAAGAAAAATAAAAAAAAATTATTTTTTTTATGTCAATTCCTTTTTAGATCAACAAAGAAAAATTTTATTTTAGCTACTTTTTATTAAATAGTTGCAATTAATATAAATATGTATGTACATATGACAGAATCACAATATTAAGTGGTAATTAATTTTTATTGATTATCATTAAAGTATCGTATTATCATCCAAAACAATCGTGTATATAAAATTTCAGTTCAACTGAATGATTTAAAATGTGAGAAAAAAAATCTTTTAAAGTTTTGACCCAAGTCGCTAAAAATGAAATCAACGTGGCTGTATCTATAATTCTTTAAATAATGAGCTTCAGTAAATTAATTTTAATTAATTATAATTAAATTATTGTATTTTTACCCAAAATAATAGTGTATAGAAAATTTCAGCGCAAATGAGCGCTTTAAAATGTGAGAAAAAAAACCTTTTCAGGTTTTGACACAAGTCGCCAAAAGGGATACCAACGTGGCTGTATTTATAATTCTTTGAATAATTAGTTTTAATCAATTAAATTTTATTAGTTATAATTAAATTACTGTATTAGCATCCAAAATAATCATGTATATAAAATTTCAGCTCAATTGAGAGCTTTAAAATTTATTTTATTAACGATTGAAAATTCCACCAAGATAAATATATAGAGAGAGTGAGCTAATAGTAAGAATTAAATAAAATGTATAATCCTTCTACTTTCTACTAATATTACATATAAATGTGAAAGTACTGACAGGGCTTTTATGTAAAATAATTTACTCATGTTAATACATGTATTTTAATACTTTCATGAATGTTGGGTACACAAGTAAAAACTCAAGAAAAAGTCTCTCTCAGTAAGTGGACTGTAGTTTTTATTAATTTGTTGCTCAACTCTCTCGATTTGACTCCTTTCTCGATGGAGTCAGAGGTTACACAGATTCGTTAGACACTCTGAGTGCTAGAGGGTGCTCTACATTTACATACGTACACTGAACATGCCGCCCTGCCTTGCAATGTTTTTCAACATGCAAGATTTACCCAGAACATAATTATAAAGATAACACACAGAAATACAATACTTCAAAATACAAACAAAACAACATACAAATGAAGACAATGTATAAAGCAATTGATAAATCACAGAGAATTTAAAAAAATACTATTCTACACACAAACATTACTATCTGAAGGGTTATATATGCTACTTCACACACACACTGTTTCAATTGGTAGAATGCACAGTTTCGAAATGGGTCTCTTAAATATACCTCTAGTGGTTTTGACTTCCGCTACTCTTACTTTAGAATCCTTTCCTGGATAAATATTGTTGATTCTACCTAATGACCATTGACATGAAGGTAAATTATCCTCTTTTATTATAACCATATCTCCAATTTTAGCATTCTTTCTCTCGAAATGCCACTTATTTCTCTGCTGCAAACTATTTAGATAGTCTACACTCCATCTTTTCCAAATTAATTGAATTATTTTTGTAATTTTCTGCCAATTATCCAACCTATTTTCATTTAAATTAATTAAATCAGGCTCAACAATTGATGTAATTGATCTACCTATCAAAAAATGAGAAGAAGTCGATACATTTAAATCATCTAAGTCAGAAGATAATAGGACAAGAGGACGAGAATTTAACATCCCCTCTATTTGGATAATCACGGTCAGAAACTATTCATATGTTAATCTAATGTTACTTACTACTCTCTTTAAATAGAACTTAAGAGATTTAATGCCTGCCTCCCAGAGACCTCCAAAATTTGGGGCTCTAGGGGGGAGGAATTTCCAATCTATTCCTTCAGAGGCCATATAACTTGCAAGTGCCTCATCAGGTTTACACACCAAATTAAACAATTTTTTAAGCTCTATATTTGCACCCACAAAATTTGTTGCATTATCAGAATACAACTTAGCACATTTACCTCTTCTAAATATAAAACGCATAAGTGTAGCAATAAATGCATTAGAGGTTAAATCAGTCACAATATCTAAGTGCACAGCTTTAGAAACTAAACATATAAATATACAAACCTAGATTTTGTTACATACACCTTTTCTCTGCCCTTTATACTTAATGTAAAAGGGGCCACAGAAGTCCACACCTGACACATTGAATGGATAATTTTTGATAACTCTCTCCTTTGGCAAGTCAGCCATTATTTGATCAGTGCAAGTAGGATTGGCCTTACAACAAATTACACAATTATGAACAACTTTTCTGCAAATATTACGGCCATTCAATATCCAAAAATTTTGCCTGATCTGATATAACAAGGATTGTGGACCACTATGTAAAAACTTTTTATGAAAATACTCAACTATTAAATAAGTCAATTTTTGTTTCGAAGGCAAAAGAATTGGAAATTTCTGGCTATAATTAATATCACTATTTCTCAATCGACCTCCAACTCTCAAAATCCCTTCACTATCAATAATATAATCCCATATATCAATGGATTGAGTGTTTTTACTCGACTGTTGGAAGGTACCATGGCAGAATTTTGAATACCATTCATCTCTACTTTAAACTCTTCCTTTTGTACTAATTTCAATAAAAGCTGTTCACCCTTTTTTAATTCTCCTAAATCTAGAGGCCCAATTCTTTTGCTTTCTTTGCTCTTAGAATTATAAACAAATCTACAAATAAAACTTAAGACACGAATAATTTTAAAATAGTTATTATTAAGGTTAAGTAAATTATTTACAAAAAAGTTAGTAGCAGAATCAAGAAAAAAGTTAGAAAAGTCACTACAGTTTTTAAGTTCACCTGGATCCTTGAACACTGCAACAGGAATTTGTCGTTGTGGGTACTGGTTGCTCATCAGAAATTTAGGACCATTCCACCACAACTCACAGGTTTTAAGTTTTAGAGAATCCATTCCTCTGGAAACGAAGTCGGCAGGATTGTCCTCTGTTGCCACATAACGCCATTGTTCACTGGAAGTCATCTCCTGGATTGTAGCAATCCTGTTAGTCACAAAGGTTTTTAGTTGATATGACTCCTTCCTTATCCATGACAAAACTATCATGGAGTCACTCCAAAGAAAAGTATTAGTCACATTTAATTTTAAAGCTTGCTTGACACGATGCACTAATTTTGCTAACAGCACAGCGGCACATAGCTCAAGTCTGGGAATCGTTGTTTGATTGGTAGGCGCAACTCGGGATTTACTGGCAATAAGATGTACAAGCATCTTTCTATCTGATGTTATGGATTTGCAGTAGACGACAGCTCCATATGCTGACTGGGACGCGTCGGAGAATCCATGCAGCTCGATCACTTCCGGTTGCTTTACCACAATGCATCGATTGATGTTGATGTCATTTACTACCTGAAGTGATTCGACAAATTGTCGCCATTCTCTATTGATTGTATCTGGAAGCAAATCTGTCCAATCAATCTTTAGCATCCATAATTTTTGAAGGAAGATTTTCACCTTCGCCACCACAGGACCTAAAAGACCTAGAGGATCATATATCCTGGCGATGGTTGACAAAAAAAAAACCGTTTGGTATTTAATTCGTGCAAGTCTATTTTTACTCTGAAGGAGAAGCAATCATGCTTGGGGTTCCAATAAACACCCAACACTTTTATCTCTGATGAATCTGAAAAATCATAATTTTCGGAAACCTCAATCAATTCCGTATTATTTCCACACCACTTATGCAAAACCATACCTCCTTTAGCGAAGATATTGATCAGTTGATTTTTCAGTTCTTTTGCTTCTAATAAGGTCTCTGCACCGGTAAGTACATCATCAATGTACATGTCACTCATCACAACTGAAGACCCTAATGGAAAATTCTCTGCTTCATCTAGGGCTAATTGTTTTAGCGTACGTGTCGCTAAAAATGGTGCACTCGTTGTTCCATAGGTCACAGTTGACAATTCAAACGTTTTTATTGGTTCGTCCATGTTCTCTCTCCACAGAATGCGCTGAAGTTTACGCTGATCTGGATTAATCCAAATCATTCGATACATTTTTTGCACATCCGCAATGAATGCAAATATTTACTTTCTAAAGCGAACCATTATTGAAAAAAGGTCATTTTGAGCAACTCCCCCATTGTATTGTAGAGAGTTTAAAGAATAACCATTTGTAGTTGCACTCGACGCATCAAAAACTACTCTCAATTTACTTGTTTTTTTTTATCAGAGCGATAAACACCAAGATGTGGTATGAAATACATTCCACACTCCTCTTTCTCATCTACCTCTTGCATATGGCCTAGCTCTTTATACTCTTTTAAAAAATCTCTATATAATTTTAAATAGTTAGGCTCACGTTTTAATCTATTCCATAAAGAATTTAATTTTTTAAGGGCAATATCTTTTGACTGGCCTAAACAATTTGGATCCTTTTTAAATGGCATAGATACTATATATCTTCCCGTACTATCTCTAGTATGATTTGAAAATGCTCCTCACAAATTATCGTTTCCTTATTTTTTATTGTCTCAGGTTCAACATTTTCGATTTCCCAAAATCTCCTCATTGTCTTTTCGAAATCGACATTATCTTTGATTAACCCACAGTGAGGTTTATTTTCACTAGAAACTGGAATACTCCCACTCGCAATATAGCCGAAGACTGTATTCTGAAAAATTAATTTTGTATTTAAAAGATTTGTTTGTCCTGGTAAAAGAATTTCATAAAAGATTTCTGCTCCCAACAATAAATCAATATTTCCCGTAATGTTGAAATTTTCATCCGCTAATTTCTCTCTACTGAAATTACCCAAACTAACGTTAAATGGTTGAGAAGGAATCATATCCGTAATTCGCGGCACTACAAAAAAGTCTGCATTAGTTTCATAACTATTTCCTCTATTTGCAATTGTTGCATTAACGCGCGATTTAATCGTTAACTCTGAATTATTTAATCCTGAAACTAAAATGTTTATTTTCTCTCTTTTTAAATTGAGTCTATTCATACACTGTTGCGAAATAAAATTGCTTGTTGAACCTGAACCACCGTCCAACAGCGCTCTGACCTCCTGCATTTTTCCAAAGGAATCTCTAATGAAACAAATCGCGGTTGAAAGTAAAACGGATTTCGATTTTACGTAACTTGTTGCAGTAAACAGATCTCCTACACCCTGAGAAGAAGACTCCTCTTTCGAAATCTCCCCTATGTAATTTATGGGTTTGAACACAGACGCCTTCGTTGAAAGTTGACTCATCGAGGATTCCTCTGTTTCCGACTCTTTCTGCCCCCAATGAAGAAGGTTGAATGACCCTTTCACTCGTAAAATTTGGGTCTCCAGAGAAACACAAAGAAGAATGATGCTTTTTTGGCAGCATTTACAAAGAACTTTAGATTTACAAAACTTGACTCTATGCAAATTTAAACAATTAAAACACAAGGAATTATTTTTAACAAGTTCTACCCGTTTATTTACTGATAATTGCTTATATTGAGGACATTTATTTAAAAAATGACTATCAGATTGACACAAAACACATTTTTTGCCCTTGAAATCTGAGAAAAATACTCTAGACATATTTTTAGAATTTTGATTTTTGCGACAATAATTAATACTCTCACTCAGTGGTTTTCCTCGCGATGAATAAAATAAATCAATTTCTTTTCCCAACGTTAAAGGATCAAACCATTTATCTGCTTGTCTGACACTAATATGTGATGCGGTTTCTTTATCTAAAGTACTAAATATTTTGTCTGAAACTATTAATTGTTTTAATACCTCGAAATTTGAAACATCTCTCAATTTTAAATAGTATTCCCAATTTGTTGTTAATCTACTCGCAAACTGGACATGGGATTCACAATTTTGCCCCGTGTTGCTTTCTTAAAATTCTCTAAACACGATTGAGGAGTTGGCTCAAATTCTTGGAGTATTATGGACTTTATTTTACCATAATTTTTAAGATCCTCATCTTTCAGATATATAATGATATTTGCAGCTTTTTCTCCTAATAAATTTAACAAAATCTCAGGCTTAAATTTATCAGTAACACTTTTGGCTGCAAATGCACGTTCTAATGATAAAAAAAAAAAGAAACTTCATCTCTCAGGTTTGTCGGGAATTTTCACTGTAAGTGTGCGGATACTTTTAAAGAATCTAAAAAAGAGGAATCATTACAATTAACTTCAGTATTATTGTCTTTATCATTTGCTCGTATTCTCGCTATCTCAAAATCAAGCTTAGACTTTTCTCTTATTTTTTCTAACTCTAATTGCTGACTTTCGTCATACTTCCTTTCTTCGATAATTAAATTTGCTAACTCATGCACGGAATCAGGATCATTTTTGTATCGATCATAGTTTTTTATAAGATCCATGAAGTCTAAAACAGTTAATTTATCACTCACACACAACTCTAATTCAGAAGCGATTAGCCTCAAGTCTTCTTTTTTTGCTCCTTTAAACATCGTTAAAGTTTAAAGTTCGATTTTTCAACGAAAAGAGAAAAAACAACAGCACATACCTCGTATTTTCAATGCATAGGTCTCTCCGGTTGAGACTGGACCAGAGTGTTGGGTACACAAGTAAAAACTCAAGAAAAAGTCTCTCTCAGTAAATGGACTGTAGTTTTTATTACTTTGTTGCTCAGCTCGCTCGATTTGACTTTTTTCTCGATGGAGTCAGAGGTTACACAGATTCGTTAGACACTCTGAGCGCTAGAGGGCGCTCTACATTTACATACGTACACTGAACAATGAACAAGATAATAAAAACAGATATAAATAAATATTTTTTAAAGAAATTAAATTTTAAAGTTATAATTAATATGCCAGAATTATGAAATGACTCAAATTAAAAAATAATAATTTAAGATTTTAATACGCTCTTTTGTAAATTCTTCGATCGAGAAATTCTATTTAGGCATCTTTATTAGAGACAAGGGATTTCTTTCAGTAGAATGGTTAAAAAGGATCGAGTTTTGGTTTCAACATCAATAATATCGAAAGGGATTTCGAGTGTTAATATCTATAAGGAATTTTTTAAGGGGTATTTGAATTTTGTCTCAACTTTTTATAAATACCTTTTTAGTTTTTTTTTAATGAATGACCTGAGTACTAGAGGTAAGGTTCTAAAGTAATCAAAATCACTTAGCTCTGGTTCAATTACCTCGCTTTTCTCTAAAGGTTCTTTCACTACTATCTCCGCAATTTCTACCGGAAGTAAAGGAATGAGTAGGGAGACCCATCTATTCTCAGCCACTTTTTCTTTTTTCGCCTGCCTTTCAAATATTTCAAAAAATAAATTAATGTCCGCATTCTTAGCATCGAACTTAGGCACTAAGTCTCTCAAGTTAACCCGTCTATTAACTCCCTGTCCCTCAAGATCAGTTGACGATACACTTATCGTATCCGTACTATTAGATAATTTCATTCTTTCCAGCTCAAATTCCCTAATTAATTTCCGTTCTTCATATTCTCTTGTCTCCCGCTCGCTTTCCTTGGTTTCCCGTTTTTCCGCCAAGATACCCTCCAACAAACTTTTAACAGATTCTTCGTTATAGTCTTCACTCTGACAAATTCTATTCTTAATTTCTGACTTGGTTAGAGTACTATTGACTTCGACTCCCAAATCTATTGCAACCTCTAACAATACTTCTTTTGTTTGCTTTAAAAGAAACGCCATCATGTTTTAATAAATACAACACTAAATCCAATCTTAATTGTCACTAAAACAATTCAAATATCCAACGTAAATCAACACTACACTATACACTATACTTAGTTGTACTACACAAACTTATACAACTACCCGGCGTAACTAACCGTACACTAGACCTAGACTTTAATTATACTTCACAAAATTATACTCATAACTAGCATAACAAACAGTACCCTAGACTGAGACTTAATTATATTTCACAAAATAATAAAAATACTCAGAGTAACCTGACAATACACTACGCAAAAACTGTGCTAACGAAGCAAGTATACTGCTGTATACTACGACCTAACTCAATAAACAAACACACATACAAACATACCACATCAATACACTTCAAACAAACTTAATAATTTCTGTAGTCTCTCAGTCTAGACTTTTAACTTTATCTAGCATTACTTTTCTTACAAAATTTTACATAAACTAGAAATAATGTATTGCTGCCCCGATACTATACTCAAAGAAAAAGACTGACCTTAACATTGCAGGTGGAAACACTGGAAACATCTTCATCCTTCTCCGTGAAAAAACGGAAGGCAGGCACTTCGCGGGCACTCTTCCCAAGCAGGAAAATACAGGAATTCTGGGAAACCTTTCAGGCGGGCACGCTTCCTTAACACAAGGGCACGAGCAAGGCACTCCGGTCACTTCTTGTTGCATGTAATTCGATGAAACACATTTCTTTCACAAGTTGTGCGAGAATCAGGCTGGCATAACTCCATACGGCTGGCGTTTTATTTTTTTTCTCAATAAAGGGTTCGAGGCATCTATTCACAGAAATACCTATCTCACAAAGCTGCCACCAAATTAGATCTTGCTGTAACGTCGTCAGAAGGTAGCGTGAAAATAATACATCACAACAAGGTTGTGGGAGTAAAAAAATACTTTTAATTTTTTTCTCCAATAGGATAATCGATTTAAGTTAGACTGTGAAGTTAATAGTTTCCGTGCCTAGCCAGTATGGTAGCCCCGTTTTGAAGTCGCTCACTCCACAGCTTGTCTCGGTCCAGTCCGCAAGGCGTTGTTTCTCATTCGCGTTTTGGATTCCTGGTCAGCATCACGGAACAAATCTCTGGGATTCTCCTCTCCGCTTCCTAAAACGACCAGCCCTCGTCTTTTTGAGCTCTTTTTTTCTTTTTCTCGTTCTCCTTCCTTTTTCCCCCGGTTTTTCCAGCCTTTTAAAACATCAGGGACAGTCCATTTCTCCCCCCTCACGTTTTCTCATTGGTGGGCCCATATGAGTCGATCCTTGAACCTCAACTCATTAGAGCCCATTGGTCCATAATCCGTCAATTGTCCACTCACCCGGTTTCTTCACAAACCAGCAGGTGTCCGACATATGCTCCGCCGGCCAAACCCCTTCGGCCCACTGTCGTCGTTTTACCGCCTTTGAGGACAATTCGCCATTGTGTATGTATGGCGACAGTCAGCTGCCTCGGAAGCCATCTCGTCCACAGTAGAATAGTCAGACAATTGTTTGCCTAGTCTAACTGGCACCAAAGTCCAGACGCTAATTAAGCGATAATGAACCCCAGCTGCACGTGCACCTAAAACTCTGTCTAGTATTGTCCTGAAAGAGTGAAACTCGTTTCGAAAGGAGAACGTCACACACGAAAACTAACCAAAAATAATAAAGATTCACTTAACTGACTCTGGAAGCTTTGAATAACAGCTAAACGAGTCCCAAATCTTATATAATCCTAAGCAGTAGGTTTTAAAATCCACCAAATTTAATCTGACTCAGAAAAATATGTTCTAAGACTCATTACAATTATCATCTTATCATCCTATACGATTCAACTTTAGATAACTTTAAATAGCCAACCTAATTTCAATATATCAAGCTATATCTGCATGCAGTGAGGCTCTCAAATCAATCAAACAATCCACATTATAGATTTCCCTAGAGCAGCGTTTCTCAAAGTGTGGGGCGCGAGCATATCGAAAATAAAAAGATTTTTTTAAAAAAAAATAACTGGAATGAAGTAAAGCAAAATACTTCTTCCATAATAAAAAAAAATATACATTTACTCTGATATAATTTATGTATATAATCTGGTGATATTACGTCATCAATAGCTATTTTTGATCCCAAAATCAAATTAAAAAACACACATTTTGTTTGATTTGCTGTAATCCCTCGATGAGAGATTTTTTTGATGTGTAACATCTTTCCTCTCGATTGCTGGATATTTGTCGGAGTGATTTCGTGAAAAGGGACGGATGTGGGTAACAGAAAGTGATGTAAGCACGCTATTTGATTTGATTAATGACAGGGCGTGATGTTGTCTCTTCGCTACCCGCGCATTCTTCTTACCCATCCTAAAAGCTTACTTTACATCTTTCCACGAGATCTGGTCGTCTAGTGATTAGTGAAGCTGACTTGAAATGAATTGCCCTGGGTTCTTTTCCCGGGAGCTTGCTGCTTTCAAATTTGATTTAAATCACTTTAATTTGTTTCGAAAATTATTTCTCTTGGTCAAATTTAAATTTCCCCGTTCTTTCCTGTTTTTTTCTTTTTGTGATTTATTTTTTATTAGTACATTCAAAACATTGATTTAGCTGTTGCAAATTCTTGGTTTCTGTGCAAACAAGATGCAATATTAAATAAAATTCCACAAAAAATCAAAATGGATGGCTTAAAATTTAAGTTGGAGACAGTTGAAACAGTATGAGCCTCTCCAACTACTAACAAAAGTATTTTAACTGATGATGAAGACAACAGTGTTGTAATTCTCCTCGCAAAAAGATCGAAGCATTATAATCCACCTGCTATACATGTCACGGTTTTTATCCTGGCCATTCCAGGATAAAAGGCTTGACATGTATAGCCATTTTCCATGTGTTGATGACATTTCAAGGCCTCGCAAGTGCAGATATGAAAACTACGAAAGCAGTTCGAAAACAAGTTGTGAAAAATGCAATAGTTATTTATACTTGCTAAAAACAAAACAAAAGATTTTTACAGTAAATAAATAATGAATTAATAAAAAGAGTTAATTATACATCAATAATTTTTTTTATTTGTAACAAGTTTAGTTGAATTAAGATTGTTTCTTCTATCAACTCAGATCTAAAAATGTATAACTCGCAAAATTACATAGGTGACCTGTTTCACAGGTAACGTCCAACCCGCACGATCGTGGGATTATTTTAGTATTTTTTCCAGTGTCATTGGGGTCCATATAGTATTAATAACCAGAAGAATTTAATAACTTTTTTATTTACGTTTTCTTTTTATACTTAAAATACTACTCTTTAAAATCAAAAGCGAAACCCAGACTCTGAGAAAAAATTCTAGAAAGATAAAAAATTCATAACTGTTATTATTATTGAAACACTGTATATTAGCTGTAGAAAGAAAAGAAAGACTTGATTCACTTTTCAGCATGGCAGCGTAATATATTTGCTGATCATTTGATTGACCTTCCAACTTACTAGTATGGTAAGTTCTATATTAGTTCCGTCCCATCTTTCATGTGTTTGTTCTTCGTTTAGGTAAATCGTAAATAATAAAGAGTTTATGAAATATTTGAAAAAGGATTGATTTTGATTTGAAGGATTATTTGGCCAAGATTTATTTTTATGAGTATTCTCAAACATATAAAGCATAGTGAAAAACGTCATAATTCTTTTTAGAAAATCCATATTTTTATTCTGAATACACTTTTAACCCGGGAGCAGTGATGTGGAGCATCTGTGATCTCTATTGAAGGAAATTGAAACTTATCAAGTAAAAGAAGAACCTGCTGAATGAATGCATATTATTCATGATTGAGAAACGCGATGAACATGAAACGAAAGGAAAATTTTCAATTACTACTTTAAGAACTCCATCAACTAAAATATAAAGCCATAAGTGTACCACAAAGTTCAGTTCGCCTTGTCAAAAAGACACAAGAAAGAAAAAGTTCAACTTGCCATTTGTTGATCATCAAAGGTGTCACAAGTTCGAGCTCAGTACCACTTATGCCCCGCGTGTAGGGTAGAAACCTGTCGAGGTCGTTAAATCTGTCAAGAGCTCAAACGTCTTCTCGTTGGAGAGGTGTGGTAGTTAAAAAAAGGCCAGCTCAAGTGTCGTCCTCGTCACTTGACCATGGTTCAAAATTACGAAGTCCGTCTCCAAAAGTCCTCGTGCAGCTGAACATTGCGACGTTAATATTCACTCACTCGATCATGAAAGCACAGTAAAACTACAATAACTTGAACAAAATATGACACCTTTACCAGCAAACAACATTCCGGTAATTTTTGTGAAAAGTGTGTCTGATTTGTGTACTTTATTAAGGTCTTGCACTTATGAATCATTTTAGTTCAGTTTTATTGGATTTTTTTCTCAAATTATCAAAGAACAATTGAAAAGTCCTGGAAAGCTGGTAAGTATATTTTCTCTTAATTGAACTATTCATTGGAATTACGATGTTTATCGTGTATAATAAAAATATTTATAAGCAAATGATTGGGGTGACTGAGTCACCCTACATTACCATTATCGAGTGCGTGCCTGCTCCCGGGTTAAAACATTTTGAAGTCTTCTCGCTTTAAATATTAAAAAGTAACACAATTATTCTTTATTGGAATTTTATATTCTTTCTTCATTATTTAACATTAATTCTAAATGCTAATTCTGTAAGGTTTAAAATTACAGTTCTTTTAAAGCTATTTTCATTATAAGCATTCATCTAAAAAAATCATTTACATTTTTGTATACAATGTCGTGCACGCGGCTTTACTCTCCTTATAGTTAAGCTATTATATCAAGAATAATGTTCTATTTTTTTAAAAAAACGAATTGAACTTGTGAGAAGAGCCGGCACTTCGGCCAGTATACGTTCAAGGCAGTGATTCCCAAAGTGGTCTATATAGACTCCCAGGTATCTATGACGACCTGTAAGGGGTTCACGCTGGCGAAAAAATAATTTTGGGGTTTATGAGGTGTAAATGGGCGTTTATGATAGTGGCTTTGATTAAACCAGGTCGTGACTTTAATCTTTAAAAAAAAATTGATCCAACCAGATTTAACCAATTTAACTAATTTATTTATTAAATTTAGTGAATTAAGTTTGTGGTTACTAGGGGACAGCATAAATTTTATTAAGGCAAGGACCATTTCAATGTTTCTTTCCAGAATTAAACTAAAGAAATATAATATAGGACATCGCGAATTTTCTGAATTTGTCACTGACAATCTGTCAGTATATTTTAACCTTAATTCAACATTTAAATGCCCTATACTCAAATTTTGGAACAAGGTTTGAGATTGTTCTTTTATAGCAATACCCAGTAGACGATGAACTCATATAGTCCCATTGAAAAAAAAATGTCACATTACAATAGGAAATAATCAGAACAGGCCCTAACGAAGATCTTTAAATAAAGTTTAGAAACGGATGTCAACAATTTTGGATTTTAAAAGGCATACCTTTTATTTATCGTGAATTATGGGATATCGTGAGAAAGTTTTTAATTGCTTTTCCTAGTGAGAGGGAGTTCAGTAAGTTTGTCAATATCAAAAACCAAAAAGAAAAAAGAAAAGCGGGAATAAAACTGGACACTTACTAACAAAGATTTAGAGTTAAACCTGACTATAGATTGATATTAAATGTTGAAAATTTGATATTGACGCACCAGTTTCATCCCTCTCGTTAAAAGCATTTGTTTGTTATTTAGATATTTTATGCATTAATTTAATTCATTAACATGTACTTCTAAAGTTTTAAACACTATACACTACAGCTAGAAATTTTATTCTTTTAAAGTAAGTAATAGTACCAGCTGTCAAAAAGACATTTAAGTTGATAAATTTGCAAAAATTCAATATTAGGTAAGTAGGGGCAACCCGAAACCGAAAAACATAGCAAGGGTTCTACGAGTCAAAAAAGTTTGGGAACCTCTGCTTTAATGTATCAGTACTGAAGAAGGTATTTTGAGACGTCTTACGCGTCTTTTCTTTAACAGGTCGTTTGGGTTCTTTGGGCCAGAATTAATGGCAACTCATTTCCAACCAAATCCAAGAAACGAGATGTGAAGAAGAAATGCAAATAAACCGATTTTAAATATAGGATCTTAGAGTAAGCGGGATGGCAATGTAAAGAAATGTTAGACAATTGATGTGCGTTGTGGCAGTTGATGATTATTGTAAATATAGGATCTTAGAGTAAGCGGGATGGCAATGTAAAGGAATGTTAGACAAATGATGTGCGTTGTGGCAGTTGATGATTATTGCAGTTCGTGGTTCAAGATTTAAGTTCTACGTGTCGTGGATAAACATATTGGTGTTCGACTAGAAGTTAGTCGTCAAGCTGCATACCATTGCAGATAAAGACAAGTAGCATTACGGAATAATATAAGGTAGGATTGATTACTTATTAGTAGAATTGAGGATTAGGCGATTCACTTATTGAGATTGGTCTGAATTAAATTAGATCATAATATAAATATATATATATATATATATATATATATATATATATATATATATACTGTGTGTTGCGTATTAAGTCATCGTAGATTCTCTCATATTAATTATTATAATTATATTTGTTAAAAGTTTAAGTTGAATATCTTAATAAAGTCATATTAAGATAATGTTTGATCCGAGTTCTTTCGCTAACCCTACACCTCTAGCTCACGCTGATACTTCGAGGGATGTACTTCCAAGAGGAGGTGCATCACAATTTTATAACTAATTTCTTAATACTAAATTAAGAACAAGTTTAATAATTGTTAGTGATTTCCATGGGCTTATCTTGTAGAGCAAAGTTTTTCAAAGGAAGGTTTAATATCAGAAATTGACACTAAGTTATTTTTCTATATTTAGCTGAGATCTATATTTTGTCTTCAAAGCAGCCACCGCAGAAAATCCGGTGCAACAAAGGTAGGATGTTGAAAATGGTAATAGTATACGAAGTGCTTTTGTTTTCAGTGCAGAAAACTCATCATCCACCTCTACCCAAAATTCAAAGAGCAATTTATTATAAAATTGCCTTTTAATTTTTCACTAGATGTGAAATCTATGAAGATTTCTTCTTCGGCAGTTGAGAGCCCTTCTGGAGCACTTTGAAATGGATCCCTAATCCACTCGTAACTTGCTACCAAGTTGTCCTCATCAAGAAAATAAATACTTTTTAAAATTCTTTGCCAACATAGCTAAATGATTTTAGTACAGAGTTTTAAAAACAACTTTCATATATTGTTCTTCAGATTTGTAAGTTTTAACACATAACGAGCAGGGGCTTTTTTTATCATTTACTTCAGTAATGGTAAATCTAAAATTTAAGTATTTTTGAGAATATTTCGATGTAATTTTCGGAACCATGCTCGTCTGTGTTCATGTTGATCCTTTATTATCGTCGAATGTTCGCTTACGGCTTAAAAATGTATGTTTGATTTTGCTTTAATCTGCTGCCGTAAATACTTAATTAACGTGCAAATTATAAAATGTACATTCAAGCTAGATTAGGTAGCTATAGAAGTATCGAGTCGACCAAAACTGGAATTGTACGCAGGGCCGGCGCTAGCAGTTTCGCCGCCCCGGGCAAAGAGGTAAAATGCCGCCCTTTTATAACAAAAATTAAAATAAATAACCTAAACCCTTTCCATGCTTAGTGGTAAAATAAAACGAGAGCAAAAAAAAATTGCTATCAATAATGTTGAAGTTTTGATCAGCAAAAAATACTAATTTATTAATTTATATTTTTGGCACTAAATTAAAATTAGGGTTGCACACAAAAAAGTCATTTCTAGTGTATAATTATAAAATACAGATATTAAAAAAATACTAAAACAAATTATAGAACCACTAAGTATTAAAACTTAATTACATATTAAAAATACACTTAAACCAAGTGTTCGAGCATGCGCAGTGGGCGCCGCGCGGCGGTGATTAAGTGTATTAAGCGAAACGCGAATTAAGAGTTTTCAGAGTGTGTGTGGGAGATCAGACGAGCAAGAGCGCGGAATTACGGTGCCCATCGCAAGCGTTCCGACATACTCCCTGAGCAACCGAGTGTGAAAATAAAAGAGTTGTGTCAACATCCTCGTCTGGTTTCCTGAGACAAAAACACATAGGGACCACTTCCCCAACAATTTCATTTAGAGTTTGTTTTGAATTTTTTTTCTGTAATCCAAAACAATGAGACCTCTAGAGAACTGTACCCATTTATGTATCTCTAGAATCTTACATGTAATACCAAATAGGGATTGTGTGGGGGTGTAGTGACACACTCGAGAGACATTATAATTTTCCTTACATTTATTGCGATTTAAGTTATAAGCAATATTTACAATTAAATATATCAGAGCATTTTCTGGGGTTCTCTACGCCTTTGAGTTCGAATCACCTCTCTTCCTTTCGTTTTCCCTCGTCTGGTTTCCTGAGACAAAAACACATAGGGACCACTTCCCCAATACCAAGAGTTAAACTTAAAAGTGTTTCTTTTTCACTTTTAATTCTGAGAATTTTTTTATAATTTCTTTAACACTAATTTCTTCAGCCAGTTCTTGTTCAATGGCTACTGTTATCAAGCTATTTAGCCGATTCTCGGTAGTTGTGGAGCGTAAAAATTTTTTAATTCATTTTAATTTGGAGAAACTCCTTTCTCCCCTTTCCACACTTATTGGGTGAGTAAGTAATATCCTTATGACTGTACCGAGATCCAGACCAAAATCCAGGTTCGATATGAATTTTGAAATCTCGATTGGGCTTTCATTTTTATTTAGCAAAGCCTAAACTGCTACTATCTCGTCTGCCAGGTCCAGCACGTTTATATCTGATGAATTCCCATCAGTCAGTGGCGCAAACATGGGGGGTCCGGACCCCCCCAAAGCCCTTGATATTTTTCCGATTGATTATAATTCTAAGTATATAGTACGTAAAATTTAATTAAATATTTGTTATTAATGATTAATTTATTAATTAATGCTAATTATTTATTCAATAATTAGTTTTTTACTGTGTTTTGTTCCCGAAAACCAACAAAATCGAAAGGAGCTTGATACAAGAATGGTGAACTTTTGACCCCGGACCCCCGCCTGAAAAATTCCTGTGGGCGCCACTGCCATCAGTTAACACTGTTTCTAGATTTTTACAATACTTTAGTTCGTCGTTTTGAGGAGTATCTTTTAAACCACAAATATTGTATAAAAATTGGAAATAGTTGCTGTGGGTACTGATCAAATCAAACCTGGATTCAAGTGCATTGATAGCTTTATCTAATGTGAAAAAATAAAACTCTGTCTTATATTTCAAAGTAGGATCATCTATCGGATCTTCTCGTGCGTCATAGTCGAAATTAACATTCCTTCTTCGAATTCTATGACGTGGCTGAGTGAGCTCAAAATTAGCCGGTATGTAAATTTCGTCAGCGAATTCTCGAGCGTCGCAAAGCATTTCATTTAAGGCTGTGTCCAATCTAAGATCCTTGAAAAAATCTTTACGATTTTTCAAGAACTCCATAGCAGATGGCAAATCATAGTCTTCTGTCTGCAAGAGCTTACTTATAGGATTGATACAATTTAAGATTTTGAACCAAATTACAATGCAGCATAAGAACTTAAATTGTTTAACACAACTTAATAGTCCAGAAGCCTCAACTCTTATAGAGTTGTCAATCTTCGAATTATTGCAAACAGTAAGTAAAGCATCGTATGTACTACTTGATACCTTAGTGGTTTTAATGCATCTATTCGGCTTTCTGAACGAAGTTTGTTTGAAATCATTTATCTACTTTATAATTTTTTACTTTATCATATTTTTATATCTGTAATGCATATTTTGCTTCCACTTTAATTAAATAGTTTTATACTAGGAACACGCACACAACAAAAAATAGTACTTATATTCTTCCACATTAATTATTGTTCTGTGTGTAACAATAAAATTTTAATTAAATCCTTTTCCTGTTGTTTTTTATATGAAACTTCTGTCATAATTTTGACATTCTTATTGTTGCCTTTTCTAAAGATTTTAAATATTGCTATAGATTGGAACCTATTAATATACTAGAATTTTTTCTTAAATATACATACTAACGCTTTTAAACCTTTTCACAATCAGGAAAAATACATTTTAAAGGATTTTTGAGAAATATAATAGTGAAATGAAATAGTAAATAAAAACTATTGCACACTGAAAACATCGATTTTTTAATTTTTAGTGCACCAGTGTTCTACGGGACACTGATTAAGAGACTCTCGTTTATGTCTTGGATGAGTGGTTATATTCTGAAGTATTTTACATTTGTATTCATTGCAATTAAACGATTGAGAATTAAAGCCTTTATGTATTAATCACAAATAAAACATAGTTTAATAAGATTGAAACTTAATTTTAAAAATGCTTCGGAAGTTATTCAGGATTCAAGTCATTGTTGTATGCTTATTAGGGCTGCTAATTCTATATTATTTAGATATCACTATGTATTCAAATTAATTATCTATTTAATAATCGTCCTTCGAAACTTAAAATTTACGCCTGAAATTTGGCAATTTATTTATCTAAAGAATGTTTTTCCACTGAATTGGTATTTTTAAAAATATTTGTATTTTTTTTGGTTTAAAATCTTATCAAGTCTTTTAAATGTTTTCTTAAAATTCTTCCATATTAAACTGCAGATAATTTATTAACTCAATTTTTAAATTTTTCGAAATATGCATTTTGATGAACTTTATTAGCAGCATGCAGAACTGTTTTACAATATTTTAAAGGTATTTTATACATTTTTTTACGTATTTTTATAATTAATTATACACATAATATATATAATTAATTATACACGTAATATGTATAATTAATTATACACATAATTAATTATTAGACTGCATTAAATATTCTTTCAAATTGTCCGTGTAAAACAGAGGTTCCCAAACTTTTTTGTCTCATAGACCCTTTGCCATGTTTTTAGGTATGGGGTGGACCCCTACTTAATTAACATTGAATTTTTGCAAATTTATCAACTTAAATGTCTTTTTGACTGCTAGTACTACTACTTTAAAAGAATTCAATTTATAACTGATGAAGTATAGAGTTAAAAGTTTAAAAAGCATACATTAATTAATTAAATTAAAAGTTAATATATAAAATAACTGTTAAATAAAACAAACAAGCAACATACAATTGATTTTAATGAGAGGGTTGAATCTGGCGCTACAATAACAAATTTTCTACATTTAGTATCGATCTTGTCAGGTTTAACCTTATATGTCCTCTGTTAGTAGTGTCCAGTTTCTTTTTTTGTTTTGAAGATTGGCAACTGCACTGAAACTCCTTCTTACAAGGAAAAATAATGAAAAACTTCCTCACGATATTACATAATTCGGGACAAATAGCAGGTTTGCTTTTTTAAAGCCATAATTGCAGGAATCCGTTTCTAAATTTTAAAATCTTCATTGGTGTATATCACGATCAGTTCCAGTTGTTATGTGACATTTTTTCCCCAATGTGACCATGTAAATTCAATGCCTACTGTGGTATTACCATAGTCAAGGTGTGAAGATCCCCTTAGATCTCACTTTGAGAACGAGAATAATTTGTAGTCAGATAAGAGCCAGTAGCCATTTTTATAAATAACTTTCTTTATTTGGTTATCTTTTCCAAATAGAATCAAAGACTTATTAATAAATGTATCTAAATAGTTTTATGAGGTTCAAAAGGGACTTTCCTTTAAATAAACTTAAATATTTAATTATCCAATTAATTAACAATTAGAATATCGATCACGCAGAGATTACCGCGATAAGAGATCCCAGATTTAAATTCAATAATGTTCCTATTGAACATTTAACTTTAATCTCACTCCTAATATAAAACTTTAACGAGACCTTAAATATAAATCAATATTTACCACACTGCAGCTCAGCTCTTCCAGAGATTTATCCACCTAAAAATCTAACTTCACCGTTATACCTTCCTGCTTCAATCTCTCTCCCCTACTGCTTTTTGCTTTACTATTCCGTTTGACTTAAATACTTTATCTAATCTGCATAACAAGGAATCCTGTCCTCTTTTTGGAGCTGATTGGAAATATAGGTAGGGGAATTAAATTTCCCTAAAACAGACGACTCAGAAGGTTAGTGATAAAGTTCCGTATAGGTTTGTCAAAAAAGCATTCTCAAAATTGGTTTCAAAATCTCAATAAAAGGCAGTTAAATGTTGAACGTAGGTTAAAACGTACTGACAGATTGTCTGGGTTAATTTGAGAAAATTCCGGACTTCCAGTATTATACTTCTTTAGTTTAACTCTGGAAAGAAGCTCTGAGATGGTCCGTGTTTTTAAAAAAATCTATGCTGTCACCTTGTACGGGCAAATTAATGTCATTAAATTAAATTTAATGAATACATCTGCTAAATAAGTAAAATTTGGTTTCCAATTGATTACATTTTCTTTGAAAATTGAACTCACGATCTAGTTTAATGAGAGCCAATATCACTTAGACCCCCACTTACACCTCATTGAAACCTAAATTATTTTTTTGCTGACGTGGACCCCCTTGCAGGTCGTCATAGACTCCTTTGGGAATCACTGGTGTAAAAGATCTTAATTAAAAAGGTATCTTGTAAATTCCTCTTAAAATGGCAATAGCATGCAATATATATATCTAATATATAAAGGGTGTTTTTTTAGAGGTATAGAACTTTAAATTGCAATAAAACAACGATGTATTATTCGATTGACATGAATTTTTTTTAATTCGAAAGGTAATCTTGTGGCATTACATTTTAAATATGATTGCTGGCATATGACTGCCACGGCTGGCTCGGATGTAGTCCAATCTGGACGTCCAATTTTCGATGACTTTTTCCAACATTTGTGGCCGTATATCGGAAATAACACGGCGAATGTTGTCTTCCAAATAGTCAAGCGTTTGTGGCTTATCCGCATAGACCAATGACTTTACATAGCCCCACAGAAAATAGTCTAGCGGTGTTAAATCACAAGATCTTGGAGGCCAATTCACAGGTCCAAAACGTGAAATTAGGCGGTCACCAAACGTGTCTTTCAATAAATCGATTGTGGCACGAGCTGTGTGACATGTTGCGCCGTCTTGTTGGAACCACAGCTCCTGGACATCATGATTGTTCAATCCAGGAATGAAAAAGTTAGTAATCATGGCTCTATACCGATCACCATTGACTGTAACGTTGTGGCCTTTATCGTTTTTGAAGAAGTACGGACCAATGATTCCACCAGCCCATAAAGCGCACCAAACAGTCAGTTTTTCTGGATGTAACGGTGTTTCGACATACACTTGTGGATTAGCTTCACTCCAAATGCGGCAGTTTTTTTTTGTTGACGTAGCCATTCAACCAGAAGTGCGCTTCATCGCTAAACAAAATTCGCTGATGAAAATCGGGAACAACGGCAATCTCGTTTTGGGCCCATTCGACGAATCTACGCCTTGCTTGATGATCGTTTTGATGAATTGCCAAACCAAACTGAGAATAAATCACATGACAGCTGTTAAATTGGTCACCATCTTGGAAAGTAATGCCAACTTAAACTTCTATACCTGGAAAAAAACAATCTTTATTATAAATGCGAAAGTTTGTGAGTATCTTTGTGGGTCTTTCACGCAAAAACAACTGAATGGATTTTAATGAAACTTTACAGTAATATAGCTTATACATCAGAATAGCACATAGGCTATAATTTATAGCATAGACTATAATTTATAAAGATATTGTATTAAGTGTCCAAAATATAACGATATTTGTCAAGTAAGTAGGAAAAAATTCAGCCATCTGCGAGCAATTCTAGCTTGCGCTGCAAAAATGCCCACGTCAGCATATATCTATCTATTGTTTGTAAAAGAAATTTTTTTTGTTTTGGCTACGCAAGGTGCTCGCTTCTAATTAATTCCACTGATCAGCATAATGCCTATTTTTTTTATTTCAGAATAAAATGAAATTTTGAAGGGAGAGGTTGTTATAAATCTCTCTTTATTTTAATGGGGTTTTTTTTATGATTTTATTATGCACATTTGGTAGTAAGAAATTTATCTTTTTTCCAAATAAATGCTCTTATCAGTTCTGATACTTAAAGTAAATAAACTTTCTCTTTCACACTGCATCATTTGGACAAATTTTCAAAATTTGTTTGTGATTAGTAGTTAATTATAATGCTATAATTTTAATTGAATAGGCAGATATAATTATTTTTATACTTAAAAACGCAATAACTACTGTACTGTATTTTTTGGAGTGTGAGAGTGAGTGAATATTAATGTCGCACTGTTCAGCTACACGAGGGCTTTTGGCAACGGATCACGTAATTTTGAACCATGGTCAAGTGACGTGAACGACACCTGAGCTGGCACCCTCTTCTCCTATCTACCACACCAACTTAGAAGGAATATTCTACCAATACTTAGCAGGAATATTCTTTGAAATCCACTCTTCCAAGATATATGGCAGCACGGGCTCCATGATGAGTATTTTAGCGGAAAAAATAGTTAGTCAAAATTTAAGTGTCTTATGTATTTGTATGTTAATGAAGACCTTAGAAAATGATTTGACTACTTATTTTAAGTGAATTGTGTATATAATTAATTTTACAGTGGAATATCTTTAATTAATTTATTAGCTCTAACGGATTAAATTTTCCAAAGTGGAGTATTTTGTTTATGTATATCCCTTAATTTGTAAATGTAGTGATCCAAAAAAAGAATATTGTATGAAAAAAACTGCAGTAAATCATAATGCGGTTGGATAAAGTATTAAAGTGCATTTCTCCCCTACACGGCGGGTCTTACAAAGCTCTAATAAAGCTCGAGTTATGAAAGTAGCTAGGCATTTGCCAACTTGACTCTATCGTTAACATTTCGCTACGTTTTTCATTGAATCGCCATTATAATTTAAGAAACGGCGTTGCTTGCGAATATTACAATTTTAAAATAAAATAAATACAACAGAAAGTAATATTAATGTATTACACTTTCAGATATAAATTATTTACACTACTTTAAGCGTTCATTACGCAAAACTTTTAACAATGTGTTACTTTTGGTGAGCATAGATCAGCTTAGTGAGGTATTTTGAAAAATCGATCCTCAAGAATATGTTACGAGGAATTATAAATAAAAAAATCCTTTTTATCAGCTATTAGATCTATATAAAATTTAACAAAGGTGTTTTTTTACTTTCTTTTTTTTTTTTTGTTTAGCTGAGATATGCAAAAAGCTTTTTTTGTTTAATTTACAATCCACTTAAAATTAACTCATTAAAAACTTCTTTTTCCTTCAACCTGTGTTGTTTAATTTTTCAGTTCACCCGTGCGAAGAACGGGTATACCAGCTAGTATATATATATATATATATTGTTCAAGTTTTAATAATTTAATCTCAGAAAAATATATATATATATATATATATATATATATATATATGATATATATATATGGCTAACTTAATAGTCTTAGAATAGATTAGAAAAATTATGTATTTATTTCACATGTTACATTCAATAAAAAGAAAAAAAAGTGTCTATTTAAGTAAAATTAACTTATTTTTTCTTTGAAAATTCTTTTAACAGTTTGAAGCAACATAAATTAAATATTTAGTAATTACAGACTAGTTCATTTATTATTAAACAAATTTACCACAATATATTACGATTACAAAACAAAATCATCAGAATAAATATAACTACGTAGTATTTCAATTTCGAGATATTGCTGTTAGGATCCTTTATGTATGGTAAATAATTATTGAAAGTACTCAAAAACTCATTAACGTTTTGCATTTTAAATGACCTACTATTGTTCTTTATAAGCGACTAAAGAAGTTATTTTTATACGAGAGGCAAATAATATTTTTTTCATTTGAATAACAATGTCAATCGAAAATGTTTTAAGAAGATTACGGTACATTGAAGCTACGAAAACACACATACTTAAAAATGTTAATCAACATGAAAATATTCTACGAAACTGATGACATTAATATTTATGTATAAATAAATAAATAAAATAGAAAAAGCGCAAATGTAGCAAAATAATTTTTTCTTTTCACTTTATCTTACGCGATGATCAAAATTCCTGGGCATTAAAAATCTAAAAAAGAATTTGAAAATGAAAATATTCTTACCTTTTTAGTTGTCCTGTTTTGTCTTGTCTGTTTAAGCACAGGATACTAAAAGAATTAGTTCGGAAGTCAAATTGACACAAGATTCCCTCAGTTTCCTTCGAAAAAGGGTCTTTTTCTCAGGGTAATCCTGCCCCTTTCTTTTCATTCATAAAACTTGACCGTGCTTTTCTTCACTTTTGTTGAGACTAATCTCTGCCAAAATCTATCTCTTTCAATAGTACCCGAATTCACGTATACAAAATAGTAACAGTTATAGGAAATTAGTTGAAAGGGAAGGAACCGGATGCCGAAATTCTTCTTTATCACCCCCTCTCCCTTCCCCCATGGGACCAGCGTTGGGAAACACGGCTTTAAATACTAATGAATACTCGTTAAAAAAACAAAAACTTTAGGACTCCACAGAAAACGTGAATATTTTGCATACACATTTTTAATTTTTTTCCTTCGAATTTTTATTCTGACTCGTTTATTTTCCTCATAAACTAGTTAATTTTACAGCCAGTTTGCACCTCCTAAGGTTGCCCTTCCCCCTAGCGCCGGCCCTGATTGTACGAGGAGAAGCATTTTTATATGTTTTGCACAGACGTCCGATAGGTTGCCCAGACTCACGCAAACGTTTCCGATAATGCCAGATGTGATGGATATGATAGAGAGCAACATAGACTAGACCAGTGCTTCTCAAAGTTGCAATATTCGCGACCCAATACTCAATGCTAATTTTCATCGCCCCCTCCTTCAATAACAATGTACTGAATTCAATAATACTTTACTTTGACGCTAAAACTACGATACGACTTTAAACTCTTAAGCTCCCCCTCCGTGTATATAAACGTCTCGCTAAGCCAAAGCGTTTATTTCTCCAGATGTATATATACGTCTTTCGGAAGTACAATATTTTTTGTGCACTGCTATCCGTAAAATTATTCCGAAGATTTTGGAATGCAATAAAAGGACCTTGACAATGTTTGCGAAGGATTTACTTCTTTCAGATTATTTTTGCTTCTTTATTCCTCCCCCCCTCCCCCAATACATCACGTACGCGAGCCTATGAGGAAAACGGTTGGCATTTGGAAGCGAATCGCGAAACTTTTGGATCTGCAGTCAAGGTTTAGTTATAAACCGTACAAAAATTATCAAGATAAGTGTTAATTTTTGTTTTAAATTATATATATGACAAGCCCATGAGGTCACTGGTAATTGATAAACTTGTTTTTAACTCTTAGTATTGCTAAATGAATTATAAAATACATTGTGGAGCACTGATACATTTATAAGTGTATTATATCAGTGTAAATGTGTATTTTATTTTTTATTATGTCAGAATGTATTTTTTGTTTGTTTACTTTCAGTAAATTAATAATTTTTTAAAATAATCTTTTGTTCTCGACTTTTCAATATGCTCACGCCCCCCTTGTAAAGGTGTCACGCCCCCCAAGGAGGGCGCGCTCCACAGTATGAGAAACGCTGGACTAGACTATTTTTCTAATGACATTTGTACTTTTTGAAATGGATGCTGAAGGAAATACATGTGAAGTAGAAGGCACTATTGCAAGCCCCCGTAGCATCCATCCCCCAGCAGATAGTTTCGAAAGGAAACGAGAGGGCAATGGCCCCAACGGGAAAAGAAGCAGCGAGAGCAGGAACATGAGAACCACATAGAATCCGTTGGAACCGCAAGGGAAGCAGACGCAAATCGACAGAGCCGTTATATTTCTTTAAAAATAATGAAAGCCAATTAGGCAACGACGTTTAAATGTTCATTTAATTAATTAATTTTATTCTACATTTGTATTTACTCTTATTTTAAAAATAAACAGATTATTCTGTCAAAGGAGTTTACGAATTAATCCCAGTAACAACATAACATACATATTTAATTAAATATATCATTTTGCGATCTGTTCCAATTTAAAAATTAGAGAAAGAGAAATAACATAATAATAAGTAAGTAATATATATATATTTTAAGTAATTTTCTTAAAATATATATATTACTTCAAAGTAACATATACAACATTTAATACTTATACGGTTTATAATTAAGATAGCATTGTAGCCTTAGCGTCAAAGTGCATTTTTATTGCAGCAAATGCATTATTATTGTATCAGGGAAGGGGGCGATAAAAATATGATTGAAAATAGGGTCGCAAGTATTGAAAGTTTGAGAAGCACTGCCCTAGAGGTTAGCTTAAAACGCTTTGAGAACTCGCTACACCTTTCTACTATGTAGTTAATACAGGATTGGTTGTTAATATGTTCAGGACACTTTTGAGTAGGATGCCTTAGAAAATTTCAGAAATTGTATTAAGACTAATTGGGGTGATAAGCCACAATTTACATACACTCATTGCCATAAAAATTTGCGCACCAAGAAATAATTGTGATATCGTGATGAAACTTGGCATGAAGGTACATGTCAAACAGATATGCAAATGTTTAGAATGCAATGTGATTGCGCATTACGTAACGCCACTAGAAGGCGTTGAACATAGCTCTCCTTGGAGTATAAAACGGGTAAGCAGAGCTTGTTTGAGTGAACTTAATCTTTTGCTGAGGTAGACATACCGTAACGCCACCATTGAAGGCAATATGAGCAGCTTTCAGAGTTCCAGAGGGGAAGAACCATTGGGATGATGGAAGCTGGGTGGTCAGCTCGATGACTAGCTCGCCACCTAAGCCATTCTATATTTACTGTAAGGAGGTGTTGGGACCAGTGGACAGAAGAGACGTCATTTACACGGCAACAAGACTCAGGACACCCTCGGCAGATCAGTCGTCGAGAAGACCGTCACATCATACGACATGCCCAAGTAGAGCCAACTGCCTCATTGGTCACTATCCAGACACAAGCAGCACCTTCACTACGGATCCCTGTGTCTTCCTGAACCATCTCAAAGCGCCTGGTGGAGGAACATTTGGTATCGTGGCACGCATTACGTGTGCTGCCAATGACACCTATCCACTGACAACTTCGTTTGGAGAGGTATCACGCATGGCGAGATTAAACTGCAACGGAATGGAACCAGGTCATCTTCAGCGACGAATCTAGATTCAATTTGAGCAGTGATGATAACGTGTTCATGTGTGGAGGTCCCGTGGTGAACGCCTCAATTCTGCCTTCGCCTTACAGCAGTGCTTCTCAAACTTTCAATACTGGCGCCCCCCTTTTCAATCACAATTTTTATCGCGCCCCCCTTATACATAATAATTTACTGTGTGGAATGCAATAATAAAACACTTTTACGATAAAGCAACAATATTTATTATAAACCGTACAAATTCATGACATAAGTATTAAATTTTGTATATGTTACTTTTAAGCAAAAAAAAAGTTAAGTAATAGGATAATTACTAAGTTATTTTTCCTTTCTCTGATTTTTAAACTGGAACATATTACAAAATGCGGTGGTTGCTTAGAAGACAAAATATAGATATCAGCTAAATATAGAAAATGAACTCAGAGGGTCAATTTCTTATCTTAAAACTCCTTTCAAAAACTTTGCTCTGTAAGACAAGCCCATGGAAGTAGCTAATAATTATTAAACTTGTTCTTAATTTAGTATTAATTAATTAGTCATAAAATACTCTGTGCACCACTCATACATTAAAAGCAGTGTTTCTCAAACTTTCAATACTGGCGACCCAATTTTCAATCATAATTTTTGTCTCGCCCCCTGTACAACAATAACGTATTTACTGCAATAAAAATGCACTTTGAGAGAGAGACGCTAAAGTTACAATACGATCTTAATAAAACCGTACAAATTAATACGATAAGTATATTAAATTTTGTGTATATGTAACTTTTAAGTAATATATATTTTAAGAAAATTACTTAAAATATATATTACTTAGAATTATGTTATTTTTCTTTCTCTAATTTTTAAATTGGAACAGATCGCAAAATGATGTATTTAATTAAAGATTTATTTCCTTCAGCATTCATTTCTCAAAGTACAAATGTCATTAGAAAAATAGTCTAGTCAATGTCGCACACATCTGGCATTATCCATCATATCTGGCATTATAGGGTACGTTTGCGTGAGTCTGGGCAACCTATCGGACGTCTGCGCAAAACATGTAAAAATGCTTTTCCTCGTACAATTCCAGTCAGTTTTGGTCGACTCGATACTCCTATAGCTACCGAATCTAGCTTGAATGTACATTTTTTAAATTTCCACGTTAATTGTAATTCACGGTAATTAAGTATTTACGGCAGTAGATTAAAACAATATCATACATACATTTTTAAGTCGTAAGCAAACATTCGACCATAATAAAGAATCAACAAGTACACAGACGAACGAGCATGGTTCCGAAAATTAAATAAAGGCGATCTTCTCAAAAATACTTAAATTTTGGATTTACTACTACTGAAGTAAATGATGGAAAAAAAGCCCCAGCTCGATATGTGTTAAAACTTACAAATCTGTAGAACAACATGTGAAAGTTGTTTTTAAAACATGTAAAATCATTTAGTTATGTTGGCAAAGAATTTTAAAAAGTATTTTCTAATTGAGGACAGCTTGGTAGCAAATTACGAGTGGATTAGGGATCTATTTCAAGATACTCCAGAAGGGCTCTCAACTTCCGAAGAAGAAATCTTCATAGATTTCACATCCAGTGAAAAACGTAAAAGGCAATTTTGTAATAAATCGCTCTTTGAATTTGGGGTACAGGTGGATGAGGAATTATCTGTACTGAAAACAAAAGCACTTCGTATACTATTACCATTTTCAACATACTACATTTTTCAAACCGGATTTTCTGCAGTGGATGCCTTGAAGACAAAATATAGATCTCAGCTAAATATAGAAAAATAACTCTTAAAGTGTCAATTTCTGATATTAAACCTTCCTTTGAAAAACTTTCCTCTACAAGACAAGCCAGTGGAAGTCCCTAATAATTATTAAACTTGCTCTTAATTTAGTAATAAGATTGATTGATTGAATATTAACGTCGCACTGTTCAGCTGCACGAGGGCTTTTGACGACGGACCACGTAATTTTGAACCATGGTCAAGTGACGTGGATGACACCTGAGCTGGCACCCCTCTCTCCTAACTACCACACCACACCAACGGGAAAACGTTTCAATTCTCAACAGATTTAACGTGTATCGCTGCCCTACACGGCGGGTCTTTAGTGGTACTGGGCTCGAACTCGTGACAAGGCAAGCCACGATCCGATACCTATACCACTCGGCTACCACGGCCAAATTCAGTAATAAGAAATTATTTATAAAATACCTTCTTCAGTACTGATACATCAAACGTATATTGGCTGAAACACCGACTCTTCGCACGAGTTCATTTTTTAAAAAAATAAAACATTATTCTTGATATAATAGCTGAACTGTAAGGAGAGTAAAACTGTGTGCACGACATTGTACACAAAAATGTAAAATGATTTTTTTTTAGATAAATGCTATAATTGTAAATAACTGTTTAAAAGAACTGTAATTTTAAACCTCACACAATTAGCATTTAAAATTAATGTTAAATTATGAAAAAGAATATAAAATTCCGATGAAGAATAATTGTGTTACTTTTTAACATTTAAAGCGAGAAGACTTCAAAATGTTTTAACCCGGGAGCAGGCGCGTACTCGATACTAATTAATGGTAGTGCGGGGAGACTCAGTCACCCCAATCATTTGTTTAGAATTATTTTTACTGTACACGATACAAATCGGAATTCTAGTGAATATTTTAATTTATAGAAAGTATACTTACCTTCTTTCAAGGACTATTCAATTCTTTGATGATTTGAGAAAAAATCCAATAAAACTGAACTAAAATGATTCAAAAGACCATAATAAAGGACGCAAATCAGACACTTTTCAATTATCCTACAGAAATGTTAAACCAATCAATCCTTTTCCAAATATCGCAAAACTCAATTATTTACAATTTCCCTAAGCGAAAAGCAAACACATAAAAGATGGGAGGGAACTAATATTGATAATAACCATACCATAAGATTGAAGGTCAATCAAATAATTAGCAAACGTATTATGCAGCCTGGCTGAAAAGTGAATCATGACTTCCTTTTCTTTTTCTACAACTAATGTACAGTATTTCAATAATAATTACAGTGGTGAATTGTTTATCTTCTTAGAATTTTTCTCAGGGTCTGGGTTTCGTTTTTTCTTTTAACGAGTAATATTTTATGTTAAAACGTAATAAAAAAACTCATTGAGGAAATACAGCAAATAAAACAAAATGTTTTTTTTTCTTTAATTTGGTTTTGGGATCAAAGATAGCTATTTGATGACGGAAAAAAGCCAGATAATAAACATAAATTATGTCCGTGTTGTGTGTATTTTTTTTTATTATGGAAGAAAGCATTTTGTTTTACTTCTCTTTCCGGTTATTTTTTTTAAAAAAAATCTTTAAATTTTTGATACGCTCGCGCCCCCCTTGTAGGGTCATCGCGCCCCCTCAGGGGGGCGCGCCCCACACTTTGAGAAACACTGCCTTACAGCAACACACTGCTCCCACGACGAGTGTGATGATATGGGGTGATATTGTTTACGATACAAGGTCATCTCTAATACTGATTAATGACACAATGACAGCCTAGCATGTATGTCCATGACATCCTTCAGCCACATGTGTTGCTAATCATGGCAGGGCTCCCAGGAGCCATTTTTCAACAAGACAGTGCTCAGCCACACACAGCAAGGATGTCACAAGACTGCCTCCGCCACATTACCACCCTTCCCGGACTGCTTAATCCCCAGATTTTTCACCAACCGAGCATACCTGGGATCATTTGGGACGAGACGACAAGTTGGACAAACTACGAGTTTGGTCGAAGAGAAGCGTGTGTACAGCAACTGTGGAACGAGATGTCGACCCACAAGAGAGTTACGGGGAGTTATAAATAAATAAGAATCCCTTTTATCAGCTATTAGATATACAGACTTAAAATTTAACAAACATGTTTTTTTGTTCAGCTGATATATGCAAAAAGATTTTTTTTGTTTTTGTTTAATTTGAAATTCACGTAAAATTGACTCATTAAAAACTTCTTTATCCTTCAATCTGTATTGTTTAATTTTTCAATTCACTCGTGCGAAGAACGGGTATACCAACTAATAATTTCATAAAGGACTGTAAATTTTGTAATAAAACAGTGATTGATAAATCTGAAGATTAAAACATTTCTACTATTATACAGAACATACACACAAATTTTAGCTAATTATTTTCAAAAACTTTTGAGCAATCGCTGTCCCCGTTTGATCATTAAAAACACACACATTTCGATTAAAACGCATTTTAAAGTATGACATCTTGCTTAAAGTAATGACATATGCTTTTACAGAACACTTGTAGTTTTTGTTCTAGTGAACGGAAAACAATAAACTTGGTATTTTTATAAATCTAATATGATGGCCTATAAAATAAAATCACACACACAAAAAAATTGGTAATTTTTGGCAAAATTCCCAATATTGGGGTAGTCGATACCTTAATTGGGAAAAATAAGGTGTCGATTGCATTTAATCAAGTTCATTATACTTATTGATATTTGGATTGCCAATGGTATTTGAAGTTATTTGTTCTTTAAGCAGAGTGTAGTTAATTGTGTAGTAAGAGTTTGAAAGAGAAATGTGAGTTAATGAATGAATGTTATATGTGTAGAATTAGATTATGGTCACTGTTGAGGGGGTTAATTCTTTTACTGATACAAGAGGTCTATTTTTTCTTTAAAAAATTGTAAAATCAATGATGTAATTATTGTAAGTATTATAGTGGCACTATGATGAAACTTTTATCCTAGTACACACATCATTAACTTAATACTTGATCAGTTTGCTCTCACACGGTTGCAAGATGTGGATACGATCGCCAAGAGGTCAGGCTCATGAACTCGTGGTGTCGATATTGCTTCTGTCGAGTCGTGGTTCGATTTCTAGTATAACTGAAGACTCATTGAACAGAGAGGCAGATGGACGTTAAACCTGTAGAGGTTCAAAGTCTTCTTTCATTACCCGATCGATTTGCTCCATCCCGGTTCCAGGAATAATCAATCAAAACAGCTGAGTGGTTGTTAAGAACGTTTTATAAGTAGAAATGGCTTCTAAAAATGATATGGAATTGGCGGGGAAAATCATAAAATATAAAAAGTATTTACCGAAGCATGGGCCGGAATGATTATTAGAGGGTGTGATTACCCCCTCACCCCCACAAGAGTTGTTCTATCTGAGAGGTGGATAGTATAATTAGGAATACGCAGTGAATCAGTTTGATTAAGGTTAGTTTCCTACATCCCAATGATATTTGCGATATAATTCTCAATAAATTCTACTACTTTGAGTTTGACTGTTTACATTCCATCTTGACATTCAGGGTGAGGGTGAAAAAGGGGAAAGCGGAGAAGGATTAATTAATATTCCAAATATGGCTGATCTCAGGAAGAGATTAAAAATCTACAATTTTTTGTAAAGCTTTGTGTGTAGCTACTTGTAGTTTGTGTTTTGTGAAGGAATTAAGAAATAAATAATTTTTATATAAATTTAAGTAGAAATAAGAAACTTTCTAAAATTGTTTTAATACGTTTGAGAATAAAATTGTTTTAATATGTTTAATACGGAAAGGTTTTAGTATACGTTTTTTCAAGTTAAACATTTTTGCACATTCCCTTTAAATCATAAACGAAGGATGAACAATTGGAATTAGGAGTATGAGTTGCTACACTAGCGGGTGTGGAAGTTTGATCTCGGTTTGATCTCTCTTCTCAATCATTAAGGGTTGAGAAAGATACGGGTTATTAATTTATAGGAATTTTAAGGCACTTTGAATAGTTTGCAGTATGGGGTCGTCCACACAGTTACAGTATACAGTATTTAGTAGGCAAATGTTTAAGTTGATTGAACAACTGTGGTTTGTGGATTTTACCTAAATTTAGGTAGCCAAGGGTCCTCGTTCAATATTTTGTGTGCTGGATAAATTATTGTCATTATTATTACACGTTGGGTTGAGATTGAACGGATAAAAACTTAAACGTCTTCTTCTAGGTTCGGTTTTTATTTCCAAATTAACTCTCTTTTGATTATATTTCTTTGCTTTCAGTTTTTTATTTGCTAGAAAGGGAAGTGAAACATATTTAAATTGGTTTTGTGACTTTTTATGATGTGACAGATTTCAGCTATTAATCTGACCTTAATTATTGACCTGGAATATTTTTCAATGGAAAATCCTTAAATTATTAATTCTTAAGCCTTTCCTTCACCAAGTTCAAGTGTGGTGTGGTAGTTAGGAGAGGAGGTACCAGCTCAGGTGTCATCCTCGTCACTTCACTATGGTTCAAATTTACGAGGTCCGTCGCCAAAAGCCCTCGTGTAGCTGAACAGTGTGACTTTAATATTAACTCACTCACTCACTAAAGAAGTTCATATAAATTACTCTTATCAACGGGCTGATTAATATTAGGATAGACATGAATATCGGAAGGAAGATTTTAAAATTAGATCCTTGTAGAGCTTCCAAATAATTTTTTTACTTGTAATTTAATTGATTGTTGTCCCAGTTTCATTTAGTTTATGAACTTAAGAAATAGTTATTGGAGAAATTTTAATGCTTTGAGGGCAGGGCCAGCTCTAGCAGTTTTGCCGCCCCGGACAAAAATGGAAAATGCCCCCTCCTCTCTCTCTCTCTAAATATATTATCTTAAGTTTTAAAAAATTCAAAATAATTCGAAATTAAGGACGTTATTTATTTCAAACGAGTGAAATGAAAAAGAAGGAATCATTTATTTAAGCAGGTCAATTTCTTCGAAAAATAGTCTACTAATGTGGGGGAGATCACAAGCGTTTGTTTTAACTTACAGTAACTACACAAGACTAAAATAAAATACATCTCCTGTGTCTCTCCATCAACCAAAATCTCTTATTACCCTTCTCCCCTTTTGGATAGCTGAAACCGGACATCTTACGGGCGAAAGGAATGTCCGTTGTGACCTCACTCCGGGATGGGGAGAAAGCAACCAGTGAAAAATGTGTAAACATATTAAGTTTTATGCTTTAACATGTACTCCCGACTCGAACCCTTGAAGTTTCAACATAAAAGAAAACTGTCATTAAATATACATAGTTCAAAATAGAAGAATAATATGCGTTAAATGAAATACCAAATTTACACCCAATATTTCAGAAAATATATCAAATTTTTTGTAACAAAGAAAATATTTTTCAAATTTGATGCAAATTCCGCCCTGGACAGTAGTCTGGTTTGATGGGCCCTAGAGCCGCCCTTGTTGGGTGTGATTTTAACAAGGTTATCATTAAAGTTAAGAAAACTGTCACACATTTGGATCAAGTTAATGAAACTGATTAGAGAAAGTAGAATGTAATGTGAATGTTTTTTGTTATTATAGTTTGAGATTTTCAAATGAATTTGATATTCTTTTATTTTTTTTTACTTCAAAGTAATCATCAAAGCTGGGGTTGGAAGGGTGGTGATACTATGGATAATTTAGCTACCATGAATGTGACTTTTGTTGAAAAAAGTTTACAAAGAATTTGGCTTAAAAACTGTTTCTGTATTAAATGCATAGTTTAAGAGTATTACTCAAGGGAATTTCAGTGGGGGTAAACGAAATATTAATCCGATGTACGATCACATAAAATATTAAAATGACAGAATTGTTCATTAGTTTTTGGCAACTCCTGGAATATCTCCTCCATCCTTATTTCTGTTTTGGAGGTCGTGTATGAAGTATTAAAATGGTATTTGGTCTGTTTAAGAATATTGGTCGATTACCTGCCGAATATAATGAACGTGTTCATGGACCGTATGATCCATCTGTTTTTTATGGAAAGAGTAAGATTTATATTTTTGTGTCTGTAAAATTGGGTGTCTATTTGTTGTACTCGTAGCTAGACGTTGAGAAATATTTGTAATCGAAATTTTTTTACAAATAAAAGGAAAGAATTCGGGAGATTGTTCATACTATCTCCTGAAAATATACAATAAAATCTCTTAAAGTTACTTATGTTTTTATATTGACTCTTGTAATGTACGATATCTTCTGGATTAATATATATATTTTCCAAGTATAATTTAGTTTTATCTATTAAATTTTTAGATCTGTAATATATTTAATAGATTATTCTCGTTTTTCATCAACATGTAATTTTTATTTTATTGGGAGTAGTATATATGTACTGCCTAAACAAATCTAAATTCTTCAGTAATGTTTTTTCCCCTTCTTTTTTGCTTAGCGTAGGATTATATATATTTACTGTATACATATTTCTTTCAACTTCTTTGTAGAAGATACACCATTGGCAGAGGTGAAGGTTGGAGAAGTAGGATCATGGCTTGCTAGAAGAAATAAATCTCCCTCCGCAATGATTGCTGCTATGAGTAGAGGTAAGTTAAAATTAACAGAATTGCAATATTCAGATGATCTCGCTATTGAGTCAACTACCAAAAGCTATTCAATGTGTTTATTCTTTTTGTTAGATAGATATAATGGAACAAATTGAGAGAGAAAATTGTTAGTCTATATATGATTTTTTATTTCTTGTAAATTGCTTATCAATTAATATTATTACAATTAAAATGCTCACAAATGTTCCAAATATAACAACAAGTGATCAATATACTAAAATTGGTATAATATATATTTTCTCAAGAAGTATTTCTGACTCATGGATCAGGAGATAACACTACAGATGTAAAAAAACGCTGAATCAGTGGTGCTAATTTGAACTATTTTAAATAGCCATTTTCGTCATTTTATTTTAATATTGTAGATAAATTAACTTGACACCTAGTGGCTGAGTGGTACTGTATCTTGGTTCCACGCTACAGGTCTGGGCAAAGTTTCATCTTTTCAGTGTGTTGATAAACGAGTACCAAGCTTGCTTGGGAACTGAACAGTGGGAGTTTAGCATCTGACGGACGACTTTACCGAAACATCTGCACATGTACCCCAGTGCCTAAAGTCATGTATACTGAGATAGACACAGTAGGTCTTAGCCCTCATGTGCTGTTGCACCACAAAGTTCAGTTCAGATAAATTAACTTGGGAACAATGTTTTAATTAATCAATGGATAAGATAATATTTGAAATTATGTGTTTTCATTCCTTTACCATTCATCTTTTTCTGCAAATTTTTTCTATTGTCTGAATAACTTTAAACATTTAAATAATTATTTATGGAAAATATAAATAAAATAAAGACAAAATTAAGTCTCAAATGTTTTTCAAGTGTTAAGATAAATTTTATACTAAAATATTTATACTGCTGTTATATTTTCCAATATTAAATATTGTTTGATTTTTTTAAATTTAGAGAAATTCTGTTATCAAAATTTAAGCTAGAAAGTGTAAAATCAAATAATTTCTGAAGCTTTTGGAGATGATTAACTTCTTGGGATATTTATATCAGAGGCTCAAGTCATGTATTAAAGCACCAATATGTCATTTTATTTTGTAAATTCATTGTGTTTTGTTATATACGATCATAACCCCTCTTCAAAATTATAATTATTTATTATTAAATATTTTTCCTGAAATTTTATAGGTTTCAAAAATATACTAAACATAAAACTTTTTGAATCTTATGTTTTAGGAATTTAGATTCTATTGCTTACAATATTTTTTTAATATTTATTTTTGTTATGAATTAAATGCTTAAAAGTTTTATTAAATAAATTTAAATACTTTTTAAAAATATTTTTAGCCTGATGCTATTTTTTAAAACATTCTGGACGAAAAAAAAAATTCTGCTTCTAATCAACTGTGAAACAATTAAGACATTAATATCATAGATGACTTATCAGTTAAAGTGTAGAACAAGGACGTCAAACTCAGAAGCTAACAAAGGGGCCAAGCAAATAAGGTTTTAACATTAGGTGGGCTGCAAAGAAATCAATATTCATAGAAACATACATTTATTTTGAATAATCAATATTCATAGAAACATGCATTTATTTTGAATAATATATTATACTAAATATTTATTAATGTATGTATTATTGTGTGCCAATATAATGGTTGGGCTGCAAAAATATTTGTTGAGTGCCGCATACAGCCCGGGAGTTTGACACCTGATGTAGAATAAGGTTGTCTTTGGTGTTGTTTTTGGAGGAGGGGTAGAAGGGATAGCGCACACCCACATTTTGGTCGTAAAATTATTGCTATATATTGATAGTCATGCAGAAGTAAAATTGTAAACTCTGAACAAAATAGCACTATGTAAGGTATAAATTTCAATATTTTAAAGGTGAATTGAAACTAAGCAAATAATATGAGATTGAAAAGTTATTAAATATTTATACTATTCTTAAAAACAGACTTTTGGGTAGAATTCTAATTTTTCCAATTGAAAATAAAACTTTAAGATTATCAAGAAAGTTGTAATACCACACTCATTCATGATGTTAGTTTGCATGAACTAACATTACGAACACATGAAGTTAAGAATATAATAGAATCTCAGATGAAGCAGTTGTATTTAAGAATCTTGTTCTTTGTAAAACATATAAGATATTAATCTCAAAAGAAATCAAATCAGAATTGGCTTTTCAAACCCATATATATTCATTACTTTAAAGTCTGTATCGTACCTAATATCCTTTCTTCTTCCCCATGGAATTTCTAATACCATGCTTGTTTATTTTTTCCTTGAGGTATCTCCAGTTAAATTCTTTAGTTGAATTCTCAATCTAAGACATGACATTTTCACAAATTCGAGCATTTGATGTTTGAAAACAAATCTTGAGCAGAACATCATTCTGTCTTTTTTTTTTTTTTTTTTTTTTTTTTTGTGCTCTGGAAAACATAAAATAACGGGTACTTTTCCATTGGCCAGGCACAAGCAAAAAATTGGCAAATTTCTTGCAACCATAAGGGAATGTTCGTTTAGGGTCATGTGCTCTATTCTCTGAATTCATTCAAAACAAAGGACATTTTCCTTTTTTCTTCCATCTTAATTCTTGTTTTAAAAAATGGTTAATTTAGTAATATTTGTTTATAGTTAAACTTGTCTTGCTTACTATTAATTAATATTTGTTGATAGTTGAAAATTTTCGACTTTTATTGTGTTGACTGTTTTGTCATTTGTTTTGCTTGGCAACTTGTCTCAAGTTTGGTTAACAATTGGCAACATTAGCATCTGACTAACGGAAGATTACCAATTAATGTAAATAATACTTTTATGAAAAAAAAATTCCACATTTAATTGCATCAGGGATAAAATAAAATTTGTCAACATTTGTTGAACTGAGCATCAATTTCTTATCTCTACTCAACTCTCCCAACCAAAACTGTTGTGAGTCACATTGGATTTCTCAGTTGTATAAGTTTCATTTTAAGAATGTGAATTCTTGTAAAAAAGAGTAGTGCTTCTTACTTTTGAGGTGAAAATATAGCCACTCATTCAATGTAGGGGTTAGTGATGCTGACTGCTGCACCTGGTTCAAATCCTAGAGAAGGCATAGATGTTTGCAAATGTATAGTGCCTTTGTGGCAAGTGGGTACTCTAAATAGCCATCAAGCTGCAAGTCCTCTTGTCAGGTTATTGGAAGAGAAAGAGAGGTCCCTGACCACTTCCAAGGTGTTCTCTCTAAAATTAGGGTGGAAGCGAGCCAAAGCATACTGTCATCTGTATGGTACTCAAAGTTACAACTAACAACAGGCATACAACTAGCCCTTTGCCACAATGAACTTCACGGGCCTCGATCTGACACCATCAGACGGGTGGCATTAGCAACAACAAGAACTTGAGTGAGAATATGAAAATTACACGAGTTAAATATAAATAATTACTTCACTTTCAAAAGGTGATTTGAAATATTATTTATATGAAGTGTAATTAAAGAAAAAGGCAGAGTGCCTTCCACTAAATTATCATACCATAAAATCTAAAAAACATCATCAAGGGGTGGGTTTTTTTACACTTTAACTGATGTACCAATATTAAAAAAAATCCTGAAATCTGCAATTCAAGTGATTTATTAATTTAAGTTTAAACTAATTTCATTGAAAAATTGTTTATAATTTTTTTTTACTAGTAACTGTTATTTTCTTTTTCATAGGTAAACTGTTTTATTGTATTAAGGGAATTTATCCATCAATATAAATATTGTAAAAATTTTTTCAACATAATTACATTTGAAAAATTACGAATTTATAACTTAGGAAAGTATATTTTATTAAAATGCCTCTTGAGCTATTTTTTCAGAAATAAAGTTATAATTCATACAATTTTTGCTATTTTTTAAATCTTATTACTCTTAATTATATCTTTCTTCATAGCCTATTGGCGTTGGCAATTCAAGTATGCTCAACCCAAGAAAGCAGGACTTGTCTCTTACACGCAGACTGTAATATCAATTATTGCTATATTTTATTTCATCAATTATGAGCATATCAGTAAGTATAACAATTTAAATAAATTTTTCACCTTTTTATTTATAAACTTTATGCCAAATAAAATATTTGACATAATTGAACTAGAACTGAACTGAATTTAATTTAAAACTGTGGTGTGTACATATTAAATGGCTGGCCAATAAATTGGCAAAGATTTTCGTACTGCAAGAGACATTAAATAATCTAGCATTGTGATGGGCCTATTTTCCATCCATTTGACAGATGTCCATCTTAGAAAATCAGATAAACATGTATGTGACTAAAATATTCTTAAAGCCGAAGTTAAAGATTCCATTTATGTGTGTGAAGCAGTTTTTGAAAATCTTCAAAAAGATTATTTTAAAGAAAGTGTATATGCTTTTCTTGTAGAGTTAATTTTTTTAGATATGAAATTGTTGATAAACTTACAAGTTTTCAATGTTAATATCTTCAAGAAAGATTAATTTTATTAAAGATTTTATAGAAGCATGGCATGAAATATATATTGTACCTTAACTTTTGGAGGCCTCTATCTTTTAATAAAACAAATTACAATATTTCGAAAATTTCACATAATGAATGAATATTAAATTATGGATTTAAAAAAAAAGAGCTTCCTTTTTTTTTAATAACTATCACTATTGAAAATTTTGCATCAGCAAGTAATGTTATCAGATATACATAAGATTCATGCAATGTAGATTTCTAGGAATGTATTCTACCTACATGCCCTATGAAGTTAAATGCTCCTGCCTTTTCCATCAATCCACTCTTTAAAAGACTGGATTAAAAAATTCAGGAACTAGTCATCTATATGATGGGAGAAAAACATTTAATTCTAACTTCTGACTTGCAAGCAAAGACATTTTTTAGGTTATCTTTGTTTTACAATGTAAAATGGATTTTCAATCTTTATATATAAAAATCTTCTGTGTGTGTATGTCACTAAACTCCTCCTAAATGGCTGGACCGACTTCGATGAAATTTTTTGTGTGGGTTTAAGTAAATTCGAGAATGGTTTAGATTCACAATTTGGTCCAATATCGCAATTAGTTAAAAAGATATTAATTAAAAACATTCAAAAAATACAACTCAACATTCACCTGCATTGTTGTAACAACGCTATTGTTATAAAATAAAATTTCCTTTCAACTGAATGATTTAACATGTGAGAAAAAAACCTTTTCAAATTTTGACATAAGTCGCCAACGTGATTGTACTTGTAATTTTTTAAATAATTAGTTTTAATCAATGAATTTTTATTAATTATAATTAAATAATTGTATTGTCATCCAAAATAATCATGTACATTACATTTCAGCTCAATTGAGTGCTTTAAAATGTATTTTATTAACGATTGAAAATTCCACCAAGATAAATAAATAAATAAACAAACAAACAAAATATGTATAGAGATCGTGAGCTAATAGTAGGAATTGAAAAAGATGTAAGTTGGCGTCGAAAATTGATTTTCAGCCAAACTGGCTAAACCCAGTATTTATTGTTACGAAAATGCAGATGATTCACGCTTTTTAGCGTTTTTAATTAATATCTTTTCAAATAATCTTTATATATGTAATTCTGTGCATGTGTATGTAACTGAACTCCTAAATGGCTGGACCGATTTTGATGAAAGTTTTTGTCTGTTCCAGTGGACTCGAGAATGGTTTAGAAATGTTTATTTAATTAATTTTTTATTTATAAATTGTTGATCTTGGAATGTTTTACATTGGATCCAGCAGACTGCGCTACGATCGCAGTATCGAATATTCAAAAATCTTTTATTTTGAATTTAAGATGTGTGTACAGGACAACGTCTGTTGGGTCCTCTAGTTAGTGTTGTAATATTCAATTTTATCAGCATTTAAATTGAACATATATTGAGATGTAAAAAATATTAAGGAAGGTAGGTATATACTGTGATTCAGTAGCAAACACAGGAATTTTTCAAGGGGGGGTCCGGGGTTGAAAGTTCACCATTCTTGTATCATGCTCCTTTAGATTTTGTCGATTTTCGGGAACAAAACACAGTAAAAAACTAATTATTGAATAAATAATTAGCATTAATTAATAAAATTAGTCATTAATAACAACTACTTAATTAAATTTGACGTACTACATACTTAGAATTATAATCAATTGGGAAAAAAATCAAGGGCTTTTGGGGGCGACCCCCCCCGTGTGCACCACTGCTGTGATTCTATGATGTTGCAATGAAGTGTGTACATGCAATATTAGGATGTTAAAGAAAGTTAAGAATCCTCAAAGGAATAGGCAAGATGGAAATATTTTTTTATTCACAAATAATTGTTCATTCAGAATTATTTCTGACCATTTAATGTCGCTGGAAAGACTCCATTAATTATAAATTACTTTAGATAAAGCAAAATGAACAATAACTTTTGCAACATGGCAATGGACCTACATATTAATTCCAATGATCATACATTTTTTTATGCTAGAAATTGAAATGCTTCCTTCCGCATTTCACCTGATCTATGAACATTTTTGTTACTATTATTGAAACAAAATCTACTGGTGTTTTTTGTGTCATATGACGTGTGAAGTAGTATTGCTGGGGACTTCGTGAATGGTTGTAAAAATGATTTCTATTGATTCCAAGGTTGTATGAATGTACTTTTCAAAAGTGTACTGATGCCAATGGGGATTATTTTGAAGGTGATTGTGTGTTGATATTTTAAAATATTTCAAGCCAAGAATTTTAGGCCAAGTCTATGAACTATTCGATTTACCTATAATAGTAGCAAATGCATCTTGAAGAACATTCAACTATTGGAAAAGACTATCTTTTAAATGTGTGATTTTCTTTTGAAATTATATTGAAATCAACAGTGTTAAAGAAATAATTGTTAGCTCTTAATAATAGGAAGAAATTCATTTTGGTAAAACATTTATAATTATATACTCTGCTAATGTTAGCCTTTAAATTAAATGTGCTTTTTCTGCCCTTAACATTTGGCTTAGTTTCATTTTAAAATCAATATACATTACAGAATACAGTCGTTATTTCATAGAAGTAAATATCTCATTAGTTACACTTCCAAGTTGATTAAAATATCTAATGCAACTAATTTTATAACAATTGGCTAGTTTTAAAGAATTTAAGGCAGCACATAAAAGTTTGAACCAATTAGGCATGGTTTCAGTCAGTTTTGAACCAGATATGATTGTTTGTGTTATAACCATTCATATTTTTTTTGCATTTCAGGTAAAAATTTTGCTAGCAAGACTAAATAGCTAAATGTATTTAGTTCTAAAAATTAAAATGTAACTCTTGTTCTGTACTATATTATATTTTATTTCTAACCTAGCAATTACATGTTATATTATTATTATTTTTCCAATTAATCTGTCATATGAAATGCAATTAAGTAATTTTGTTGAGAGAAACTTAACTAAGCGGTTAATTTATAAAACATTTTACTTGTTTTGATGTTAAATTGTTCATTTTAATTATCTGTTATTAGTTAATTTATAGAATACCTGGTTATTTTTTACCTAATTATAACTGTCAAGTGTGAAATTATTAGACTTTTTAATTGACTGAAATACATAACCAAGACAATCATATTCTACGAAATAACTGAATTATACATTTTTATTGTAACATATATATATATAAAGTAAAGCTTTCCCTTTTCTCATATTTTCATAACTTTTTGGAGCAAGTACTCAACTATTTCAGATCTAGAATAAGTCATATACCAGGTGTATGCAAATGAAATGAGACTATTTTTTTAAAAAAAACACACCGAATTTGTGAAAACTGTTAATATTTCTTTATTCGAAATAATATCCATTGCTAGCTACACATTTTCCCCAACTTTCAGGCAATTTGTGTATACCACGCCAAAAAAAATGATCGGTCTTTTGAGGCCAGCCAGTCATCAAGCCAAGATTTGACATTTTCGTAAGAATTGAAACGCTGGTCGGCCAATGTGTGTCCCAATGATGCAGATAGGTGGTAATCAGAAGGAGCCAAGTCTGGCGAATAAGCCGCATGCACTAAGGGTTCCCAGCCGAGCGCCTTAACGATGTCCTTGGTTGGTTTAGCACGGTGGCTAGGTGCATTGTCATCAAGGAAAATCATTTTGTGCTGCTGTTTCTTGTATTGCTCGTGTTTTTCGAGTATAGCATCACTCAAATGAAGTAATTGTTGCTTGTAGCGATCAGTATTAACGGTTTCACCGGGTTTGAGAAGTTCATAATATAGATTGGTCCCTCCTGATCCCAGAAAATACACAGCTTTGTCTTGCGGTCTATTTGGACGGCTATCCGGGGTCAACATATGATCGATTATGCTTGGGATTCTCAAAATAAATCCATTTTTCATTGCCAGTCACAATACAATGGAGGTATGACTTGTGTTTGTAGCGGGCAAGCAACATTTGCGCACGATTTTTCGGTTTTCCTGTTGACGGTCTGTTAGCTCATGTGGTACCCATCTACCGACCTTTATTATCTTGCCCATTGCTTTGAGACGACAGGAAACAGTGCTCTGGTCAACATTCAATTATTCTGCAAGATGTTCTTACGTTTGGCCATCTTCATCGAGTAATGCTTGCAATTCAGCATCTTCAAATTTTTTTGCTGGTCTGTCCTCGTTTTTCTCGCATCAAAATTACCATTTTGAAACTTTTCTAACCACCTGGATACGGCTCAGCGCATTGCCACCATATGCTTCTACAACCATTTGATGTGATTTGGCTTCATTTTTCTTCAGATGGTAAAAAAAAATAAAGCTGTCCGCAAATCGTAGTTGGAAGGCATAAAATTCGACACTTCCAACACAGTAAAAAACAAACAAACAATGCATGCTGAAACTCGTTCAAATGTAAAATAAATATGAGTATCAAAGGTCAAACTATAATAAAATCATGTGTCACAGTTTCGTATTGTTTGCATATATGCATGGTGACAACTTTTAGCAATCGTCTCATTTGATATGCATACACCTGGTATTTGTAATATGGAACAAAAATATTTAAAATATTATACTTGATGATATAGAGAGAAGGGTTCAAATTCCAGGCTGGGCAAGGTCGGCACAGCCTTACAGTGGGTCAATAAATGAGTAACAAGCTTGCTTGGGAACCAAACATTGGAGGTGTTTGTATCAGACTGACCACCTGACCATAACATCAGCTCATGCACTTCAGCGCCCAAGGTCATGAAAACTGAGATGGGTACAGTAGACCTTGGTCCTCTATGGGTTGTTGCACCCCTGAGTTTGGTTTTAGTTTAGATATTGAGAAATTTATTTTAAAACTAATATTTCCACCTTATTAATACCTATTGGTAATTATTTTATTTCTCTCTTACAGAATACCATAAGCACTACAAGCATCATTGGTAATAAATTTATCTCCCTAGTATATTTCAAAGAAGTATCCTTGTAGATCTAAACTATCCAGTGTTGAGAAAATGTATTGAAAAAAGGAAATTACTGTATCTATGGATACTTTTTGTATTTTCGAAGTACACAATAAACTACAGATTTATGATTTAAGCTTTTGTGATTTTTTTTTTCTATATTGTAGATTTTAAAGAACCTCTTAAGTTAAGAATTTAAATACTGTCACAATGTATTCACTATTTAAAAATGTTGCAATAAAATTTCTCAACTATGAATATTAAATCTTTCTCGATCTTAAAAGTTTTCATTTATTATTGAGTAATTTCTGATAATACACATAAAATTTATGCTGTAAAAGATTGTTTTTATCTTTATTGTAAGATTAATATCAGAACAAAAATTATGCATAGTTTTTGAACATTCATATCTATTATGGCAAGTGATGTTTTGGTTTAGGCCTCACTACAGACCTATCGTATAATAGTGCTGATTCATGTAAAATATCTGTTGAGAGCACGATGGTAGCTGAAGTGTTGTGCTTGTCCTTGATTCAAAATTATAAAAGTTTGTTGCTTCAGTAGTCATGTTGCTTCTTGAACTATATTAAAATAAATCTTATATATACATTTTCTGGTTTAAATTGTATTCTCAAAAGTTTTATTCTATAGAAGTTTCAGTACTTGCACTTGTTGCATTATATTTCATCATCTGAAGTTTAAATTTTAAAGCTTGATGATTTGTAATAGTTTTCACTGTAAAATAACCTATGAATATTTCAAATAAAAGAAATATCATCATTACAGTATCAGTCAGTCTTTCCCATGGTAAGATAATGAAATCAGTACTAAATGTGCATAAACACTGCAATGGAAATTGTAGAAATAATGTTAGCAACCAAAATCCTGCTAATTCTGGTACCTATAAAAAATTTAAACTATGTTAATGTAATCATGTAGTTCAATAGTTTATTTTCATTATATGAACAAAATATAAGACAAAATGCGAGTGCTAAATTTCAGAGATGACAAAAGATAATGAAATTTATTTTTAATATGCTAATTAAATGTATAATAAAACAGTGTTTGAAATAAATAAAAGAAATAGTTATGCATTTAAAATGACTAGTTATTAAAAAAAGGATGCTGCTGTACTATTCCTGTAATTTCCAACCCTAAAACAATTTTACTTATGAAACATTGATAATAATTCTGAACGTATATGTGTAATATGATGGAGAGTGGGGGATTTTATTTATTTCTTCCATGTTGAGGCAATCTATTTTTAGCTGTTGAATGCAATGACATAGCTACCAATGTGCTAGGTGGTGCCATGCACCAGGACTCTCAAGCCAGGGGGGCCATCGGGCCCTGACCACCAAACAAGCCCAATTTGCAATAATTTCTCCCTCATTTAAGATACAAATACAAAAGGTTGCAACACAACTATAATCATGGCAACTCAATTGAAAGTAATTTCCCCTAAATTCTTTCCAATGTTTGTACAGTATGAAAAGTTTATACTTTCATTTTTCTATAAACTTGCTTGAAAATAAGCTTCAAGTTCCACGAAAAATCTTACCATATTTATTAACATTATACATCTTAAAAAAACCTGCACAGGAAGCAGTTCCTTTACTTTTAATCACAATATGATTCATAAGCTAGCTTTCTGTTTCAATATTTCACAATCTACTCGCATCTGCAAGACTGATGCAATTCCCCCCCCTCTTCTGTTCTTTTGCAGTGGTCTTTTAAAAAAGGATTATATTAATAATGTATTGTATTTTGTTAATCTTGGTGAACCACTTTGTAGCTTTAAGCCCTCTGGTGGTTGAGTTCGATCCTCCTGATTAAAAAAATGACCAGGGATTCCTCAACAATGTTTTGTTGCATAGCGCATTATGTTTTAACGTCAGTAAGTACTCAAGTACACGTGAATTGTATTGGATAAATTAGAAGACTCAAATTATGGATTAAAAAAAATAGAAACCCAGTCGTGCATTTAAGCGCAAACAATGCCAAGAAAAAGACAGCAAACGAAAATTGCCCCAAAATGACAAATTTATTAGCCAGCTTTCTGTGATTACTTCTGGTTTAAGTATTTCTGTTTAATAATGAAATATATGTAGCTTTGTTTTTCGATGTTCTACAGAGCAGGATAAAGAGACTATGTTAAACCAAAATAGGACCCTTATTTATTTTTGCAATAGGGACTTTAGACACCCAGTTATGCCACTGGTTGAATAGAGGAGGAATATTTTGTAATTCCAATTTTATTTTCCTTTTTTGTCATTTATACGATGAACAACTAACAGTAATTAACACAGTCACATAGCAGTCACAATAAGCAGCAGCATTTCACATATTGAAGACAAAAGAGTTTTCAGAGTTCTGGCTATTTATATGAATCTGCAACAGGAAATCCCGGAATCCACATGACTTCCATGGATGGAGACTATGATTGATGAAAATATATCATTCAATAGACGATGTAATCTTTTATTTTAAAAAATGCAAGCTGTTTATTTTCTAAAAGGCACGACTACAATGATTCCCCCCAAAGGCAGGTAGCTAGTAATTTGTGTGCAAGTCTTGAAGGCCAGGACAATTACAAATTAATTAATAATTTTTTAAAGGGAATTGTTACATATATACATATAATACTTTGAATAGCTGAAAGAGAAACATACATATGTAATCAGAGGTGTATGCTGGAAATCCAGTTAATTGGCACAAAGATCATATTTGGCTAATTTGTATCAAATTATTTATTTATTACAATTATATCCAAGATTCAGACAAGACTTAATACAAGAAGGGTCTTACGTGTGAATGGGAAACAAAAGAAACCTATTCTGTAGAAAGAGCATAAACATCCAATTCTAATTCTATTTAAATCTGCTAATCATTTCAAGTGATAATCAGAGCTTTGACCCCCTCAAATCCTGAAAGTGGCGAGGGAGTATATCTGGGCAAAATGGGTGAAGTATGTTGGGAGAATAATCTTCTGTCAGGGCTACCCAAGGCATGAAAGCCATTTCATGATGCTCAGCTTGTTAAATCTACTTGTACTTGTTGCTATTGGATGTACTTAAATCCAGTTAAAGAATGATTTCTTATGAATAATTTTTATTATTAAATAATTTTTTTAAAAAAATGGAAAATATCCTATTGAAACTAAAAACACTAACATAATTAAGGTTGAAACTAACACCAGATTAGACTAGACTGATGTAGAATACAAGTATATTCTATTTATACATATGGCCACCTGGTGGCAGAAATAAACAACTTTTATATAAATGAGTTTAAGCAAATGAGCCAGCTCATATTTTGCTCAAATAGCAAACATGAGAATAAAATATATTACATTTATTTAATAAATGGATAATTAAATTTAATAGATCTTTAAAGAAAAAAGTGTTCATTTAATTTCGTTAGAAATAAATTCTAATTTCCAACATGCACCAAGGTTTAGTCAGTCTTCAGCCCTAGTGGCTACTCACTCAAGTGAAGCTGCATATTACCCTTTTCCGTGGACCTGTCGCATATATACTTGCAAGAAATGGATATGATCTTCCGATCACAAACTTTGCTGATCTAGCCCCTTTAGACATCCACTCCCTCCACAAAAGTAAATTATTCTCCGTGTAGTGCCTTCCACCAGATCATAACTGGTATGCTGCTAGTCAACCAAGACTATCTCTATTGTACAGTGACCTCAGGGCTCTCCAATCAGCCTTCATGAGGGTTAAAAGTAGACGTTTGAGACCTACAAAGTTCCAGAGTGGCAAAAGGATTTTTCCTTCATGTTCCTGTTCCCTCCCTGCCAGCCCTTCTCATCTTGCTTGCTTGGACATCTCCCAGAGGCATTTGATGGCTGAGCAGGAAACGATTTTTGAACTACTTGTGCAACGAGGTCTTTTGGACCTGGCATAGGCTTTCTTATACCAAGGGTATAAGCAACAACAGATATTTTAATCTAGAAAATTGTGCTATTTATCTCTTCTTTGTGTGTCCACAGCTCTTTTTTTACCCCTGTTCTGATATTGCTATACTGTAGGATTTATATATATATATATATATATATGATATTCAATGCATTGAAATATTACATTGTATGTGAAAATGAAGGAATGTGTATGAACACTAATAATTCATATGTTTACAGAAAAAAAAATGAGAACATTAAAATATTTTACATTACAATATAATTTGAAACATTTTATAAGCTAAAAATTATATGAGATTGGCATTGCAGATACTGTTTTTAAATGATACATAAGCACATACATAATTTAAAGGGATTTACTATATTATACTGAAGATAAATAAATTTCCCAGCATGACTTGCTTAACAGCTAATTCCATGGGAAGGATCAATTGGGCACCTTGCAATTAAGCCCTTGAGGAGTGCAAAATCAGACCTCTCCTCCCAATTATTAAAATCTTATTTTCTATCTAAAATTCAATAGGTAAATTTCTGTATCTATCTTTGAGAGTAATTTTACACATGTCATAGATGTATAATGCATTATAGTGTCCATAATTTAAATTTTCTAGTTTTTTTGTATCAAATTGCTAATTTATAGTTAAAAGATGAATAAATTAGATAAAGGAAAAGTAGCTATATTTTTGTAAAATACTCATCTTTAAATACATCTTTTTTTTTTTTCCTTCACTGTTCTTTTAGATAGAATTTTATAAAATTTTATTTAACATTATATCAACCAGGAATGTTAGAGGATGCTTTTTAAAACATAATTTTAAAAAAATTATTTTCAGTTAAATACCGAAGTGTCTAGACACTTAGAAGTTGAAACGGTTACATCTAAAACTAAAGAAAAAAATAATGCTGATTTGAAAAACAAAATTAAACCAGAGATTTTTATAATTGCAATTGAAGAATTAAAAATATAGTAAATAAAATGGTTATTATATAAATTATTTTAACAGATTTATTTTGATAAATGAATTAAAGTATGTATGTTAATTTTTATAAATGGTACCCTAAATTTTCCTGATATGTAATATTTATTATCTGTATTATCTTGGCAAATTTATTTCAATGAATGAATTAAGTTGTGTATATTAATTATTAAAAGTGGTATCCTCAATTTTTCCTTATGTGCAATATTTGTTCCAAATTTAATAATCTAAAATATAAAGAAAAAAATTAAAGGACAGTTGGAGAAAGCATAATTAAATGTATCAACCTATTCAAGCAATATATTGAAATAAGATTTATGTATGTTCAGATTAACATTACCTTCTCTGTTAAGTTTCCTACATAACCAAGGTAAAGACGGGAAATTTCAACAACAATCATCACAAAAATCACTGTGGTTAGTAAAATTTGATAAAGCTGAGATAAATCATGAAACTGGAAGAGAAAAAATAAGTAAATGTTTTTGCATATAAATTTCTTAAAAAATACTTGTGATTTTTTTAGGAAATTATGCTTATAAAACAACTTTTCATTGAGAATTTATTTTAAGAAATAACTGAAAACAGTGAAAGAAATATAACTGTACTGAACTGTACACTTCATGAGAACCAAGAGAGAGAAAAATTTTACATTACACTCTGAAAATTATTTTTGAAATATATGTCAAAAAAATTTATGTAATATAATTTGACAAAGATATTGAAATGTTTTGTGGCTTACCACATTTTCTAAGCTGACATTTGGATTATGAATTGACAAAAGTTTTTGGAACATGAAAATTAGAATATGGAACATAAGAACTTTTTACAGCAGTAGGAGGGTTCAATTCCTGACAGAACAAATGGTTAACTACCTCAGTGAAATATTGACTTCATCAGAGGTTAAATGGCATAGAGAGGGAATCTTCAAGGAAAAAAATAGTATCCTTTTCTATAAATGTCATAAGAAAAAGCATATTTTTGAAATTGGCTTTCTGTTGAGTAAGTATTAAGAATTTGATGCAAAATCACCAAAACCTTACGAAATTAGGTTAAGAGGAATCTTTTTTTAACTATAGCCTAATAAATCAAGCACTCACCAAGGATATACATGACCCTGAATAAAGAGTTTCTTTTTGAAGATTCACAAACATTATATTCTACCAGTCACAAAAATGTTAAGGTTATTCTTGATGACTTGAATACTAAGATTTGTAAAGAGGCTGAATTTAGAACAACTATCAAAAAATACTATCTACCTGACACACCCAATGATACTGGGGTGAAACCCATTGATCTGTCTCAGAACACAATACAGTTATAGCAAGTTCATTTTTCCAACATAAGAGGATTCAAAAGATAAAATGGAAATCTCCTAATGGAGATACCCTCAACCAAATTTATCACTTAATTGACATTAAACAAGCTTCTGATACATATCATACACAAAATATATTGTTCAGTTCTAATGAGATTGATCAAATACAAACAGTAAGAAATAATAAAATTTACCTTGTAAACCATACATCCAATTCGAATAAGAATCCAGAAGAATGAATAATTAACATTAAAATATAAGCACATCTGAAGTGGTAGACTAGATAAAACTTCCTCTACAAAAAGAAAAAAAATCAAATAGAAATTAGAATCTTAAGCAACTGCAGCTAAATATTATGTTATAATTTTCACTAACACTAAATAAATTTTATGAAAACTCCCTTTTTTTTCTTAAGACATGAACACTTTAATGGGAAAAAAATTAAATCATTTTGGTAAAATAAGTTATTTCTCAAATGGTCAACCTAATACAAAAGTCAAATTCTAAAAATACTCTTTTTTTTAAAAAAAATCATAAGAATTTAATCAAATTAAACAAAAACCCTAGAAATGCTGCATAAATTCTTATTTTTATAAATAAGAATATTTTGTTACAGTTAAACTAATAACAACTGATAATAGAAGAAAGAAATTCTAATAATTATTTATATCTTCACTTTGTAACCTATTTTCTCAATATTAAATTAGAAAAGGTTTAACTTCTACTATAAATACTTTTTAAAAACCCTGGTTTATCAAATAATATATTAATCACTTAAGTATTAATCACCAATAAAAAGTGTAGTATCAAATCAGACTGCATAAAATGTAGCTTCTATCATCTTTTTAGGTAAAACAACCATCAAAACTTAAAGTGAATACAAAAAACTGTCTATAATATTAAAATTTATCTCACACTTACATTAAAAAGTTGTTTACAAACAAAATTATATAGAACTATTCAGTTAACTAGGTGCAGTCTATGAATAACCAAATGTTACTATCAGTTCCAGCTGAATCATTACTAACTGCAACCCTTTCTAATCATTCTCTGTGGAGTTTTTCGAAGCACTTCAATTAAATTAGCACTTAAATTACTAAAAATATGAAGCTTTTTGGCATTCTTTGAGTGCTGCGCACTCAAACAGCAATATTCACTTGGTGAGATTTGTACTCCACTAACAGAAAAATACTATTTTCTCTATAATCCGTTTTAATAATCTGTCGGAATAAAATAGAATAGAATTATTTATATTATTTGCATGCATTTTTTAAAACTGCTTTTGTTAATAAATTTCAATTATGGTGGGAATGAATACAGTATTATGTAAATGAAACAATACGTTATTAAAAAAATCAACATGGTTATTGGAATACTAACCAGATCTTATGGAAAATTTGTGTCCATAAGAAAGTTTCATGCCAGGAAATACAACTTCGGATACCTTGCGAGCAGCTGACTTCACCGTATCCATTTTTGAGCTAAGTAACTGAGTTTTTATGAAAGTGATTTAAACAAAAAGTGTTATTTTGAATCATGATTTAGTTCTAAAAGTTTTAAATCCTTGAAATATTTTGAAATTCTCATAGTTTTACGAATTATAGTTCGTGGTTTTAAGGGACATGGGGGAAAAAAACATTGTTTTGCTTTTTGTTACATTTTATATAAACATAGAACTGATTGTTTGATTTATAAAATAATGCCTAAAAGTAAGGCTGCATTGTAGCTGATTGTCAGGAAATTAGTAGAAAAAAATTTATTAGAATGTAGAAAAATTGAAACTTCCCAACAAAACCATTTTTGTATAGCAATTGAAGGATAGGAAGCAGTTCTTCCTGGAAATGACTTTTAAAATTTAATTCCGGCATATAGATCCCCACTCTGACAATCAATTATTCTAAAAATGTAAAGTGGCAATGCAGGAGTGTACCTATGCAATGTTTCTGATGTTTATCCTCACTAGAATAATCGTAGTTATTAGCTGAAAGAAGAAATTTAAAGCTGATGATAGCGTTCCTTAACCCTACGTAGTGCAACGAAACAAGCAAAATAATATTTTTTTTGAGTCAATGAAACAAGCCATTTATCCTTAATTCACAATACCAAAATTATAAGAATCTCAATGGGGCAAAAATTTATATAAATGTCTTTGTGGGAAAACTGAAGGATTATGTTTAGGAATAACTTTTTTGATCTGTACAAGTAGTTTTTCCATTATTGTAAAACAAAACATTGCGGTTTGATTAAATATGATTTTAAAATCTTGCGTTTCCATTTTTAAGTGTCATTTATACCGGCTCTGTCGGAAACAGTACTTTTTGTCAGTTAGATTTTCTAGCAATGTTTCTGATGAGACAAGAGTAGTTGTTACTGGATTAGGAATTGTTTGCCCACTTGGTGTTGGAGTTAATCATGTGTGGAAACAAATTTTAAATAGTCAGTCAGCTGTAAGTTCAATTGGAGACCCAGCATATTCTGACATACCGTGCAAAATTGCAGCTTTTATTCCTCAAGGAGAAAATGAAGGGGAATTAAATATTCACAATTTCTTTAAGCCATCAGATTTTAAGAAATATTCTTTTTCTACTATATGTTCTCTGGTTGCTGCAGAAGAAGCTATTGCGGATGCTGCTTGGTTTCCAAAGAATGATGAAGAATTGGAATACACAGGAGTAGCTGTAGGAACTGGTATGATTGATTTAATAGATGTAGTAACAACAGGTAATAGTCTTAAGGATAAAGGCTACAGAGGAATGTCACCTTTCTTTGTCCCTAGAATATTATCTAATATATCTGCTGGTCATATTGCGATAAAAAATGGCTTTAAGGGTCCCAATCATGCTGTTTCAACTGCATGTGCAACTGGTCTTCATGCTATCGGTGATGCTTATAATTTTATTCGGAACAAGCAAGCAAATGTCATGATATGTGGTAGTGCAGAAGCTGTCATCAGTCCAATTTCTATTGCTGGTTTTTCTAGAATGAGAGCTCTTTCAACCAATTTCAATGATCAACCAAAGAAAGCATCCAGACCTTTTGATAAGGATCGAGATGGTTTTGTTATGGGAGAAGGAGCTGGCATATTAGTGTTAGAATCACTTTCTCATGCACAGAAAAGAAAAGCAAAAATTTATGCTGAAGTTCTTGGTTATGGTTTATCAGGGGATGCACATCACATAACATCACCACCTGAAAATGGTAGTGGAGCTTATCGTTGTATGAAGCAAGCTTTATCTCAAAGTAGTATTAAACCAATAGAAGTAGGTTATATAAATGCCCATGCTACTTCAACTCCTTTGGGTGATGGAATTGAACTGAAGGCTATTTATGACTTATTTAAAGAACATTCAAGTTCCTTAGTTGTGTCTTCAACCAAAGGTTCTACAGGCCATTTATTAGGAGCTGCTGGGAGTGTTGAAGCTATTTTTACAATCATGTCATGTTTCTCTAAAACAATTCCTCCAAATGTTAATTTGGACAATGCTGATATTAATTTGCCTGTTAATTTAGCTGGAAAAAAATTCGAATCATGGCCTGAGAAGATCCAAGGGAAAATAATAGGATTAACTAATTCTTTTGGATTTGGTGGCACAAATGCATCTATTTTATTTTCTAAATCTGATTACTGTTTATAGTGTATATGTACATTTATGATTGTATACTGCAAATATATAAAGTTAACTGCATATTTTTTCAATTCCCCCAATGTTACAGTTTTATTATGACTGAATTGCACTTAACAAATTAAGTATTTAAATTTTTTTCCCATTAGTATTTTATATTACTTTCTATTATATTTATTCTTTCAAACTAAAAAAATCCTGACTGTGTCAGCTTATTTTGATTTCATCAACAATTGCTGTTATTAGTAATTGCGATTGTTGTGTATTAAATCTAAGGATATAATTTTTTTGCAGCATGGTATGTAAACTTTGAAAGAGTGAAGTGCTAGCTTACACAGAAGTATCATCATCTGTCTGTGGTTCATAGTTTAGATTCTTTTCTTCCTTAATGGCACAACAGCCCAGGGTTGGCTTTCTCAAGAAGCCTTTTCCAGGCCAGCCTTCTTCCTGTAGTGTTCTGCAATTTCTAGTTCTCAAAACTAGGTGATCTTTTTCTAGGCCATCAATTTATCTAAGATTTGGCCTGCCTCTTTGTATGACAATTGGTTGAGTATTGAAGACTTTTTTAGTGGTGTGGTTTTGATTCATTCTGATAATGTGACCTGTCCATTTAATTCGTTGTATTTTGATGAAGTTAACAATGTCAGATTCTTTATGATTGATAGAGCTCTAAATTTGATTTTCTTTGCCATGTTCCATTTTCCTGAATTCCTCCAAAAATCTTAAAATTTTCCTTTCATAGATACTTATCATGTTCTCATCTGTTCGAGACATGGGCCAAGCTTTACAAGCATAAGTTAATTCTGATCTTAAAAGACTTTTATACAGTGAGCCTTTGTTTTGCTTTTGATTAAACTTTATTTTATATATTTTTGTATTCCATTAAGACATCTATTAGCCATGGTAATTCGCTTTTGGATTTCTGTAGTACAATCGTTTATATTGTTAATTTTCGAACCTAAATAAGTGAAGCTGTCAACAACTTCAAAACTATACTCTTCAAGTTTAAAATGGGAATTGTTAAAACCTGATTTAACCAGGTGCCCTATTGTCTTTAAGTTTATTTATGGCTTCCTCCAGTGATGGTGGTTCAACTACACCTTGGCTCTTGGTTTCCGTGCTTCCTGTAAGTGCTCCATAGTTACCATTATCACTGTTAAGTAAGTTGTCGAAATGTTCATTCCATCTCTAACACTTCAGTTTTATCACTTAAAATAATTCCTTCCCTATTACGACTAGAGATGGTTCTTGGTTTAAATTCTTTGTGCCCAAGGTTTATTTCTCGAAAGAAAACTCTGCTTTCATTGGATCCCCTCAAATGTTCAACATTTTAAAAAATATTCTCGAAAAATATATATATTTTTTGCCCTATGAATTCTTTTCTTCTCTCTTCTTGCATCTTTGTATGCAATCACTGAGTTTCTTGAATGTCTCTTACTCAGCATTTTACTATATGCCTCATTCTTCCTCTTTGTTGCCATGAAACAATCACTGTCAAACCAGTCCTTGGTTCACTCCTAGGAGAGTCCACACCCTTGGTGCGAATTACTTTGGTTGGCGATAATTGTGCCATCTTGGTAACCCTACTTTTTTAAACACTGCATGTGGCGACCCTAACTATTTCTAGCATTTTCGTATACTGTGGGCGCGCATTTCGAATTTCATTTTGTTGTTGGGCTCCGGGCTGGCTGTGTGTGGGGGGGAATATACTTTAGAATTTTTTTACTTTGTTGAATGCGAAAGGTAAGAAAGAATTGATTGAATGGTGTATGAAGGAAGGATTGATTGCTTCAAGTTATGAATGTCCTAAATGTAATGATCGGCAATAAAACGCTTTCTTCGAAATTGTACCAGCCATGCCGAATGTATGTTTGACCATTACCTCACAGAATAAATATGGCGGCGCTCAAACGATCATTCGCTTAGCGATGAGATCTTTAAAGCTTTTTAAAATCTGTTACTTGGAAAAGATCAGCAGTAAGAAAGTAAGTGCTGTTTTTATCTTAAATGTTTAATTTCTGTATTGTTTACATATATTTTCATTACGCATCCACCTTATCTCGCTATATTCCTTTGCCACCATTGTCGGCTTCGCTTGGCGCCATCTTGTTCTGGCTTGGCGCTTTTTTTGGTTTGTCGCCAAGGGTGTGGGCTCTCCTAGGATTTTACCCAGTCCTTTTTACTCTTTTCATAACTTGCTTGCCTGTTTCGATGATTGTTTCCTTTAGTATATTCCATTTTTTGTCTATGCTATCCTCCTCAATGAAAATGTTAATTTCTTTGTATTTATTTTTAAGCTGTTCCTGGAATTTTAGCTTCAATGCCTTACCTTTAAACTGTCCACAGTCAAATTTTTCCATGACTCTTTCGGAAATTTGAAATTCTTGCTCTAACCCTCGCCATTACCAGAAAATGATCTGAATCCAGGTTAGCCACATGATAAGTTCTTACATCCAATATATCTGACTTTTGTCTAGAATCAATCAGAAGATGGTCAATTTTATTGCATGTGCTTCCATCAGATCTCCAAGTTATTTTATGAATATTTTTATGTTGGAATAACAGTTTAGATTCCTTGCCAATAATTTTATTTTTCAGTTTTAATGTGATGATTCACTTTCATAAAACACATATATTTTTCTTTCAAGAATATTTTTTAATTTACAATTGAAAATTTGATCTTTTCATGAAAAATGTTTAGAATGAATGTTTCATTTATTTCACTATTACAAATTATTAATATCTTTTGCCATTTAGAAATTTTTTAAAAAAATTATAATAGGCACTAATTGTCTTTCTTCATTTTTTTCTTTCTCAAGATATTGAATCTAAAAAATTTGATTCTTTTAGCTACATTATATTCCGATTTTTAATTTCTTGTACAAAGCTCAATATTTTTAAACTAACTGACTAAAAAAGCATCTAACTCTTTTTGTTTATTTAATAATATATCTCAATTTTAAAATTCAGATAACTGTTTAAAAACAATTTTATCAGAAATAGAATGTTCTATTGAGATTTTTTAAAGTATATTACATATGTTTCAATTAGAAGCATCACTATATCTCTAAGTAAAGACTTTTACTTAACAATAGTTTTCAGATATGATAAAACTGAAATCCATTAACAATTCAGACTTATATACAATTGTTCCATATCTGAATTGCTTGAAAAGAATAGAATCTTTTAAAATTTCTAATGACTGAATGTAGCGTTTGGCAATGTTTTGTACTGCATGTGTCAGTCCTGATTCTACTGCTGAGCCACTGTGTAGCAAGTTAACTTATTTAATTTGTCAAAGTTCTCACATCAACATGATGTAGAAGTTGAATTAGTACCCTCTTTTCCCAATTATTTTTCCATGGTTAAAAATTATGCAGTCCATTGTCATTACCTCATGTTTCTGAGGCATTACTAAACATTCAGTTAAAATTTCAGATGAATAGTGTTAAAGGAATAACAAAAGAAATTAACTTAGACATTACCTCAGAAAATTAAAAGCCCGTCAATTAAATTTTATTTAACATCTTGGTTTTAAAATATTGATTTTCATAATATGGACCACACACCATGCAGTTTGAATAATTGAAATTCATTTCTGTAATACAACAAAAGTTCCTGTTCAATTAAAAACTAATTCCAAAATTTATATGTAGAGATATTTTTGATTATTCAAAGAAAATTCTAATTATTTCAAAAACTAAAATCAGCTAAATTTACTTAGCAGCTATTTTATCCAAAGCATGCACATCTGAATATTAAATTTAACAGTATGTGCAAGATATTTATATTAAACAAAAATAACACTTTGAATAAAAGTTTTGTTGTAAACAAAAAAAAACATGCATTAAGATTACAAATTAAAATTTAAAAACCTTTTTAGGCCTACGTTAGAGTATATTTATAAATATTTTCTTCTGTTATGAACATAATGAATACCATAGGAATAGTAAAATTTAAAATCAGTTTTGAGTTTGTACAGCCACAAAATTTGAATGAAATATTAAAATGATTTGTACACTGTCAGTTAATTAAGCTATGTCAATCAAATTTTATTTTTCCTGTTTATGATAAAATAAATTATAAGTGGTAAGGTTTTAAAAGTCTGTATTTCTACTTTAGGTCTACAAAATGTAATAGAATAGTGCATTATATTAAGGCACTTTACGAAGAATTAAATTTATGTAAAAGGTTTTCAGTTCCTAAAAAAATCTGACAATCCATTTTATTTACTTATTGGTAAAAGACCAATGCATAATAATTAACATAATGACAAAGATTCTGAGCAGGATCAGATGAATTGTCCTATGAACTCCTATTTTACCATTATTTTCCATATGAATTTATTCAGCTTACTGTTTAAAGAAAATCAAATCAATACAATTCAAAATGTAAATTATATTTGTGTAATTTTTTAAAATATTTGTAGCATAAATATTTTTGAAACAAAAATTTTAAGTAGGTCTTATCCTAAAAAATATTAATTTTTGTGACTTTATAACTAATTTTTTCTTTTAAAAAAATCAAATTATTAAAATTTCATTGTTAATTTGATGTAAAAGTTACATTTATGAAAGCAAAAACATTAACACAAAGTTTTTAATACAACCAAAAATAAAAATGAATAATAAAAATACATTATTTAAGTCAAAAAGATTTAATACACAAACATATTGAAATACAATCACATAGAATGCGCAAAATAATTTATATATGAAAATTTACAAAATAATAAATAAATATTTTTAAAAGGCAATGAAGCAAATAAAAAACCATTTACTTGATGAACTAACAGAAAAGTAAAATTTAAAGAAAAACTAGTGAATTTGTATTAAAAAATATTAGAAATTTAAATTATATTTTTGTATAAATTTCCCCTCCAAGAAATGTAACAAAATATAACTCAAAACATTCTTTGCGTGTAAAATACAAATAAATTTAAGTTAAAAATGGAATGATAGCAAAGAAAAATAATTACATCAATAAACAGTAAGACTTAAAAGAATTTAAAAATACTAAATACACACATTATTTTATGTTCATATGCCAAAAATTACAAATTTTACTGAATATTGTGCTCTTTCAGTAAATATTAATATTAAATCAATTTTTTTAAAAAAAGAAACTGCTTTAATTAAAAAAAAAACACAACTTATTTTTTATCTATAATACACTCGTGCGGCAGTGTAAATTTATATCACAATTTAAATATTCTGTTAATCAAATTAAAACATACATAAGAATTTCATTCATTTTTTTAAAATAAATTATTTAAAAACATATATACATTTTCTAAAACGAAAAACTATTGAAAATATTTAGTCTCCTACATATTTTGCTGGAGAAAATAATTAATAATAAAATTAATTAAATATATAAGCTAAAGTATTATTTATTGTCAGCCAAAATATACTTTGCCAACCAATATCATAAAAAATATTTTAAATCTTTCAAGAGATTTGTTAAACACAAATTATAAAGATTTGACATTTAGCAAATGGATAAAATTTTTCCCTGTAGAATTGTACTACAATGTTTTTTTTTTAAATCAGTTACTATATATTCTCTCTCAAAAATAAATGTAATAATAAATTAAAGAAACTGAATGCAAACTCATAACAGAATTTTCCTTCAGTTTTATGTAAAAAATTCAAAATATTTCTCAATACAAAAATATTTATTAATTCTACCATTCTTTAAATGAGAGAAAAACGAACATTTTAACAAATTTTTTTTCTCTTATTGAGAAAGATACAATATTTATCAATTTACAGATTAATACAATCAAAAAGTCTATTGTACTTAATTTTAGAAATAAGTAGTAAAACCAAATAAGAACTTCCTTTCCCCTTCAAAATAATTCAAGTTAAAAAAAAACACGACAGTTTCTTGCTATTGTACTATTACAACAGTTATAGTCAGATCTGCAATTAATTTTGAAACATTGAAATTGATTCAAAATGTCAAGATAGACCCTTATTTTTATTAGAATAGGCCAATATTTTTAGCATAACTAGTATAAGCAAACGCAATACAATTATATGTCAATTATTTTAGTTACTGTTTCTTAAATTAAAGAATTCAGAAAAAATAACACAATAAGCAAATACAGAGATTCATTCTAAAATACTTGAAACAAAAAAAAAAGCAATGCAGAGGTTTTCTTTTTAAAAAAAGTAAAATGGGGTGAGAAACATTTTGTAAAAGATAAACAAAATATTTTATAATAGCAATGAATATGTATGCATATGGGTTACATTAGCACACCAAATAAGCAAAGCATTAAAAAAGTATTATTGTATATTTAAAATTTTACACTAATGTATATTTCAAACCTCAGCAGTATAACTGCAATTTTCAGAGACAATATTCATTGCACAGAAGAATTTAATGTTTAGTTTCCTTAATTTTGAAATTTCAAATTTTAGTTCAAAGTTAATTGAGTGATTCCCACACACCATATATTTCTTTTTTTACCAATATATCATTATTCATAAGAAATGCTTCACCAGATTGTCTTTAATTGTTCAAGTAAAAGAGTATTTTTGTGCTTATAAAGTAGAATTTATATTTTGATATTTCACACAACAATGCATTCATATGTATGTAACAATTTATTCATATGTATATACAGCCTTATATACAATATTCCCCCTTTTAAAAATAGATGTTTTAATTCCCACATAAAATAAAATAAAATCTGCCAGAAACTATGAACTTTGTTAACTTGTGAATAATCACAGTATGGTACATAATACACAATAATTCAGACTAAAAATACAAATTCTTTTTTTTTCTATTTAAAGAAAAAAGAATTTCATTTGTAAATGCATAAATAATTTTGTAAATATATTTTACCAAATTTTTAACTTTGAAATGAATGATACCTATAAAAATACACAAAATGGTTCATTAAGCCTTAAAATACAGGAAAATCATTACACAAGCATGACTTCCTTTTTAAAATAATATTTTGTTATAAATTAGATAACAAATTTCAATTTTATTAACAAAATAATTAAGATCTACCCCCCCCCTCCTCCTTTGCAATGCTTTCCAAGGCCTTTTAAACTTGCATGCATCTTAGTAAAAGTTACAAATAAACTACAAGTTACAAGACTCAATAAGGTCCTTGTGGATGATAAGCATGATGTTGTTGCTGAGGATGAGGTGGGCCTTGGTTGCCAGAACTCATATGTCTTAAGTGTGCAACCAAAGCTGCAGTTTGCTGTTGTTGTTGTTGCTGCTGCTGTTGCTGATGCTGTTGTTGCTGCTGCTGCTGTTGATGCTGTTGTTGTTGTTGCTGCTGTTGATGTTGCTGTTTCTGCATAGCCATCAATTGTTGCTGATGGCAGAGTTGTTGCATATGCATTTGGTTTGGTGGTCCACCAGGCATAGAAGACATGGACTGGGGATTTGACTGGCCACCATAACTACTGGCAGTATTTTGAACCATCTGTGAACCAGACACAGGCAAATGAGAGCCTCCTCCCATTTGATTCACAGTGACATTGGGAGCACCCATACCATATTGAGGTCTATATTAAAATACGAACTTATTAATTTTATAACTTAATACAAAAAATTACAAATATAAAATACTTTTATAATTTCTAAAAGGGAAAATTAATTTTTAAGTTAAGTACATTTTTTAAAAAATCAACATGGAAATAGTAAGATGAAGTAACATAACATATATTTGTATTATTTAGATTTAAATATTTAAAAACACACATTTTTCTACAAAACACTTTTCAACAATGTTTAGACAAATCAACAGACAATTTACTATAAAAATACCAAAACACCAGAAAAGTAAATTAAGTATGACTAAAAAAGTATGAATTATTTAATTAAAAAAAAGTGAATATAAAATTAACTTTAAAAAAAATCAGCTAAGCAATTGTTTTCTGAGTACTTTTCAAGGATGAGTATTTAAGAAAATCAACAAATAATTAGCTAATTAATAACCAAAAATTAAATTTAAAAACAAGCTTTTATTTAAATCCACTAAAAAGAATAAAATAAACTTTTCCTTTCACTTTTTTTACTATCAACTTATATCGTCATTACACAACTTATATGATATAAAAGCTTGTCGCGAGATTTTCCTTTGTAGATAAACAAGTAAATTAAAAAACTTGATCTGATTGATTTTAATTTTTGAAATTTTCAAACTAAGTAAATATGAGTATTTAAATCTTGCGACAAGTTTTTATATCATATAAATTGTGTAATGACGTTATAAGTTGACAGTAAAAAAGTTTGAAAGGAAAAGTTTTTTATTTTTTAATGCATTTAAATAAAAAAGCTTGTTTTTAAAAACATTTTTTTTCTTTTAATTTATTTTTTACTTTTTAGTTATTGCTGGACAGGTTTCTCAGTTTGTTCATCTCATGCAATGCATCATTGTTGCAAAGTCGTTTGCTGGTTAATTTCAAACAGTCTAGCTGAGCAATACTCAACCTGCAGCCCACCGAGCCTTTTTAAGTGGCCTGGTCATGGCCCATTCTTCTGAGAAATTTGCTTATTTAAGAACATTGTATTAAAAATTTGGTGGGAAATTCTTTGTCAAGAAATCAAATATAAATCAATTTTGATTTTTGCTGTCGGTGTCGTACGGGTACGAAATGATATTCTTTTTCTATTTGAAATGGTTACGATTAGTGATAACAGACAACAGTATAGTAGTGACAATTTTATGGGTGGAACTAATTTTAACTATCTTTCATATTTTGCAAGCGAAAAATATTCGAAAGAAATATTTCATTTCAAAATGATTGTGAGTTTGACTATTTTGTAGTATAAAAAATGAAACACGATAACCAATGTTTCTCTTCCATACTTGTAGTTCAATCGCTTCCAAAGAATCAGAAGAGGTCATTGAGTGTTTTAACAAAGGTTCTGCAGGGAGATTGTTTTTAACAAAAATAACGATTCCCGAAGCAATTTGTAGAGAACGTCCAAGAGAGTATGATTTATAGCCCTTTAATGGGAAAAATCTCAGATTGTCTGCAGAAGAGCCACTCTCAGCGATACCAATAGCATCGGGGGACTCTTTGGAAATAACAGTTTTTAGTTCAATGAATTTGTCTACAGTAAGACCACCAGCATTCCAGAACAGAACTTAAAAGACTGGGACTGTCCTTGCCCTTAAAAGGGCAGTTGTTAAAAATCTTCATAGAAGTCTCCAAAAAATAAGAAAAACACTAGACTTGCAAGAAAACGACGAAAGCTGTAGCAGAATTAGCATTACCCAGGGTGCACCAACGAGGAGGCCTGCTACACTACTCAAGCCGCAATTAAGACCGTATCTGGCTACAATCTATTCCCATCAAAACTTGAGTTCGAGTGCAAACAACTTATCAACTCATTTCTTTGCACCAGAAGAGAGGTCGTTCTCCAATGGATCCCATCTCATTGCGGCATTCACGGAAATGAACAAGCCTGCAAGCTGGCAAAAGAGGCTTTGATACTGCATCCACCTTGCCTTCCGATGCCTCTTCGAAATGCCAAGTGACTTCTCAGGGACAAATTGCGACAGAAGAGAATTTCCACTCTTACAGACCTGGCTGTTGGCAAATCTTGATCTTGTCTGCTTGATGGCCAAAGATGTGCTCAGCTTTCTGCCCTACCTAGGGTGGAGGGTGTGGCATGTTTCAGAATCATCACCGGACATGATTACCTGCAAGCCCATCTGTTTAAGATTGGCCTGGCTGATTCATCGCTCTGCCCTCTCTGTAATTCCGTGCCAATGACTGGGGAGCATCAATCCAATTGCCCCGCTCTACTTCATGTTCTCTCGCAAGACAACTGTGGAGTTCTCCTTCCTGCTAGAGAGACATCTGCTTTATATTGGACTGCAAGACGCTTATGTCCAAGAGGACGTTGACAGGCGTAATTTTTTAAAAAAAACTATTTTGTAGTGAAAAACAAACTTAGATCAGTAATTGTTTTTGATTTGACACGAAAACGCTGTATTTAAAAATGCCAATAAACAGGAATCATTCAATGATATTTTTCTTCGAATATCTCTTTCAAGAGGTGATAAATAGGCTTTTTTGAATCTTTGCAATAACAACAAAGTGTTTTGTCAGTGGTAATGTCACAGCGGTAAAAAAGACATCCTGTGAAGTTTGTTATATTATTAGTAATCATATGAAACTGTTTACTGGTGCAGAAATTGTGAAGGAGTGTTTCTTAAATGCTTCTAATTTAGTCTTAGTGATAGAAATAAAAAAATATAATAATTAAAAAAAAAGCAAAACAGAAGTTATAATATTTTGATCAATTTTCTGCATTTTAAATTTCCAATGTTATCTTGGTCTTAAAGCATCACCCCCCATTTTTCCTCATGTTGCTGCCTACATGAACTAACTAACATATGTATGCGGCCCGCATGAAATAGTTGACATATGTATGTGGCCCAGCAGAAAAAAAAAGTTGAGTACCCCTGGTCTAGCTCTTCAATAAGGAGAACTTTAAATGATTTTACCCTACTTAAGGTATTGTATGCTTGACCAGCAGTGAAGAACTTCAAGACAAAGTATACAACAGCATGGTTGACAGTACTACCCTATTACATGCATTGCATGTAAAAGCTAATAGCTTGTAAAAAACCCCTTAAGTCAGCAATAACGGAAATGAAAAAGAATGTTGCAAAACAAGTTAATAAAAATTTTAATAGGAATATAACACATCAGTATTAAGTAATAACAGATGGCCTGAATAAACAAACAATAAAATTAAGAGCTATACTTGATTCCCTGAGTAATATTTGTGTGCTCACAGAAGGAATGAGTAATTGCTTAGGAGTAAAAAAAGCAAAAAAACTCTTTTAAACATATTGCTAAAATGTTAATGCATATCATATCACTTCTAAACGTATTACTTTTTATTTCCATTTATAGAAAAACTAGACCCACCCTCCCATTTCTTACATAAAGAACACTTTTTTTGTTACCCACAAGTGTATTCGCTTTTAGGGTTGCACCTGGACCGCTAAATCTGGAATTAGTTGCCAAATCAGAAAATCGTTATTCCTGATGACCTCAATCAGGAATATGGAACAAAGTTATGAAATTATTGTATTGCCATCGGTCCTAGACAAGTGTGCAAAATTTCAGCTCAACCGGTTTGAGATATCAGCTTCAAAATTGAGCTGTAAAATTCCACCCGAACAAATTACATTGTAAGTTAAATGAAAGCTTGTATAAAAATAAAAAATGATTGAAAAAAATATTCAAGTACAAAATATGAATTGTCTTACATGGTTTAACAGAATAGAGAATTCCTAAACTTAAAAAAAAAGGTAACTTTTTTTATACATATTTTTTTACAGTAACTCTTTATTTAAAATTTTTGTGGTTAACTGTATTAGTTTATAAATTATTTAAATTCAAAGCTCTGAAACTGAAAACAGCCCATTTTAAGGGGCTATAAAACTAGTTAAGAAATTTGGTTGACCCACTTATCAAATTTTATTTGAAAGAAGAATTACATTATGTGTCCCAACTCTTATTTCTGAAATAACACCCCCTTTAAAATTAATAAGAAAAACTTTTTTGAAAGATTTTAACATGGAACAAATGCAAAATATTTGAAAGAAATTATCTAGTATGGATTTTTAGAAGTCTTTTGCAAAAATATCTCAGGAACTAATAATCAAATTTAAATGCAATTTGAAATGCAAGCAATTTAGAACATTTTAAATTTAATTTTGAAGAAAGACAAGGTAAGAATTTTTTCATTCCATAATGAGGAAATAATAATAAATTGGAAGTCAATAAATATTAAAACATAATTAAGATTCCCCTTTGAATCATTAAAATAATGCTGCAATTTTACATAACTGCAATAAAAAATGGAGAACATTATTAAGGTTTTTTGATTAAATTACAAATAAATTTTATTCGAACTAAAAAGACAGAAATTAAGTTTGTTAATTTGAGGTTTTGTCAAATGCTATAATTAGCAAACATAGAATAATACAATTATATTTTGCATTATATAGAATATAATAACAGAACTGTCAAATTAACTAAATATTGCACATTTTTTAAAATGTTTTGTTGAAAACATTTAATTGATGGTTTTTAATGCTAATCTGAATACTTCAAGAACTTTGCATTAAATAAAATCCTAACAACAACCTCATTCAACAGCAACAAGATGCAGATCACATACAAGATACAAGAGAAAATTCAAACTGGAGTTATTTTTTCCACAGACTACTTTTAAACAATCACAGAAGTAGTGAGTCATCATAGCAAATGATTTATATATTTCAATAAGTCTAAGAAAATAGTTAAATAATTAAACTTTACCAAGTAATTTTAAAGAAAACAAAATGAATTCATTCAAATATTTCAACAGCTACTTCATCACTATGAACACATTTTATTTTACTCCCAAATAAAATTGGTTACATAACTTTTAGTATAAATGTAGTATCCACCAACCAGTTATCGTGGCAGTGACTATTAACTGGAACCACCAACATTCACTGTAAATGTGATTGCGGCAGACATATAAAGCTGAGCATAAAATGAAGAGAATAGGGAATGAAGAATAGGTGTGTTGTGCGGATAGTTCACCCGGTGATGTTAAGGGCAGCCCCCTCTTTCATTAATTCTATTTTAGTTTTTGTGTTGTGCCATTTTCTTTTTAACTTATTAAATGTTTAAAACTACTAAGTGCTTCTGCATCTTTTTCTTTTCAACCCGAGGTGATGTGTGAACCCTCACCTCACATAAACAGATAAGTGGGGGAGGAAAAAGCATACCATACTTAAAAATAAAAAATGTCTCCCATATGATACTCAGAATACTTTTAACTTACGACTAGGTACAAATGAGCACTTCATTTTTCAAAAATGAACCATACTTAAAATTTTAATAAATACAGGATTTAAAAGTTAGTTTTTTATTTAGTCGGACATTTATGTCTATACTTGAATGATAGTACTTGAAAATTGTTCTTTTTAACTATATTTTTATTTTACAATTTGAATAAAACACTTTGTAAACTGCATTTCAGTATCATTTTGATTAACAATATAACCTAATTCTCTTTTCTAACAATACTTCAACTTTGAAAAGAATTAATCTGTTATAAATGTATATAAATCCCATAATTAAATACTTAGAGAAAGGAAAAGATAATTAAAAGCATGTTATACCTATGGCATAAATAGTTAATCAGAAAGCAAACTTCACATTTGTAAGTTAATAATAAACGAATTGAGAAATATAATTTTTATCAGTAAAGTAATTTATAATTCAATAGAAAAAAATCTATACCTATTGGATTGAGGCATATATTGGCCTTGCTGATTCCGAATGGTATTTGGCCCCATCATCCCAGGACCTGATTGTGAATTAGCATAGGACTGATTAAAGCTTGTTGGCAACATCGAAGAATTTCTAGACTCCATCATTCCAGTATTAGGTTGCATATTAGAACCGCTATAACTGCCATAGTTTTGATTCATTCCTAAAATAAAATGAATACGTACAGAAAAACAAATAATTAAACATAAACATCATAAAATATGCTTTTTTTTAGGAAATAAAAGTAAATACAATGCTTTACTAATCTAGACTCCATTAAAGCAGATGCGGTTTAACCCGGAAACCATTTTTAAAAGATTTATAATTAATAAATGAAAAACTATCAAATGCTTCCAAGTTCTTCCCTTACTTAATGGAGTTCACCCATGTGATGGCCTATTTTTCAAGCATTTGTAGGAAATTTTTTTTGATGGCAAGTAATAAGATAGTACTTTGAGTTTTTATCAATTGTTTATATGTATTTTAAGAGTATGTACATAAATTTTAAGCCAAAAATATCCAATAGAACAGAGTTATAGCGCTCTAAACACACCTGCCGAGAAAAAAATAAACACTCACTTCCATCATGATTCCGCCTGATTGGCTTATCTGAAACTAAAAAAATTTACGGCATTTCAATTTGTAAACTTAAATACCTGGAATGGACTATATTAAATTGAAAATGCCAAAAATTGGATTTTTGGTAGACCTCTGAAGAAAAAGTTTCGAATTTCATGTTTGTTTTATGTTTTAGTTATAAACAATAGAAGTATTGTGAATTTTGGAATGATCATAGTCCATTCTGCGCATCTATAAATGCTGAGTCTACCCTGCAAATTTGAAGTCATTCGGTCAAACTGTTCTCGAGATATGATGGAGGAAAGTTTGAAAAACACAATTTTGAGAAAAATGTATTAAAGTTTCAAATCTGGTTAAAACTATGAAAATGTTAACTTATCCTCAATCAGCAATGCCTGGCCCATAGAGTACTCCTTCATTTCAGAATTCTTTCAATGCAGATTGTTCAGCTCTTGTATCAATTATTTGTTTAACGACATCACTCGTGCACTAATCAGAGCACGTTTCAGTACATAAGTATGAGCTTTCTGGCCAATGGGACATCCCATAGTTGTCATAATACTCCTACAAAACCTTCCTTAAAGATAATGACAGATAAGTGTGTTGCAATTTCAATGATCTTGGGGCCAGAGTGTAGATGCTTTGGAACAAAAGTCCAAACCAACAAATTTATAGATTTGTTATTGTTTTGCATCTCTGCGAAAAACATAAATAACTTTTACAAGTCTTACATATTACAGTTTCAGAAATAGCAGCAAATACTGAAATTAACTCCAAAATACTTGGAAACTTGCGAAATACTTGGAAAATATGCGAAACTTGGAGCGATGGGAACCTCCATCTTCATGCTATTTGTTAGTTTTCTGGCAGAAGCTGATGTAAATTCTGTAACATTTTGGGTCGTAAAATGGTTTCTACTCAACTTTCGCTTTTTATTACAACCAGAATGAACATTTCCAGTCTTACTTCCCTTTTAACAACTCATTGCAAAAATAAATAATTTGTTGCTGTTGTGCTCTTCGAAGCTAAACCAAGACTAAAACAAGTTCGACAAAATATTCAATAACTATAGATATTTCCTGTGCAAACTTGTTTATACTAGTATGAAGGTATATTTGTATAGAAAAGTATCTCAAGTATCAAGCTAACTGTACACAATAGGCTCAGCTTTCAATTGCCAACTCAGTGCTCTCAACAGCTTCTTCTTCTAACTGCTGTATCTTTATAACTTCAAATTTTAACAAATCACTTTACCACTGTATTCTAGACATGTTAAGGAAGCAATTTATGAAAGAGAAAAAAATTCGATTTTTTAACCCATCACATGGGTGAACCCCATCTTACACATATCATGATTTGAATCTTCTTTTGACTATTATTTACCATTTGCTTTATCTTACATTAAAATACATATTATTTTTTACTGCATAGAATGTTTAGCTATATACATATTGGTTCATTTTGTTTGATTTGAGTCTTAATTAATACAGATAACATACAACTCCAGTTAGTCTGGATTAATATTCAAGTCATTTTGCTGTAGAATGAAACATAATTGACAAATTAAGTAGAATTAAACTGGTACTGCATATTATCATAACTCTATCATAACCATAAAAGTGGAAATTACTAAACTCTAATAACCCAACATAAGTGCTGTAAGGTAACCAAGAACAAATTTCCAGTTTTGTTTCAGAGCAAATCTCCTCATTGTTTTCATCAATACTTGGTTATTGAATTTTAATGCCCTCCCTTCTCATCTTAATCTGAATTTATAAAAATGAGACTGAGGAATTTGTCTGAAATGGAAGAAAGAGCAATAAAATAATCCATTTAATGTAAAATGAAATAATTTACATTAAAAATGTAATTTTCTGTTTTTTGGATGTCATGAAGTTGCATTTTAGAAAATAAGTTTTTTGGAAAGGAAATGTTAAAACTTTGAATGAACACATTGAATTTAGAAATTACAACTGATATGAAATTAAGTCACCTATCTCTTATCATAGTTATTAAATTTACATACTGTAAAATTGATGATGTAAGACATTAACCAACAATAAAATCTATATTGAAAAGTTGGAAATGTCAATCAAAACAGTAGCAGAATGAAATGAATGATTTATTGGAAAAATACAAATCTATTTTTTGATGAAAGGTCTACGTTTAAGTAAAAAATATTTTGTCAGTTTTCTTTTAATATTGCTACTAAAAACTTGATGTGAAATACATGCCCTTAAAGTCAGTTTATATGATACACCTGAGGCAAAAGGGTTAAAATACGGCTACATATAAATTAAATACATGCAGCAAATAACTTTTAATTTGGGCCGTGGGTAGCCTAGTGGTTAGAGCATCGGACTCCAGACCAGAAGGCCTGGGTTCGAAGCCACCAAAATATCCTCCAAGTACACACGGAGTACATGCTCGTTAAATCAGTGGGTTCGAAGTCTTGTGGGCTGAGTCACGAGCGCAGGGACTGGAGAATATTTCCCTCCCCTTCAGTTCCATGCAGAAACTGTGGAGGTGGAGATAGGTGGTGTCGCCATCTATCGTCCCTTTGAGGAATTTTGCTGAGCTAAATCGTACTGTTACCTGTATGGTGTTTAAGATTAATGACAGGCGTACCTCTAGCCCCTTGCCACGATGAACTTCGCCTCAATCTGACTACATCAGACAGGTGGCATTCGAAAGAACAACAACACTTTTAATTCAATAACTGTCATTCTTCCTATCTAATGAGAGTCCCCAAACTTGGTCAATATGGTTGCAATAATAATAACAACTTAAAAGCAAATTAATTCTAACTTTTACCTTGTGGTGGTAAATGGTGCAATGGCGCTGTTGATGCATTGGTACTTTGCATACCATGTGGATACATGGGTCCCCCAGGTCCACTCTAAAGAAATATAAAGGTGAAAAAGAATGTAAAAAATTGAATTACCCTAGTCTTATTTCATATATAAAACACATTATACAACTTAGGCATGGGGAACATTTGACACAAGAGTTTAAATTAAGAAATTCACGATACAACATTTTACAAAAATATGAACTAAATAGTACGATGCACACTATAGTCAAATTATCACATAATTCTTTTAAAATTGTTAGATTAAAAGTTTTTTATTAGCTAAATAAAACTCAAGTTTTTAATTATATAAATTAATAAGTAGCTAATCCGGTACCAATACCACAGGTACTTAAAACATACTTCAGTATCTTTGTTATATAATTTTCTTTATATTAAATCAAATTTTTTTTAAAAAAACTGAGCTTTCTACATTACATTTATAATTATTGCTAAACACAACACAAAATTTACTTTATATTTAAATAAAATAGCAAAAGAGCTTTTAAAAAGTGTTTGTGTATTTTCATTACAATAAGAAAAATTCATTATAAATATTTTTATGGGAAAAGTACTCAGAAGAAACTTATTGCATCAACATAATTAATAAAAACTTGCACATACTAAGGTAAATTTAAAAGTATATATAACAACATACAGAAATAAACTTTACAGCAAATATGCTTTTTTCAAAAAAAATAAATAAATAAAACCCACCGTTATTACCCAACTTTTAGAGTACATGTATAAAAAAATTACACACATACAGAAGTTAATCATGAAATCAGAAGTTGGTGTCAAAACTATGAACAAGCCAGAACCACCTAGTATATACGAATGCTTTAAAATCTGAGACTTCTTTAATGTGCAAACTTTGAAGCTTTATAGACAGAATACACACACATCTACAAGCATCACATCAACTTTTAAAGATAAAGAAGTAGCACCTTTTTTTTATTCCAAATATATGAAATGATATAAGCAATCCAAACTTATAAATTCTTATTTTTCTTTAAATAAGTAACAATTCCATTTTTACCCTTACCCTTATTTGACATAAATGAAACTGATGTCCAAAAGGCATACATGATTTTTTAAAATTCATCCACTGGAATCCATAATGCGAATTTAGAATTGCAAAAATGCCACTTTGAGTTAAGACATTTTGCAGGATCAAAGCAAGTGACATAGTATATTATTAGTTATACGAGCTTCAGCAAAAGAACCTTGTTCCGTGCATTTAATCACATGCTTTCTGACTAAAAAGTAGTTTGCTAATCAAAGCAGATGTTTCAATCTTTGCACAACTGTACAACTTGGTAATGTCAGACTTAGAAAACATTTTCCGAAAAGAGAGCTGGTATGATCAGCTGTAATCAAGCAAAACATTATGTTCTACTAGAAATAATGCAAATAGTACACTTTAGCCATGATTACACTTAACTAGACATTATCCTTGAAAAAAAATATCCAATCTTGAGCAACTGCTACAATTTGATTTATAATTTGCAAGAAGCTTTCAAGTTTTCATATGATAGACAATAATATAGCAGGCACCGTAACAAATGTATATGTCAGAAAGAAATTTTTTCACAAAATACACATTTTTCCCACCTCCTTTAGGGATGCATTATTACAACTGAATTCCTTTTTATAACATTCTTTAAATGTTTCAAAGCATACTATTTTATTGAATAAGCAGTCAACGAAAACAAATTGTTCAGCAGCATGAAACATAAGAGATACAAACATGTTTTAAGCACAAAGTGAGTTGAGTTTCAGAAAGTTGCTTTGGAGAAAAAAATCTTTTGTTTAACTATGATGGGACGCCCAGTGGTAGCATATCACGCTTTCATGCCACGGGTCCAGGTTCTATTCCCAGGATGGGCAAGATCCACTCAGCCTTTCATCCCTACTGCAGTGGGTCAATAAATGAGTACCAAGCTTGCTTGGGGACTTAAACACTTGGGGTCTCACTTCAGACTGATCACCTGATCGGGATACCAGCTCATGCACCTCAGCACCCAATGGTGATGTATACTGGGATGGGCGCAGTAGGCCCTGGCCCTCATATGCTGTTGCATCACTGAGTTTTAGTTTAGTTTTAACCATGTTTAGTTTTTTAGTTAGTTTTTAACCATGAAGGAGTTAGGAATCAATAGCACGTGAAATACAATATGCAGGAGGAAGCACAAACTTCTTAAATTTTTTTTTAATACTAAAAATTTAAGGAAAGAAAGTAGTTGCAAAAAACTGTTGAAAGCTTTGCCAAAATGTGTAAAAATGAATGATTTAGTCCTAGGGTGTCAAGCACAAAGGCTGACTTGGGTCAAATAAACAAGGTTTAACTTAATATGGGCTGCAAAGCAAAGCAAATTTCAAACAAACATAGTTTATTTCGAATAATACATCTGATAAACATATATAAAAGAACATGAAAAATTTAAAATGTATGTCCTGACACATGATATCTCTTCTCTGCTATTATCTTTCCTATTTCAAGAGAAATTTTGATATTTTTTTACATAATACTGTGTGCCAATATATTGACAGGACCGCACAAATGCTCATTGTGGGCCAAATGCAGCCTGAGGGACACAAGTTTGACACTCTTGATTTAGACAGATAAAATGTAAATTTTACACATAAAGCATACACATTGACAGGTAACAGGAATTTTTTTTAAAAAAACTAAAATATACAAATTTTTTAAAAATACTTCTTAAAATGCAATAGGAAGAACAATATATCACTTATCTATACATATAAATAAAAATGAAGTGTCTGTTTGTAATTTGAAATTAACAGCTTTTTACTAAATGCATTTAAAAGTATATAAGGTACTTATATGAAAAAACCAATTTTTAAAATTTTTGTGTCTCTTTCGGTCTGTCTGTTTGTTCCAGCTAATCTCTGAAACGACTGGACCAGTTTTGACGAGACTTTCACTGGCAGATAGCTAATGTTATAAGGAATAACTTAGGCTTCTTTAATTATAGAAAAAAAAATTAGGGTTCTGCATAAATAAAATTAAAACGAATGAAATAGTGAACAATATCTGTTTCAAATAGGGATTATTTTTATTCATTAGGGATTATTTTTAGTCAATAGGGATTGTTTTATTTCGCGAGCTTTCTGTCTCAACGTTTCTAGCAGTTTTATCAAACTTTTTTAATTAGGTTACTGACACTCGCGATTTTTCCCGTTCATATCTGATACTAATGATTTTAACAGTCTTCACACCATCGACATTGTCAAAGGTTGTGCATCTCTCTTACCCCATGCTTGGGGCTTCGTTTGTGTTCATTTCATCCTACCCAATCCTCACCCCATCAACTGTGTCAAAGATCACGCACCCCCCCGCTTGCAGGTTCGTTTCACCCTACTGCTACTTAGACCTGTTTTAAACTGTTGCATTCAACGCTTATAATCATTCCAATGATTTCATTCTCTCTCAAGAACACTGAGCAACATCAATTTTTCCATAACATAGACAGCATTATAACTTAAATTAGGAAGTTTTGGGGTTTTAAGTCATTTGACTTCTCACAAGGCTCCGCATTTAAATAGAGGTAAGCCAATTTCATACCTCTATTGTTTATTTCATTGCCAAACACTGCACAAAGCAGTCACAATAAATGTTTGTCTTGCAAAAGTGATTGTACAAGTTTGAGTGTGCGGTGGGGGTGGGGATCGCAGAGCCAACAAGTTGTTTTATTTAGTTAAGTATGTAGATAGTTGTTCCTAAAATAAATATTTTCAATTACGTTTTAGGTGAAAAAGTGCACTTACACCCTTAACTTAAGTTAGTTTATTCAAAACTGTACATAACTTCATTTATCCTGCGCAATATCTATACATATAAATAAAAATGAAGTGTCTGTTTGTAATTTGAAATTAACAACTTTTTACTAAATGCATTTAAAAGTATATACGGTACTTATATGAAAAAAAATCAGTTTTTAAAATTTTTGTCTGTCTGTCTCTCTATTTGTTCCGGCTAATCTGTGAAACAGCTGCACCAATTTTGACAGAACTTTCACTGGCAGATAGCTCATGTTATAAGGAGTAACTTAGGCTACCTTTATTTAAAAAAAAAAAAAAAAAAAATTAGGGTTCTGTGTAAATAAAATTAAAACCAATGAACGACATCAGATTCAAATAGGGATTATTTTTATTCAACAGGGATTATTTTATTTCGCGAGCCTTCTATCTCAACGATTTCTAGCAGTTATATTAAACCTTTTTGTTTGATTAGGTTGCTGCCACTCATGACATTTCGCGTCCATGTCCTTTGATCCAAATGATTTTACAGTCCTCACCCCATCGACAGTATCAAAGGTCATGCGTCCCTCTCACACTTCGCTCAACAAAAAACAAAGAAAAAAAGTAAAACAAAAAAGAAACATTGATTCACAATGTAGAAGAATGACATTATACTTTATTACTTATTTCTTTACGTGGAATATATAATTATTAAGTCTTCGTAAACTGTGCAAATTGAATAAACACTTTTTGTTAAATTCCATGTGGACAAAGTCGCAGGTAACATCTATTTAACATAAAATAAATGCATCAGAAAGTAATATTAACGTACTACACATACAGATACAAATTAGTTACATTAATTTAATGCGTTTATTACACAAAATTTGTAACAATGTGTTAATTGTGCTGAGCAGAAGGAAGGTGTTTTCAAAAATCGATTCACAAGAGAGTTATGGGGCGTTATAAATTTTAAAAAAAATCTTTTTTATCAGCTATTATATCTACAGACTTAAAATTTAGAAAACATGGGTTTTAGTTCAGCTGAGATATGCAAAAAGCTTTTTTTTGTTTAATTTACCATTTAGGTAAAATTAATTCATTAAAAACTTCTTTATCCTTCAGTCTGTATTGCTTAAATTTTCAATTCACCCGTGCGAAGAACGGGTATACCAGCTAGTTTTAAATACACTTTTAAGAAATTGTATAAGGAAACACAAGTCAGCAATTTTAGTTTTTAAGGTAAAAATCTCCTATGTATTTATAATTTTCAGTCAAAAACTACAGATTATATGAAAAACACTAATGATAGTTATATTAAAATTTCCACATATATATTTAACTCTCATAACAGCAAAAATTTATATTTTCACAGGAATTGCATAATAGTATGAAACTTATGATCAACTGTTAATATTCAATCGTCATTCACAATGAACAAGAAATTAGAATTTAAAATCTTGTATACAAGCTTTACACATAATCTTATGTGTAGGCATAATATTTTTCTTCTTAAATGATTAAACAATTATTCTTTAACTGAAGTATATATATATATATATGTAAGGATAATTAAATTAGATTAAAAATTAAATTCCCTATCTAGCACTTAACTCATATTTTTTTCATTTCAGCTTCAAGTATCAAACTAATCACCCATTTATCTCTTCCGAACATATAGCCTAGCCAATAAACATGTCTAATTCCAAATTGTTAGATTTAATAGCCCATATGTCAGCATTAACTTTCAAGTGCAATCATAAAAACCACGATACTTACCACCCCATACTTACCTCATCAATGTTTTAAGTGGTAAAACATTTAGATTTCACTTTGGCATTCTTTTTCTCTCTCCGCTCAACGTCAGAGCTTGTATAGATTTCATCAAATAAAGATACTTTTTAAAATTAAGTCTGATTCGGACTTCGAAACATGTCATATATATATATACAGTCGACTCTCAATAATTCGAGGTTGGAGGGACCAATGAAAAACTTCGAATTATCAAGAGGGTAGGAAAAAACTATCAAAATGCACAAAGAGAAGTTTTTTTTCTAACACATTTAAATTTGAAACTATGTAATAAAGCAACAATTGTACATAATTTTTTTTAAAGAACATTTTATACAGTATAAAAATAAAACAAAAGTTAAAAGTCCTATATTAAAAGAATATACATACTATATAAAATTAATCCTTTTAATCGAAAAAAATCTGTTATCTTTTTTTGTTTTAAGGCATTCAATCTAACTTTGTCAATAGATTTTTCTAGAACAAATTAAGCCTGTAAAATGTCTGCATCAACATGATTTTGATGGAAAAAGTTGCGTAGTTTGTTTAGTGACACTTTAGCTTCTGACAAAGTTACCGTAGTCAACTCCTCCGATTTGTCTTCATCACTTTTTGTACTTTCTGTATTGTAGTCCAAAGCCACAATTTCAGCATCAGATAGAACTCCCCATACAGCAATGTCTGTGTCAACCAACACATAGTCGTCAAATGTCAAATCTTGTTCTGGAAGAGCTTCCCAAAGGGATGGTTCAGCCATTAAATTCAGTGAGTGTAACGTCCACATCAACCAGATTCGGCGAGGGGAAGTCTGACTTTGTAAAACAGCTGTGAATTGTCAAAGGAGTAACAGCTCTCCTAGCCTTGCCAATCATGATCAAAGCTGTTAAAATAGAAATAGTAGTAACATTCTGCTGATTTTTGAGGTTATCCGAAACCTTTTAATGACTTCACGCTGATAAAAAGTTTTAAAATTATGTATGATGCCCTGGTCGAGTGGCTGAAGTATTGAGGTTGAGTTTGGAGGGAAAAATTGAAGTTTTATAATTTGATACAGGTGGTGCATTATTGTGCGCAGTACAGTTGTCTAAAATCTCTCTTTTCATATCCGAGTTCAGTCAGACCAACCATTCATTTAAGAGTTCGGTGGTCATCCATGCCTTCTTGTTTGAGCGGTATTTGGTAGGGAACGAGTTTATGCCCTTGAAACACTGAGGTTTTGCAGATTTTCCTATGACGAGAGGAGAAATCTTTTCTGAGCCGTCCATGATTACAGCCAGTAAAATAGTTTACCTCTCTTTGCTATGTTTTCCTTCAAGGCATTTTTCTTTTTTGAATGTAAATGTTTTTTCTGGCAAACACTTGAAAAAGAGTCTGGTTTCATCCGTGTTGAAAATGTTACATGGTTCATACTCCTTTAATAGATCCAAAAGCGAATTCTGCCACTTAGAACAAACATTAATGTCGACACTTGAGCTTTCCCTGAAATTTTTTTGAAGACTATCCCATTCCTTTTCTTAAAATTTCTAAGCCATCCCTTGCTAGCCGAAAACTTGATTCCTAATTCTTTGGCGAATGCTTTAGCCTTTTCCTTCAATAAAGAGCCACCCATCGGAATATCCTGTCCTCAACACTGTCTTATCCATGAAACTAAACACTGTTCAAGACGAGGAAAATTACCTTTAATAACGCACTTTCTCACTCTACTCGAAGATGCACTAAAGATTTTCTCTTTATTCTTCAGAATAGTGGAGAGCAAGCTCAGTGGGATTTCAAATGCTTTGGCTACATCGACCTTCCTCTCACCTTCTTTAACTGATTCTATCATATTTTGCTTTTCAGAAATTGTTCAGCACTTGTACTTTTTAAAAGAAGACATGTCGTTCCTTTCGCGTGATAAGTTGACACTGAGGTGTAAAGTAGTGGCCCGAGGTTTATCGAAATTAACAGGTAGGAAACATAAATCACAACAACCAACAACAATAATATTTTTAATTTAAAATTTGGAATCTAAAATGAACACAAGGCATATTCACAGTTCACATTCAGCTACGGGATAAACTTAATAGCACATTACTGCTCTTTTTTAAAAAAATAATAGAATAAAGTTAAATCTGTCTCTCCTGTCTTTGCCTCGTACATTTTTATATAAAGGTTTTATTTCTCGCTTTCAATTCTCTGCCATAAAACGATTCTGCTGAATTATCTTGGATGTAGTTTGAGTGCTTTATTTAAAAAAAAAAACATCTGTTTAAATGTGACTCATTATTATAGTAATAAATACTCAATGCAAACCAAAATTATTGTGCAATACTTGTAAAAGGAAGCATCACTCATTACTGCACAGTGAATAAAAAAGAAAGCAGTTTCTCCTTTATCCATCTAAAGCTTGGGTATCAACGAAAAAAGAAAAAACAGATGGCTTAGGAATAAATCAAAATTCTGCTAAGCAAATAATGGAAATATAATAAAGTAGTTATTCTATCAACATGCACAATTTGGACTAAAAATAAGTTCAGTAAAAAAACCGCTCATGGGATAATTAGGTACAGGAAGTGAATTTAACTTCATAATATTGAAGGTTCGAATTATCCAGAATTTTATAGGATAACTTCGAATTAGTGCATGTTGTAGTCTGGCCAACCACAAATTTTACTTCGAAATATTGAGAGTACCAAAACATATGGTTTCAGTTCGAAATATCAAGAGTTTTTCTAGGAACTGAGCATATATTTCGAATTAGCGAGAGGTTCATATTATCAAAAGTTCGAATTATCGAGAGTCGACTGTATATAAATAAACTACCCCAATTTTTATACATACCTTTTTACAAAAATTCTATATTAATTTTTGTGCGTGGAGGGGGAGGGGAAATAGATTTTCTAGATTATAAGCATAATCTTTGGTATTTTAGCAGTAAATTTTTTTTTAAACTTTAAATGCAATCATTTTTTTACATAGTTAAAAAACAATAAAAGTCTATCAATAACAAAGGTAATTTTAAAAAATCAATACAGGAACATAGTATTAAATGAAAATTCTACATAATTTTAAATTGTTTACTCTAATCAGGAATACTGATTTTTTTACATTATTATTATTTGTGCATTTTAACTCACTGGAATGCCTTGAGGTCGGAGTTGTTGTTGTTGCTGTCGCATCATCATTTGGCGCTTTTGCATCATTTCAAAATTGATTCCTGCAGGTGGATTGCTGCCAGGGTGATTAACAGGATGTCCAGGCATGGGTGCACCAGGTCCTCCCATGTGACTTCCACCCATACTACCAGGCATATTTCCACCAGGCCCTCCACTAGGTGCAACACCACCAGGTGGATGTTGACCACTTCCACCAGGGCCAGGAAGGAATTGAGTGGATGGGTGTCTGGCTCTTAACATAGAACTCAGAGCTTGTTTAGATTGGGAAAGGGGTCTCTCAAACCTTGGGCCACCTGCTTTTAAAGGTTAAAACAGAAAAGAATATTAAGTTAAGTTTCAGAAAAGTTTTACAATTTTTAATACAAATTTACATTTTATGTAAATAATTCGTACATTCGACTTAATAAAGGATATTTTTTACACAATGCATTAAAATAAATTTGTAATTCTGTTAAATCTCTCTGTTTAAGTTCTCAGTCATCAAATTGACATGGTGTGACATTCTGAAGAGCATGTGCCAGCTCAGATGTTATTCTCATCATTCAACTACAGTTCTAATATAAGAGGTATTTCCCAATAGCTCTCATGTTACTTAGAAGTGCAACATTAATAAACAATTATTAGATATGTCTGCATTTTCAAATATATTAATTAATGTGTCTCTGTCTTTTGGATTCAATAAAACAAAAAGACATATTAATAACTTTTTATAAAGTTCATCAAAAATTGTATAATGTATTCTCGAAAGAGCCGAAGCAATGGTTTGTACTCACCTAGACAAATAATCTTTTTTTAAAAAAATAATGGTAAACATACTTCAACAAATAATTAAATATGACAAAATTTTGAAAAATATTAAAATTAAAGTTTTTACTTTAATTTCACTCTCGCCCCAATTTGGTTAGTATAAATCTGATTAACTAATTTCGGGGTGCTGACTTGACTAGAAGAATTAAGATATTCTCTATCACATTTTAAATATAGAAATAAAAAAAATTATTTATCTACAAATTCTAAGTTTTCTTAATAACAGAAAGGGGGGAATTAAATAAGGCATAAAATGTAGAATATTAATATATACAAAACTTAATACATTTTTAATTTGTCAAAAAAAGGACACAGAGGTTTATTTTTTGCATGGTATTTCTATAATGCCTTAAATAGAAACTAACAATAATTGCCTATCGATGCAGGGCCTAGGACCCTTGGTAATGATACTGAATGAGAAAGATATTTATCCATCTCTTTGTCCACTGCTGCCAAATAGTCTGGAAAAAAGTCTAGCAATGGCAAGTGAATGCAAGAAGTGAATTTTTAATGACATTTTGCACTTCATGTTTTTGTAGTTGTCATAAATCAGCTACTAAAGTGATATAATCATCATCTAAAAAATTCATGAGCAATTGCTTTAAATGATGACCAAGCAGCTCACTTTAGATTTGTGAATTAACCATCAAATGTTGGATCTTTCAACATTTTCCTAATTTGTAACACCATAAAAATGCCCTTCAAAATTTAACTCCCTAAAATAACCTTTTCTATTAAGAGCTGTAACAAAGTACTTTGTCAGACCTAATTTTATATGAACTACAAAATTATTTCATTTGGATCAACTAATGGAACATCTACCACATTTTTCTTTCCAAACACAAATGATTACTTCGCAGGTCAATCCTTGGTTTTGTGAAACCACTCAATAAAGCAGTTACCAATGGAACAAGTTTTAAATCACAGCAAATATATACCACTCATGATCTTTCTATTTGACATCTTCAAAGCAATGTTTTTATAAGTTTCATGCATATGCATGGTATAAAATGAAGGGACTGTTAGGAGTATATTGTTATTTTGAAGTAGCACTGCTATAAGACAAATTTTAGAGAAATATATTTAAAAAAATTCATCTACCTTTAGGATTGTGCTTAATACTTAATGAACCCATCAAACCATTCACATCTTTGCAGAAACATGTTGAATTTTTTAATTCAAAAAATTCTGATGAAGTTCTGTTAATTATTCTGAACATGGAAAGCTATTGTTGTACCTTGAACTAGTTAATTTCATCGTTGCAGCTTAGAATTTTAAAGTTTAGGTACAGTTAAAGTATTCTTCAACATGTTATTTACTTTTCTCTCTAATCCCTGTTTAATTGTTTTTAAGTTGAAAGCAGAAATGAGTAAACCTTCTCTAAGAGGCATAAGTTTAAATTCTATGAGAACATCAAGATAACTGATTTTAAATTTCATTTTACTTAAATGCCCTCCAATATCAAAAAGATAAAAATAATGATCATTAATATAATCTTTATGCTCCCATGAAAGCATTAGAACAGCAAATTACATACTTTTGTGGTTTCCTTTTATCTGTCTAGTATAGTTGTAGAGATTATGCATGAAATATGAGGTGTCCATTTATTTTTTTTCTATCCATACAATCAAGAATATTATGTACAGTTCATAAACTTTTAAAACTTATTTTATGATTAGCTTCTTTTTGCTTTTGGGATACACCTGCTACACACATGGCAAAAGTTGTGAAGGTGGTTTATGCAAACATGATGGTTCGTGAATGCAATTTACTTTGGTATTTATGCTTGTACTCACTTAAAGAAATTCTTCAAAAATTCTTTAAACCATACATAACAAATTGAATAAGACTGAAGATGAATTCAAAATTTATGACAGCACATATATTAAACTATGAATGAAAAAAAATGTAGGCAATGAGAGTGTCATCTCCTGAATTGAGTTCATTTCAGAATTTGCACAAAACTTCATGAATAACTTCTTACATAGCTTTTTGATTTATGGTGCATTTCAAAAGAGAAATGATTGAAAATTTGATTTTGAGAAAAAGAAAAGGAATAGTAAGTTTATCCATAACAATAAAACTTTAAATACCAATATCTTAAGTCTTATAACCAACATAAACAAATTTTTAACAGATTTATAAAGAAAAAATCATATTTCAATAACAAATTTGAAAAAAACTGATATTTTGACTGAAAATGTCAATTTCAAGGTAGGTTAGTACCTTAAAAAGTTTGTCAACAATCTATATGCACATAAGGGAAAAAATGGGAGAAACAAATTACTGGAGAATAAACCTCACCACTTCTCAAATTTAGTCTAAATTATTAAAATATGTTTGTTAAAAATAGATACTTACCAGGTGGTAATGGTTGCTGTGGAGAATAATAAGGTGGTTGTTGCATAGGAGGTTGTTGTCCATACCATGGTTGTGGTGGACCCTGCTGATACATCATTTGATCAGGGAAGCTCATTCCAGGACGAATACCATGCGCTTGCTAAAAGATAAAAGCACAGGAAATAATCTAATCACAAATCAATACCATATTCACACAAAAAAATACTTTTGTTAGTTTCAGATTACTGATTCCGACTACACAATTTTTACAAATAATTTAACAAATATATAAAACTGGACAAAATATTTAAATACTTAATACTCATAGCTTATGATTGTCAACTGAAAATAAAACACAATTTTAAAAAGACTGTTGTCTAATGACAAAGAGGAAAAGAAACAGAAAACTATAGCTGAGATTTATTAGTTCTGATATAAGTTGGAATTCCAAAATAAAAGTTATCAATCAAAATACGTTCAATAAAAGATTCAAATACATAGAAAAGTTGAAAAGATTTTATTATGTAACTAAGTACAGTTATTATTATTAAATTATTATCATGAGAGAATATAAAAGTGGAAATGATGTATTGCATCTGCATAGGTAATTAAATTGTGCTTTTTCCACTCCAATGGAAAGTGTTTTGGAATGTTAATAGATGGTGAAGCACTGTCTAAGGAAACATGCTGAAGTATAGGGAAAACATCACAAGCTTCAAAAATAAAATAATTAATAACAAGTTCTATAAAAATGACACAATCCTTATTGCATCATATAATATCAAATTGTGAGATTTTACACTTTTCTCTCTTCTCAATTTCATACAAATGTAATTTTAAGAATTTTGAAGCTTCATAATCCAACAATTAACATTATTTAAAATAAGAAGTTTACTAAAAATCCCAAGTTCATCCAGAAAAAATTTTAGGGTGGGGTGAACTTTTAATGTGTTTCTATACGATTGAATTGGTTAAGTTACTTATCTATTACTATAGACAAATGAAATTATTCTATTTCACATAAAGGGTGTAAACTTTAAAACTGATAATTTAAATAAAATCAAACATAAAAACAAATATCCTCATATTATATATATAAATGATTATCAAAATTTTTAAGACACATTCTTCACACATTCCAATTTTTTTTAATTGTATTAGTTTTGACACATTTTACATATATGGTGCCATAGCTATAGATTATATCCTGTTAATATTGTCATTTTATCCACACAAGTTACTTGGCTTCACTTTTTAATTTTAATTTTGGAAAGTGTGTTTTCTCTGAATTTATCATTGCACTTTTAAATTGTTTTCTATTTGCCAGTATTTCCATTAATATACATAATTATTATATACTTTCAAACTCATTTACTATTTAAATACACATGATATTTCCCAAGCATTTGGTTTTTTTTTTTTCATTATTTTCTTCTAAATATGTATAAATTTTCTGCTAGAAGGGAATGTTAGGATCATATAAAGCAAGCTTAACCCTACTTCATTGACCAAAGTCAGTGACATTTTTAGAAAACATAATAGTTTTGCATTTTGGTCCATTGACTTTTTATTGCTACAATAGTTCTCATGCTCTTTGTTACAATTTTCATAATTTCCTCCACCTGTTTAATTAGATATTATTCTTTTGTTTATAATTATATAGAAATAAGCTACTAAACACAACAAAAACAGAAATTATGACAAAAAAAACACACACACACACACACACACAATAAAAACAACCAATTTCTCAAAAACTAAAAATTTTACAAGGAATCATTGATTAAAAGTCTTTTACTTATCCCAGAAATCATAGAATGTAAATTAAAAAATAATTTCAGACAATGAATAGCTTTTTAGGTGAAAGTTAAGACACATCCTGATATATATAAATACATGCAAGCTCTTTTTAATAATAGTCAGAGGCGATAATTGGTAGAAGTTTTAAAACAGCCCCCTTAGATAAATAGGAAAAAAATCCAAATTTACATTACTAAATTTGATAGATCAAAAAAACAACAAAATTTTTTTAAATGATTTGAAACAACAAAAAATAAATAAATGAAACATAACAAATAAAAAGATTCCACACATTAAGTTTAAAGTTTTTAAAAAGCAAAACCACTTTTTGTTACCTAATTATATTCAAAGAAATTATTAATTTAACATAACTGAACAAAATATTAAAAAGTCAACTTAAAAGATTAACAAAAATTATTTAACTTTAGTTACCATGTCACATATTACTAATTACAACCATAAAAATGTTTGTTCATATGATTATGAGAAACATAAATCCTAAACCATTACCTCTCTTTTCTTTCCTTTAGCAAATTCTTTCTCTACCTGAAATGAATCTTATTGATTTAGCTTATCTTTACTCAAGAAAATTTTTGTTCTCATTCTTTATTACAAACTTAAGCACACTTTCATTCATATTTATAGGTAATAATACCTCAAACTAAAAAAACCCTTAATGTTACATCAAATGTAACATGCAGGTATGCTTAATTCCCCCCTCCTTAAATCAAAAGTATTAATAAAATCCAATATTTAATATTAAAAATCAAAAAAAAAAAAAAAAAAAAAAAAAAAAAACAAATTTTGTAAAAAAGTTAAAAGATAAAATCAAATATCAATAGAAAGTGTGCTTAAATCAAAAATAAAGTCAGCAGCCTGGACCTAGATCAATTTCAAATAACATTTTGAATTTTACTTTATACATTCTGTATCTATCCCCCCTCCTGAGATGAGAAGACTAAATAACTTACGGTCATCCAGATATCCAAAACTAAATTAATGCCAATAACATTGTAGAAAATTTCTAAGTCATAAGTTACATTAGTATTCGACATTTCCTATCAAACAGTAAATTTTGTTTATCATTTTTTTATTAAATGATGAAAAGTTATCTATCCAGGTAAAATATAAATAATTTTATCAGCAATTATTGAAATCAATACAGCAATTTAATTTGCTAGAAACAAAGTAGAAAACTATTCGTATTCATCTCTATAAATAATTTATATAAGTACAGTAAGACCCCACTTAATGCTGTTTCGGTTTAACGTTCTTTTATTTAAATTGTGGGATTCCCAAGAATTGCACACAGTGTTTGGCTACCTGATATCCAAAGCAGTTTATCTGTGTTTCTTCTTTCTTGCAGTGTTATACGAACGTATTTTTATCATCTCAAACATTTGTTGACGTTATTGTAAGTATAAATTTATATAGCATGACAATTTCTATGGTGACAAATATTATGATTTTTAGTTTTTATCATGACTTATAATAAAAAAACATGAAAATAAAGCAACAAAGCAAAAGCATTTCACCAGATCAGATACTGGTGAACGTCAATCTCAAATTGGTGCTGCACTGAATTTGACATTTTCAACAATAAGGATAATTCTAAAGAATAAAGAAAAAATATTGTCATTGGCAGCTGCAACTACGACAATCTCTGCAACCAGAATTACCCGTTCTAGAAATAATACAATAGAGGAAATGGAAAAACAACTTTCTATATGGATTGACGACAAAATTGAACACAATATGCCATTAAGCCAATCTACCTTCTTGATAAAAAGGCAGAAAATTAGAGATACTGAGGAGACTGAATGATTTGAAATGGAAACATACTGACTTAGAATTTTATTTATTGTTATATGTATATTCGTTAATCATGTTTCTATGTTTGCAAGAAATAAATTTTTATTTCATTGTTATAAAAAACATAATTAAAAAAAATAGTAAAATACCAGACCAATTTTTTACCCATCTTCCCCTAACCCCATTATTTACATCATAAGATAACCTCGTTTAACGCTGTTTCATATTACGCACAACTTTGATGGAACATATACCTCGCGTTAAGCAGGGTCTTACTGTATATAAAAACTGTAGTAATGTTGGTAGAATCACATGCATAACAATTCAAATTATTACTAGTTTGAAATATAAATATTAAGATAAATAAAGTGTGAATAAAATGAAGCTTAACACATGAATAAATTTCATGAGTTTATAAAAATACGTTTTTACAAACTAAATAATGATTCACTTTCTTATGTTTATTAGAAATGTAACTGTAATTAGCTTTTAAAGTATTAAATATAAAAACTGAATTTTTCCCATTTTAAAATTTGTTAAGTAATAACTATACATAGAGCATTTATGTGTACATTCATCTGTATTTTGCACATGAACCAGCAACTGTTATATAAAATGGAAAATCAATATTAATAAGATAAGGCAAATTTATTTATGTGTAATGATGTATGCAGTCATGTAATAAAAAAAGGAATTCATGCAGCGTATCTGATTATTGGGATAAATATTTTATGAGCCAATATTCATTCAGATATCACAAGTTAATATTAAACATATTTCATTTACACACAAAAAAGATAACACAAGTAACTTACTGATCTACAATAGCAATAAATTAAAGCTTATGAAAAATAATATAATGAATAAATGTTTATCGTTAAGTATACATAATTGATTTCAACACTAAAAATAAATTTTAAAAAGCAAGAAAAATATTGAAAAGCAACTAGGATACACTTTAATTAAAAGAAATGCATGAGTTTATATTGAAATGAGAATACAAAAAATTTTAAGCACTTATACAGGGCAATTCACTATTAGAGCTACAAACTTGTAGGTGGTATAGGGGACAAAGCTAATTCAGAATCACATCACATTGTAGGAAATGCTTTCTGCATGAACTAAGGCATGGAAAGAGCCCAAAATGACAAGAGCAGCAACAAATGTCAATGCAACAGATAGCATTTTAATGACAAGTTTTACATAGTCAAAAATTACACATACTATAGAAGGTGTTCAAACTTTTATCCACAAGGACTTGCATATTGCTTCATATCGGTTCCATATAAAATCACTAAGAAGATTTTTAGCATGTCTCGAATTCTCCTAGAAGCTATAAATATGCAGGCAACTGTGTCGACAACTGATTCAATGGTTTCATACATGGATGAACACGTATAACTTCAAGCAGAAAAAGTCCAGACAGAATAGGTCTGGTGATCCTGCAGGCAAAATAACTGAATTGCCATGACTGATCAAATGATGCCAAAATGTAACATTTATGTGTTGCCAGACTTCATAGATGTAATTGGGGAAGCCCAATTATGCTGAAGTCCCACTATGCATGCAATGACTGAAGAACAAGTGCTTTTTTGTAGCCTTCCAGCAGAACTTGCAGTGGGAAGATCCTCAGGTATTAATTAACGCCTAGACGAGCTGTAAGCAGAATGGATTAAAGTGAATTGGTGGTATTCGCCACATGGTAGATTGGGAATTATCCAATAATTAGGCTACTGCTAAAGTACTTATGCCTGGACTGTTTTCTGTTAGATATGGAACATTCTCTTCGTTTTATGGGGGTAATTCCTCTTGATTTATGGCATCCCTCTCCAAACAGTCATCCTTACATAACCTTCGGTACAATCACGTAAAAATCATGATGAGGAATATGCCTATTTTGGAAATATTCTTGGTAAAAGTACAGAGTGGCATGCCCATAATACTCCATGACTTCACACATGAGGAGCATGTAGGCAATTCATTGCAAAAGCACTTATCCACCCTACTATTTCAGTGACCAGTTCTCAAGTGCTATTGTAGGATCATTGTTAAATTGAACTATTATACAACACCTACTACTGCACAACACAAATAAGGCATTCCCATCCCTGTAATGATATGTGATTCTAAATCACCTTTGAGTCCCTTACCACTCCTGGTAATTTTCTGCACTGATAGTTTCAAGCAAAATGAATGAAATTAAGAAAAGAAAATAATCACTACAACATGCAAAGAAAGTATTTCCTAAAAACATGCAAAGTCTATAATGATGAATTATTCATGCAATCGAATTCTACTGAAATAAGAAAAAAAGCATGCTAGGGATTAAAAATTGCTCTAAACTGATAATGGTGAAGGCTGCTGACACAAACAAACATCAAAAGAATTAATGAAAATAAGCAAAAATAAGCATCATACATAAGAAAGAAATCAAGATAAAATGTCATGCAATAAGATACTGCAGTATCTGAAAATGCAGAAAATATAAAATTAGAAGATGCATTAAATCACAGACAGTTAAAATTTTCCATTTATAATTTTTTAAATTTAAAAATACTTTTTTTCTTTTAAAAAAAGTTAACTGCATTGATTTATAGGGTAGTTCTAATCATAGAAGCAATTTTGAGAAGCAAGTTCAATTACATAACATACACATAGAACAACATTATCAATAAGATATTTCTGTATTCTCTTGACCACATTTAGTTAACATTTCTAAGAAGTGTTTAATTACTGAAAAACAGCTGCCTACCATATTTTGACCTAAAAAAATAGCATGAAGAAAAATATTCACCATTTGCATTAAAAAATTTATTACTAAAATAAAAACTATCCCCCCCAATTTGTTTAAATATAACTTGTCCCTCTCCTTTCTGTTTTCAAACATGTTTCATTTCATAAATTAATTCCCCCCTAATAACTCAGCTGATAATTTCTCAATAAATAACTTGATCTCGTTAAGCTTTCTTTCTTTTTTTAATTAATTTTTACTGAATTTTTTCAAAATTAATTTAGATAATCACATTTTTGTAAACATCAAATACCTAAATAAATCTATAATAACTAAACCCCTTTAAGTTTTTTTTTTAAAAAAACAACTTAAAACACGAAATAAAAACAGCATTAGGTGTAATAAATGTATTTTTTAGAAATCATACCATTAATTTCCTGTCAGATTAAAAATTAAAATTCAGGTTAAAAAGTATATTTTCCATTTGATTTTAAAAATAAATTAGTTTTTAAAACATCAATAAAGAACCAACTCTAATTTAAAATTACTATGAAATGACATAACAGTAACTTATACAATTAATGGTGAATAAAATATAAAAAGGTAAGCTATAACAAAGGTAGTAGCACAAGCCTTTGTCATTAAAAATGATTTAACCACAATTCATTCCTTCCAAATGGATATTTTCACTTACCTGACCATTAACCATTTTAGCAGCTCTTCTACGGCGTTGTTGTTGTTTAGGTTTTTTAGCATTACTTCTAGGTGATTGTTCAAATGGAGTATCTCTACCTCTTTTGATATCTTCAATCTAAAAATAAAATTTTTGTAAAATCACCAACAAAAGGAAATTAATTACTAAGTAAATAGACATATCACAATAATTTATCCATCTGAAATTGTATATATGTAAATTATTAAATAGCAGAAAAATATTTGGCGAGGGGGAAAAAATCTTAGTGCTACATAGACAAAATTTTTGCACAGTGAAAAATAGTTATTTTTAATCTCTCTTAATTTTCAGATGTTGATTTATAAGAAAACATTATAAAAGGAAATTGAGAACTCTTTGTAACATAAAATATCAATATATTTATAAAGTTTTAAACAAGCATTTTTTCCTAGGTTTTTAAATATGGTTTACTATTTGGTGTTGATCTATATATATTTTTTGTAACTCACTAACAAAAGAATTGAAACATTTCTTCACATATTAAACGAATAAAATAAATAATATATATATATATATATATATATATTCCTTTTAAAAAAATTCAGGGAAGAGAAACTATGTCTCTTCAACTTTCCCCAATTTTTGTCGTCTATTCCCTCATTGTTAAGAAATTTCCAATACTAGCTTATCATATTCTAAACAAACTTCACAATTTTAATATTAGTTGAAAATACAATTTGTTTCATGTCATATCATGAACTATCAAGTATTAAAAAATTTACAGTATATAGCTGATTTTGCAAAAATTTACATCAGTAACTATTTATGAACATTAAAAATCAATTTAAATTAGAAGAATGTAATTTAAAAACATAAAAAGAATCATGAAAATGATACTATATTTTTCAGACTTATTTTCTAACACCTTTTCCAAGATAGATGCATATCTAAAACAGTTATTTTCAAAAACCCAAACAACTCTAATGTTCTATATTATGATCACGAAAAAAAATTCTACATAAATTGTAACAGTAAAAGCATAAAATAAGTTGCATACCAAAATCTGAGGTTGTTTCTCTGGTGGAGGTTCTAATTCTTCTGCAGGCAATGGTGGAGGTTCTAAGTAGTAGCTACTAGGTTTTTTCAAAGAATGAGTGTGCCACAAAAGCAATCTATGAGTTTCTTCATGACGAAGAGGTTTTCTTTCCATTCTCACAGCCCAAAACCAAGACCAGGATAAGGGAGCAGGGTTTTTGTGACCTTCTAACAAATCCCAAGGACTAACTTTTTGTTTTTGAGATACTTGCAACCCCTTAACGTAAAAAGAAAAGGACAAGCAAATGAAATGAGATACATAAATGCTATACTTAATCAGAATTTTAGTTTATGAGCATTGCTGAATATATTATTCTAGTTATGCTTTCAAATCTGAAATTCATGTTTTAAAAAACTAGTATCTTGAATATTTTTTATAAAATAATCTAGAGAGCAATATTTTCATTCAAGTTTGAAATGCTTCAAGACATAGTGCAAATTGGAATTAATACAGTGCAGCACAGAGATAAGAGTAATATTTAATAAGACAAAACAATTTTGTAATTCAGCAAATGCATATTTCACACAAACACTTCTTTCACTAGTGAAAACAAATATTTACTACAGCATCCAACTTAACGAAGTCTGTTAATTTTTTCTTAAAAGCAAATTAATTTTCCCATGTTTCTAATTTACCTAAATATTTGAGAACTTTAAGAGATAAAAAAGAATGAAATAGTTTAACAGCAGCTGAAAAAAAATTCCATATTTACTTATCTATTATAATATTGTAAGAGAAATACAGTTTTAAAAATGTCTCTCTCATTTTATTCCATTAAATGTTCTGAACAAGGTATTGACAGTTCCAGTTTTTAGCATTCCTTTGTTTAAATACACATTTTTATTAATTACTAATTATATTACTATTTTTAAGAAAGTATTTCATAATCTATGTTTGAAATAAATATCTTTAGAATTGGTATATTTAAATAACTCTTTAAAAGAAGTAACACACTGAAGTATCTGAATCATGAAAAATACTGATTACGTCAAAAATAAAGGTGTATAAGGAAAACCTACTTGTTTCTTATCAATAGAGTCAAATCCAGCAATCTTATTTCCTTTAGTATCTATTAAGCTACCCATTGCTTCACAAGTTATAACTTCACACTGTTGTTTTGTCAATGGTAATAACTGTTTAACCATTTTAAGTGCCTTACTGTTTTTATCAGGCACCTCTTTCTGGAAATTAAAACAAATTTAAAGTTATCATTTGGCAAAAAAATAAGTTATTAAATATATTATTTTAAAAGAACATAGCTCTATAAATGCTTAAAATGGTATCCTTGTTTAAAATTTAAAACATATATTTTGTTTAACAAGAACAAATGATTCAATAAGAAAATTTTAAGAGGAATTTAAAATACTGATGAGTTAAGAACATAAAAAAACACATAAAAAAACCCACAAATGGCACCAGAATCAAAATGAATCACCTTTAATTTCTTTACTAAATTCAGATATTGCTTTTTATTTTCTTCTCCTTTATCACTACTTGAAGTATCTGATATTTGTGTAGTGTGAATAAGAGTTGCCAGCATATCCAGAACAGTTGTGAATAATTCACTGTTAAAAAAAAGGAGAAAATTAGGCATTCATAACCTTTAGATTGAAATTAAATATACTTCAAAAAGGGAAAATAAATAAAGCAACATGCTATTTTGAACATTATTAAACTATAAGAAAAATAAAATTAATTTTTGGATGACAATAGTGATATCAAAATTACTTACAAATTCGTTTGAGGATCTACAACACCATAACTAATTAGCTGTACAAGCAAAACAGCCCAATCGATAGTAAGATTGGTACTACGTTGAATCATATCAAACATGCCACCCACTAAACTTAAACGTAGCTGCAATGCTTCTTGCATTGCCTGTTTTGCCTTTATTTCTTCCAGTCCATGTCTGTCCTATATAACAGAAACAAAATTAAAGTGAGACAAAAAATTTTCAATTTTTTCATAACTAGATAAAAAAAAAGAAAGAAATACCATTTCCCCAAATAGTTATTATTTAATAATAGACGATGATTTCCCTTTCTTAAGTAAAATTAAATAATAATCTATATTATCTTCAGATACTGAGAATCAAATTAACTGTAAATAGTAAGAGCTTAAATTAAAAAAGCCCATTGTATACAGAATCATGCTGAGATCAATATTAGAAATTGCACTTAAAAAAAACTCATTGATTATAATTATTCCATGTTTTAGTAACATGATAGCTTATACAAATAAAAAAAAGGTTTATTAAACTTATACCCAAAACATTCCAATTAATTTAGATTTTTTACTTTATTATATATAGTATTTCTCTTTTATATATATTTCAGACATTTTTAACATAAAATATTTCTATCTAGTAGAATTACAATTTTTTTTAGAATGGAGAGAGGAATCAATCTAGAAATGGAACACTCTCTCCAGAATAATTTTTAGCAAACATAAAAACTTACATCTTTCGCTATATAAATGCTTTGTGATAACTGTGTGTGAAGTGAATTTAATAAGCCTTCTCTTTGTTCATCTTGTCCTTTCAAGCACATCAGCACCAGCGACAGAAACGGTTGATGACTCAATAACGAAGAGCTAAAAATAATTTGATAGATAAATTATTACAAATCTGATGCTTAGTGGAAAATTGGTGAGAAGGGGGGGGACATGCTTTTATATATTTAAAGGGAAAAAAGGTCAATTTTCGTAAAAAATAACTTTAAACATATAGATAACTTGAAAGGGATAGCTAAATAATTCACAAGAATATTTTTTTCATCCATAAATTTTCTCATTAAGATTAAATACAAAAATCTTATTTTTAATCAAGCATTTAAGTTAATAAACAAAATTCAAACACATGGAATAGAAATGAATAGTGTACTTTTTTTGGGCTTGTTTGTCCTTCTCTTTATTTTTAGAAGACGACGAAGAAGAAGATCCAGAGGATGATGACCATGAACCACTCTCAAGGACTTGCCCAGCTGCTCTTAGCATTTTACCCTGAACAGCAGCTGGAAGTTTTCCAATAAGTGGTGCAACCAACCAAACACGACTTGGTTTATCAACTTCAAATCTACAATATAAATAACCAAATTTATGATATTATGGACAGTTAGGAAGACATTTGAATATAAATACATGAAACATCCTAAAAGTGTAACAAATTATATCCTCAAAACAATATAAGTACAGTTATTATACACAATTTTCCCAGATATATTACTTATCATACCTTAACTAGTATGAATTTTCAAGGTTTTTTTAACTAGAAACTTTTAATCATGGCAACTGCAAAAATATTAACAAAAAGAACAAAGTGTAAAAAAACACACGAAAGAATTTTGAATTCCTTGTTAACTCAGCAGTTTGCAGTAATGTTATCAATGCCAAAATGAAATCATGTGATATTTATAACAATAAGTTCGAAAATGAAATTCCCCCATTTTTTTCTTTCACAAATAAACATTGATATTCCTTGAGAGATAAGTTGATTTTAATGTAACAAAAACTAGAAATCTTCTGAAAAAGATACAAACGTTTGAATGCTATATACCAGAGATGGGAACCTTTTTACCATTAACGGCCACATGTGAATTAAGTAGTAATAAAGAAGGATGCATAGGTTGATGTACCTATAAATGCAACTTTTACGAAATTATTATGGTTTTTGTACAGTTTTAACAATTTGGAGCATTATATAGAAATATAAAAAATTTAAATCTTTATTAAACACAAAAAGTTACAATATGAAATATTTTTGTACTCACATAAGAGTAAAAACTTGTTATAACATTAATTATTATTTTTTTTACAAAATCATTAAATTCAAAGATACTATTGTAACTTTTTATACTTCACTGTTGGTTTTTTTAAAAATTATACAAGTGATAATTTTTTAATTATAATGCGAAGCCTTAATTGATCCTCTAAATGAGCATGTCTGGTAGTGTTGCCATGTTGCACTAGGTGGAATTCTAACATTTGAAATGTACAATTGGTTATTCCCACGAGCAGTCATTGAAACACACATACATTCATGCTATTCTTTATTTAATTCCACTGATTTGCAAAATGTTGTAATATATATAATTAAATAGTAATTGGGGCCGTGGGTAGCCTAGTGGTTAGAGCATCGGACTCCAGACCGGAAGGCTTGGGTTCGATGCCACCAAACACCCTCCGAGTACACACAGAGTACGTGCTCGTTAAATCAGTGGGTCCGTAGTCTTGTGGGCTTAATCACGAACGCAGGGACTGGAGAATATTTCCATCCCCTTCAGTCTACATGCAGAAATTGTGGAGGTGGAGATAGAGGTCGTGTCACCATCTATCGTCCCTTTGGGGAATTTCGCCGAGCTAAAATCGTACTGTCACCTGTATGGTGCTCAAGGTCAACGACAGGCGTACCTCTTGCCCATGCCACGATGAATTTTGTGGGTCTTGATCTGACTACGTCAGACAGGTGGCATCAGAAAACAACAAACAACAACAACAACAAATAGTAATTAATATAAGAGCTAGCTTTTATAAAGGCTGCACAAGAAACTCATGGAGGCCGCTGGCTCCCCATCTCTGCTGTATATATACACTTTAAAAATACTTAAATTTCTCCCAAAATTTTACTTATTTATTGCCTTTTTTACTTATGCCCATGTCATCAAACCAGCTACAAAAATCTGAATTTTGAATGAGTGAATAAATTTTTATTTTAAATATTTTAATGGCAGATTGCATAAGATTATGGATCAGAATAAAAAAACTTTAAGAGTGGAAAATGTTTTGATTATTTAAATCAATTCATGGGGAACCATGTGACTTGTTAACACAATAATAACCTCAGATGAAAATTTGCATCATTTTAAATTCTATTCCAGGTGTCCATTGATATGAATTAATGTCTTCTATTAATAATTGAAAGCTAAAAATTTCGAAAAGTATGAGGCACATGGCATGGCGACCTTTATTGCATTTTCTCCTCCCCCAGGTGCTACATTATTTAACAAACTTTAAAATAATTTACTGCTATAGTGGAAAACAAAGAAATATATAGCGATGAAATGCCTAAGATTGAACCCACAAAATTTACTGTTAGTAGTAATAGAACGACAGGAAGTGATGTAACAATACAATTTACGTGGAGAAATAAAACATATATAATGTATGACAGCAAATCTAGTAACAATAACTACAAAAAAAATATAGTCAGTGGATAAAATATTATACAAAAAGAAACTTAGAAATGTTTACAGGTAATCCAGGTGTCAAGGTATATCCATATAAAGCTCAAAGCATTAGGGCAAAGAAAACAACCAAGTGGTTCAATACTACAGTTTCCTAGATATTTTTTTTTTTTTGCACTAAATCTTTTAAAGGGACAGGTGCAGAAAACTACAACACATGATTATTGATCAAATCATCTACCAAGCACAGAGCCTTTCTTTGCAAAAATAATGACAAGAAATAGAAGTGTTACGTTATTCAGTATGTTCATTTCAGAGCTTAAATATTTGAAGCTATTAAAAGCTTCAAATCTGTATTCTCCTCTTTCAAAGTAAGGATTATTAAAACTGGTACATGTCAGATATTTGAAATGAAAATTTATTAATACAAATATAGAACTTTTTATTAAGAGAATCAACTTTTAAAAATACAGTAAAAAAGATATACACTGTAAACAATTCTTCAGGAGTAAAATAAAAAACCATTTATGAATTACATTTACATATTATTTTAATATATATATATTAACAGCAAGTTAACATAAGATTCTTACTTTGATGGAGAACAATTTTTTAGTGCTTCTCCTTTAATAGGAACCTGGTTTTCTTCACTCATCATTTGAAAAACATCAATGGTGGCTTTTGCAACACTATCCAACCATGTAGCAGTTTGAGGAGGATTTTGAGCTTCACATTGTCTATACATAAATTGTAATTCTAACCATGAGACCCTTAAAGTCCACAAATCTAAGTTCTGTATTTAAAAAAAAGTATTACTATTAGGCACAATACAATCTTTTACATAAGATTTTGAAAAATTAAGTTAAGTATTTCTAATTATCATTTCAAAAAGAAAAACAATTACCGTTAATATACTTGTTATCAAATTTTTTTGTTCAGAAGAGTCAAAAATACTAGGTGGAAAATCTATTTCATGAGGTCGGCATATCATTCTGAGTAGCTGTTGCGACTACAACCACAAAATAAACACAATAATATAAAACAAAAACAAATAAGCTATTTTTATTAGAAAGGAGAGAAAAGGACTTGAGAGAAATCTATATAAAAAAACTCACAATTTCAATTTAATTTAATCATAATAATAACATTCTCTATACAAACACACAAAATTATTTTTAATGTACATACTCATATATACATACACACATACAAAATCATGCAGAAATACTTTTATTTACATATATTTAACTGAACAACTAGATATGCTAAAAAGATACTTTAATATAATCAAAACATGAATGTTTATTATTTCTTACATAACAATTGAATGTAGATTGTTTTTTTTAATTCAAGTAATTTTCAACTGACATTTAAGTAGTAATCTTACAACATTTTAGAAAATAAATTTTCTTCCTTAATAAGAATATGCAAATAAAAATTAATGACACAAATATATATATAACATATACAGTAAAAAATGATACACAGAAAAAAAAGGAAAAAAAAAAAAAACATAATGACTACAACTCAACTCACCTGACTAGGCTGTTTTAATTTCAAATCAAAAATTGGAAGCAATTCATGGAATAAAGCAACAATCATATACAAAATCAATAAAATTTTAGAAAATATAAAAGGATCATAACAAAAGTTTAAAAAAGAATGACAAACTTTCTACTAACCTGTAGGTGAGTTAGCATCGAATCTAAAATCACCTCTTCTGAACACAATACTTCTGGGTATCTTAAACATCGTTCATGAATCCAATCCTGACAGCGGATTTGTTTTAAAACATGCTTTGCAAATTCATTAAGGCCAGGAACTTCTGAACTAACAGAATTCCCATTAGAATTTCCCGTACCTTGATTCTGAGGTCGTCCTAAGGCAGGACTAGAAAACAAAATATATTCTAAATCTAATTAATACCATAAAGCAAAAGACACAAATAAAAATGCACACATAAAAACTAATAATTTAATTATTCCTTAAAAAAAATAATTTTTTTTTAAAGAGATATATTATAATGCTTTTTAACATACTTTGACTACTTAAACAAACTCAAGTTAAAAACTCCTTTTTCCTAGCGAATTCAAAATATGGAAAAGAGAAGAAAGGGTAATTGCAAATAATTCCATATAATTTTAATACTAAGCGGAGTCATCTCAATTGGTTTCATTATCCCTTAGGTCAAATAAAAATTTGCTGATAAACTGCCAATACTTTCTAAACTTAATACAGATACTTCAGAATATGTTTCAGATACCAGTAGCAAATCATAATCACAAACCAGCACTAGATCCAAATCATCCATTATTACAAGGATATAATTTTCAAAATTATTCTAATGCAACATACACACAAATACAGGCTCACACTGTAACTAACTAACTAACTAAATAATAACAATAATAAAATGCCACTTTTCAAGAAAACCAGAAACACTTTCATCCAGACAAAACTGATCTTTCAAATACAATGGACACTGACCATCTATTGCAAATAATTTCACTCAAAGGAAAAAATGCAGACAAAGTAGAAAAGGAATTGGATAATAAATCTGGATGTGTGGGCAAATCAAGAATTAAGTGATGAATACTGAGCTTAAAGGGGCAATACTGACAGCTAATTAAATCCTTTTCGTTATCAAGAAATATATTGCATTATTTAAAATAAATACTAACCAAAGAAAATAACCATTCCTGCTTCCAAACAAAGAGCCCTTCATTTACTTACTTTTTAAAATGAAAACAAGGTTTTAAAGTGGCTCTAAAAATGTGCTACAGTTGCACTGTTCTTCAAGACCTTTTTTAAAGTAATGTATAGCATGCCATAAGAATTTACTAAGCATTTATTATCAAGGAATTTGAACACTTTCTTTCAAAAAAATCATGTAACCTGAAATTACACATTTCTCATGATAATTATCATTCTAGAAAAAAAGTTATTTCAATGTGAAACGTGTTTGTGAAGAACACTAATTCTCCTGTACAAGATGACTATCATTCTCTCTTAAGAGCCCCTAATTTATTCTCCATAAAAAATAAAATTATGAATAAATTAACTTACAGAAATTTTTCTACATATTTATCTTTAATAGTACAAAACAGAAAACCTGCTCTTCTCATATTCAGCCTATTTAAATGCTTTTTACAAATTCTGAAATCTCCTTCACAAAGGTTACATTAAAGCTTGAAATTTTTCTACAAAACAATTGACTTTTAATTCTTTGATCACATGAAATTTAATATTTAATACTAAAAAAAACCTTTCAATAAATAGCTCTCAATCCCCAAAACAATTGGTTGATGTGATAGAAAAATATGGGTAGCTAAAGATCTTTCAAAATAATAAATTCTGCTTCCAAACATTTTGACAACTGACAAAAAAAGAGTACAACAGAGTGAAGTACATATTGCACCATACAGTTTGTAACATGTACTCTAACAAGTCTATCATCCTTTAACTAGATAGCACACTTTTTAAAAACTTGACAAAATTTTTGGTGATGGTTGATTGTTAAAAAAATGTTAGAGCCCTTATAGTATCAATATGAGAGACAACATATCAACCTTATGAATGAAAAATGAATAATGTTGAGGGTACACAACAGAATTTTGTATTATCCATAATATATGTATATAAATTTCCAACCTATTACCTCAATAACATTATTTTTATAGCTAAAAATTCAACATTTCTAAAGAAAAAATTCTAATATGGAAAGCTCACAGTCCAATTAATAAAACATGTAATATTTCCATACTTATTTAAACTACATTATAATAAACTAGTTATTCCAGTTTATTAGAATGCAAGGCAATGATTAAGCAAAGTAAATGCTTAAACCATTAGCTTAAGTTATAAAGATAATAGTTAGAAATGTAATTATCTGTATAGAAAACAGCAATATTCTGATACCAAAATTAAAAACAAATAAATAAAAGATTTTAACTTACGGAAGTCCAAGATCAAATTCATTGTCTTCCATTGGTGCCAGTAAGTCACTGATATTCATATCTCCTTTGCTCTGATTCTCCTTAGATTTGCCATCACCTACAGTAACTGAATCACCTTTAAACAGTTAGAAAATGTGCCACTGCAATACCTGAATTCAATTAATAAATTATCCAAAGCTCAAATGGCTTTCCAATGAGCTAGGCCTAAGTATTTGTAAAAAAAAAAGAAAAGCAGATAGAGTGTAAGAGGTTTAATTCAGATTTAAAATCACAATTAATTAGGAAACACTTTTTTTAGTACAGTTATAAATTTAATTATGATATTTAATGTTAGAGAGTGAAGATATTTCAATCAATCACAAAGTTCTATACATCACTTAAAACTAAAAGCAAAAACCTTCCTATACAAATGCTTAAATTGATTTATAATTAATGGAATACATAAGATTTCTTCCCTCCCTTTTATCAATTAAAAAAATACAAGAACCCACCCCTTAAAAAAAATTGAATAAAAACGACGTACTTCCAAAAGATATCAAAAGAAACACCCCATTAAAAAAAAATTCTGTGTCAATCAATCATTTTTCAATCTAAAAATTGATAAAATAATATTCTAGGTACATTTTATAATTTTTTTTTGTAGTCATTCCATCCATTCTTACTATAATTGAAGTTTGTATAGATATTTTCACATAGTGATATTTATGATAAGATATGCTTTAATTTTTATCTTCTTAAAGTGCCATATTGGAATTCGAATATATCAATTTCTAATATATAGAAATTTTACTTTTCACTATATTAATCATAATATATTAGTGATAAATCTAATATTTTAAATCTTAATAATTTTATTAGTCATTGCACTGTGAACATAAGATACTCTATTAATTTTCTTTGTACTTGCATTTCTAATGAGTTAAAAGTTTAATGACAAATAATAATATATATTTGCATTAGGTTTCAATTTTTCTATTTTTCATTTCTAATGTTATTCCTTCCTCTCATTAATTATAACTATACAGTTACACAATTATCTACATACAGTCACAAGATGGCACATATAATGTTTAATAAAATTAAATATATATTATTTTATATTAGAATTCTATGTACGGCAAGGAGTTCATTCTAATAAATTTCCTATCAATATTTTAGGTTTTTAAGTATATATAGAGAGTACTTTTATATCTGATCTTATATTTACTAATTTTTACTTTTTTGAGGTGCTACTCTTACTGTTGATGTGGTAAATTTACAGTATTTCACACAGATATTTTTAACTCTATATTAGAAAGTAGTTTATCAATTTTTCTGGTTATATTTTATTAAATTAGCATTAGAGTATTTTATTTTTTAATAATTACATATTTAGAGTATTCCTTCCTTTCACTATTGCCCCAGCAGTAATGACAAATTAAAGGTGATGTTGGCTGGCCAAAAAACATTGTTTAAATCTGCATTCTTAGTTCTGCATTGTACTACTGAGGCTAATATTCCTAACTGTTCTGTCTAGTTATACTTATATTTATAACTATTTGTATACAGTTACAGCAACTTACACAAATTTAGGACCAATCACAGAAATTTTCAAATATCTTTTATTTTTAACCACAGACATTTTCACATATCTTTTACTTTTAAATTCAGGCACTTAAGAAATTCACAGACAAATAAATAACACAAGAAATTACGTAAAAGAATAATTAAATTAATAATTCCCAAAATAAAAGGTGAAGGGAAAGAATTTATTTGTATTAAATGAATATTAAAAAAGAATTTTTTAAATTTTAAACTCAAATTTGATTTTTTATTTTATGTTTAAAGAAATGAAAAACATCAGCAAATGTAATAAAAAGTCAGAAATCTAATGAAATTTTAAAAATAACAAAAAATATTTTTATGACTAACAAATCAATACATACAATCATTAACCTTTTAAATGTTTTTGTTTCCATGTAGGAACAGACTTTAAAAGAGGCTAAATATACATTCTAATTTACCACATTGGAAAATCTTTTCTTTTCAATTTTTAAAATTTAAGATTCCCTAATTAAAAAAAAAATTATCTTTTAATAAGAATGAGTAAAAAAATTATATTTTGACTTTTATTTGGAAATTCCCAATATATTATTCCCACCTTCATATCCTTCCTAGTAAAAAATTAATGATTACTCTTAACAGTTTAAATGTTCCTATAATGGTGTCAACGTAAGTGATTTTGTCGCTCTCAAATGGAGATATTGATAACTAGAATTGGATAGTTCAGATGAATAACTGAAAGCGTGAAATATATCTAAATAAATTTTAGAAGTATAACATAACATTGCATAACAACAATAAATGATCTTCATTCTAAAAAGGAGTATTTGCAGTATTAGGCAAAAAATATTCTCTGTGCAAAAGGGAAATAACATTAAAATTGACCAACTTTATATTGTCAATTTTAGTTCATTTTACTACTGAAAATAAGTTTTGCGGTAGCATTAAAGATGTAAACATTTCAATTATTAGAAAAATAATGAATAGAAATATTTTTGAATTGAAAAATAATTTTCATCACATACAGCACTTTTCTTATTCCTAGTGATTAACTGCAGTGAAAGGTCAATTTATGATCAATTGAACAAAAGCTTTCAGCAGTTGGAAATTTTTTACTTTAAGTAAATATTGAAGAGTTAATATGACACGGCAAACACACCATAGTTGTGAAATGCTTGTAAAAGTGAAAGTGATATGTATTGTTTACAAGTTATAGAAACTTTACTCATCTAATGGTTATCCTTGCAAGATTCAAATATATTATATAAAACAACAATTATTGAAACACCCTGGGAACATGAGTGGTACTATTATTAACCCTTTGAAAGTCAAAGTTCATTCTGATATTTTTTTATGTCTTCTGGCCCCATAGAAGAACTTGAGGGAAATAATTTCAAAACTACAGGCACCATTCTAGAGAACAAGATGATGTAATATTCAAAAAGTAAAGGAAATTGATGAGGAAAACAAAGAGACAAATTTGATAATGCCCCAGATGGAGTAATTATTTGTCACAATAGAGAGACAATGTCCCAGTCCCAGTGGCATCTAACTCATAAGACTATCAATAGATAGGTTCTGTAAAAAAACATGTCAACACTATTCAGCTAAATATAGAGGAAGAATACAAGCATGGTGTGGGAGGAATTGATGCATCAGATAAATACTGCAGCAGATACCATCCTAAATTTATATCAAGGAAGTGGCAGTGCATAATGTCATCAATATAAGAAATTCCAATTTGGATTGACTTTAATACAGCAAATTCACACAGGAATATAAAATCATGACAATCAATAATTAAAATATCATAACTGGAGATCTTTCATTTCTTCATATCTTTTTCAAATGTTCTGAATATGGCAATACTTACTATACAGAAAAATTACTAATTCAAACAGGCTATTTGGATTTCAAGCAACAGTTAACTATAAATTTATAACATCTAAAATCAATACTCACTAAAACCAGGACTCAGTGTACATAACACAAGCTAAAAACTGATCAGCATTTTTTACAATTTGATTAAAAAAAAAAACTTCTTAAAAAGGAAATATTTAATTTACCTAAGACCATAATCGCCTTGAGAACTGCTAAAATGGCTTCAACCTGCATTCCAGAATGTGAAGCAGAAAGCAGATGACGGTCGCATGAATACTTGATTTGGAACATGCGCCTCCTTTGGTTACTAGAACCTGAAGACATGTTACCAGGAGGAGAATAAGGCTTCTTAAAAAGACGACGCAATAAATGACAAGTCAACCGAGCTCCTGGAATTGCTTCAGGGTTATTACCACCAGCTAAAAAGTTAAGGTTTTTTGATTAAAATATATTCCAAACACATTGACATGCATGCTTGCATGATTAAGGCATTACTAAGTCTTACAAGAAATTTTCATGAATGAAAAATGCAATTAGGATAAATTAAACAAAAGTAATAAATCAGAAAAAATTACTTTGGGCATGCTTGAACAGCTACTATGGTTTGTGTGTATTATAGGTTTAATATTAATAAATACAAAAATTTCTTATCCAGAGGCTTGCATTTGTCTTAAGTTTGTAATAAGATTTTTCTGCAGTGATAAATAATACATGTCACTAGGTGATCATAATAAAAATGAAACAAATTTCTTTCTTAAAATAAACACTTTTTGAATCTCCTAAGAATATTTTAATTGTTACAGCATTTTAGAAGTTAAACCTTTGCAGACACAGCCAGTCTTTAAGTAGGAGAACCATTCATTGGTGGCGGCTCCCTCTACCAAATTTTTAATGCTTTAATTTATTCAATACAAGCTCTCATAACATTGCAGTGATTTAATTTTAGATTCTTTAAGGGATCTTTTACATGCCACATAATCATGTGACATGCCAGACTATCATTTTTGCATCTAGAATATCTAATGATTTCAGCCGGAACCTACAGCCTTGGACTTACAAGGTGGGCATGCTACCTCTAAGCTACCAAGCAAACTAATTGTTACAGCAAGAAGATATTAATCAAATATTTGGAATAGCTCTATTTCAAGCAAAAATTATTATAAAGTTTTGTGCTTCAACTTTACACCTAATGCGTGAATTTAATTTATTTGGTCGAAAATTTCTAATAGAAAATATAGTATCTTCTGAGGCACACACACATGAAAATAGTTTGTAATAAATTAGAACAAAATCAAAATGTACAACATACTTGGACAAGCAGCAATAATGGAAGGCAAAACAACCATAACCACAAGATCTTGTAACAGAAAGCAACGGCGAGCAACTAAAATAGATGTAAACACTGCCAAATGGTCATGAATAGACACATCATTAACCTAAAAGACAATATTTTTCAAAATGTAACAATGAAAAAAAAACAATCATCAAATTTAAAGCACTGCACTTCATTTTTCAAAACCTTAAGCCTTTGAATCTATCAATTATAAATACATTACTTACATACAACTTATCTATTTGACCTTCTAAATTCTAACTTTTATTTTATGAAATCATTTGGACTAGGTTTAAGAGGGGGGATACAAACTATTGCTGTGAATAATAGTTTCTTACTGTATTGAGATAATTTCAATAACATTTTAAAAACTATTTAGAGTACCACATTTGGAATAAAAAAAAAGTCTAAGTCAGGTTTTTTAAAATTAGAATATTTAAAAATCAAATAGATTGTACACATTTAAATTTCAAAGAAGCTAATAAATATTTTTCAGAGAGAGAGAGTTTTTCTTTTAAATATATATTTATAAATTATTACAAAAATGTTTTGCAAATTTGAATTTCCAACTGATATTTCTGAAACTAAAGGGTTGATTTATTATCATAGATTTCATGTTAATTAAATCTGCTAGGCTGTTTAAAAATGTTTGATAGAAGAAGAAAGTACATGTTAGTAATAAATTTGAAACTTGAAAACATTTTATAGAATCATTTTTAAAAAAATGCAATAAATAAATAATTTTAAATTTCATTAAAGGAGATTTCTCTCTCTCTGCAAATGAATAACATTTTAAACCTTAAAACAAAATATCCATTATACAAATATCTGGCATTAACTTATAGAAAGAAATAATCTGAAATACTAAAATAGCAAAGAAATACAATAATTCAATTTTGTTGAATAACTAAAATTTAAACAAATATAAAAGTATTTAAAAAATCCTAATTACTTCTGTGTTATAAAGTAGATAAATATACTAAATGAGAACAGATAATCCCCCCAAATTTTTTTTAAAAGTTCTGCTATGCGACAACACAAATTTTCTATTTTTAATACATATAAAAAATTACTTAATTTATAAATAACTGTTAAAATTTATAATTCCTTCCAAAAAAAGAAACTAAGAATATCAGATGACTAGGATATTTTAAATTCCATACCTTTTCATAGCTATGGACAAAAATTAGCACAAAGGAGGTTGAAAAATTAACAAATTTTTTATTCATTATTACTGTAAGCAATAACAATCTTTAGTATCTGCTAATATTTGAATTTTATAATACTTTTTTAAAATATTTATAAAGGTTTTAATGTAAAATTCTTTTTGCTCTATTTACTTCTAAATAAAAAAAATTAAATCAACAAATTCCCCAAAAATAAAATAAAATTAGATTTAAGAGGATAATGATTTTTACATACTCATTTAATATAATAAACAATACTTATAAAATATGACTAATAAAAACTCAGTTACAAAATTTTATTTTTAGCATTTGAAAAATAAATCTGATATTCCATTCTTTATGAAGAGTAGTTAAGTATGAAATGAACATTAAAAGCAATTTACATTAACTTGAGTAAGCAAATCCAAAAATCCACAACCAAGGCTCGATGAACAGCATAAAGCCTTTAGAGCTCCAAGCCACTCATTACTAAGATGATAACATTTGGAAGTAATCTCAGCAGATAATATTGATAATTCATTTAATCTATATAAAATTAAAAAATTCATTTAGTAAAAGAAAAATATTCTAATCAATTGTCAATCATTAAAAAAATCTGAATATACTATTAGTATTGTAATTAATAGATTTTTGATATTCAATCTATTTTTTACAATTAAACGATGGTTTCATTTATTACAGATAAAAAATATTATAAATTGACATTATTTTCTTAAAATAATGGAATAATTAAAAACTCTCACTTGCAGTTTTACTCAAAAAATAAAATTATTATAAAAAAAAATTATAAATAGATCATTATGACCTTCAAATTTAAATAACAATGCTTATAATATACTAATACAGAATTGGCAAAATTAAGCTTCAGCTATTCAGAGGGCCCTGGAGGCTGTTCTACTATGCTGAAAAAAAGAAACTATTTGGACAACAGACACTTCAGCAATTGAAACTACATGACCCAGACACTCGTGAAACCTTCACGCTAGAATTTCTTGCAAGAATGGCGGTTGATGATTCATGGCTATGGAACATACTGTGGACATACAGGGCCCACTTCTATCTTAATAGACAAATGAATAGCCATAATTGTCACATCTGGGTGACAGAAAACCCTCACTTAGTACAATATGAAAGCGACTGTATGGTGCAAGGGTTCACTGCTTGATTCATTCTCGGATCCTATTTTTCTTAATGAGTGACCCCTCAAGAATTAAACACCTGTTCTGTTAATGAAAAATGGTATTATGAGATGTTACAGAACTACGTAATTGCTACTCTCCAGCAATGAGGCTGCCTACCATATTCATACACGATGGAGCCCCCTCACATTGTGAGCTCAGTTTAACAATTGTTAAGGCAGGCATTTACAGATGCACATGTGATCAGCTGATCTTTCTCAACAGCTTGGCCTCCACAATCCCCCTATCTCATGCCACGTGATTTCTGGTTAACCCTTTAACGTGCGGTGGTATCTCTCCGAAACCACTTTTTTCTAAAAAATACCTCTAAACGCGCAGTGGTATTTGAGTGAAACCAATGGTTCTACAGATATCTTTTATCTTTCATAAAAGATACTAGATGTCAGCACTATACAAGAAAAAATCTTTTTTCTGTGAGAAATATGCATCGTTTTAAAAGCCTTTTTTGAACACTTTCAAAAAAAGTTTTTTTAGTACATAAAAATAGATAAATATTGAAAGTAAGTTATGTACATTTTTGCTGCATATACTGTTCATAGCATAACTAATTTTTAGAATGATAAATTATAGAAAGAACTGCCTCATAATAAGTCATCTAAGTGGTGGTTTCACACAGATACCACCGCATGTTTAGAACATGAAAACTGTCTGACTTCTAGCACACACGCGTAAGAGATATTCCTTCTTGTTTTTCTTTTTTCTGACTCAGACAGGGAAGTAACTAATAATTTATTTGGTTTTTGCCATTGCTTTGGAGCTGGGGATTTTGTTTATATTGAAATGGTGATGTTTTTCTCGAATGGAAATTTTTTTTCCTCTCATTTACATGCTTTTTATACTGAAGAGAGGTAGAATTTTTTGGATGATGAATATATGTTCTAATATAGCTGATACTATTTCTTTTAATATTATTTTTGTTTACCTCTTTCAATTAAATTTGCTAATATTTAATCTTGTGAAGCTAATTCTTATCAGTATTATTGCACGTTTTAATAATTTAATAATAAAGAAACAATGAAAAATCTGGCTATTGAAGATGATTTTAATCTCTTATAGTTATATTTTGTAATATTTAACATTTAAAATGCAATTCTAATACTTAATATTGTATGTTTCAGTAAATTTTTTTCAAAATATATAAAGAATAATCTTACAAGTCTGATCCAAATCATATATTATTCATCTGAGAATTATGTCCTAAGTGTGCGGTGGTATTCCTGTGAAACCACTTCCCCCCTCGGGGGGTGTACTGTAATTTTTTTAAAAATGTTTCCTCTCTGTTCTTAGGTTCTATACATTGCATTTATTAATTTTATTTTGAAAAATTCAGCGAATTTATTTTTCCACATGTCAAAAGGTTAAGGGGCTCTTTGAAAGATAACATTTATTGGGAGCATTTGACAACTGTGTTGGATTCGAAGAACAGTATTTACCAACATATTAACAACATCCATGTTAACTTTCTCCGTTCAGCAATAGAAAGCTTGATTTTCGAAATGGAGTGCCTTGTCAAACATGATGGTTCACATATTGAACATGTTTTAAAGCACCAATTTGCATGCAAAGAACAGTATGTTATTAAGAAAATTGTGCATTATTCTTAATAATTTGCAAGTGCAACATTGTAATTGTGTATTGTCCTTATTGCATTCTTTTTGTGTAAGACCACTCATTAAGACCTTCACTGCTTCTTGATCTCAGTTTGTCCTTTTCTTGACATAACTTGTAGCACCATCTAGTGGCTATTCTATAAACTATTTTTTTTTATTCCAGAAACCTAACCAACAGATTACCTAAAATGTCTGTTGCCTAAATATTTTTCTCTTTGGACTTGCAGAATGGCTTCCAGGGCTCTTTGAATAGCGGGAGTTTAATTTTGCTAACCCTGCAGATAATTTAAAAGTTTAAGAGTCAAAATAAAAAAACAATACACTGTACACAAATACTTAAAAAAAAAGATAAATATTATTACCGATCTGAATCTCTGCAAGCAGTAACACAATGTAACACACTGCAAACAAAACTATACCGCAACTGTGGTTGCTCATTAAGTTGCTTTATGATTTGAGGATCAGGTTTTAATCTATAAAAATAAAAGTAAATGATAGAAAATTTAATTAAACTCTTAAATACAATTTAGAAATATAAAGAATAAAAAAGTATTTAAAATTTCATCATGCTTTAACCCAAAACAACAGTCTACAAACTGTGTTCTGGAGAATTTTAAAATTAAATAAAATGTGTAAGTGAAATAGATTCACATTCCCTATGGAGTTTGTATGACCATAAGTAGCTATATCTGTGTTTTTTGACTCAGGTCTTTAACCTTTTTGCGACAATGTACTGTTAAATTGAAAACATTGTATAGACAGGTTTGTCAGGAATGCATCAATCCCAAATGTCACTGGCTGGTGATGCACTGGTGAATCATGTTTCATACTTGTTCCACAGGATTGATCGTCCCCACAGAAAAGTGCATTCAATGGCACACCATCCAATAAGGGGGTCTGAGACTAGTGCATTAAAAAAAAACCCTGTCATTAAAAGGGTTAACACAGCACTTAAAAAGAAAAGACGATACTATATAACCTGTCTGAAAACATTTCTTCAAACTTTTACTTCTTTGCAAACATGACTTTGGGAACCATTACAAAAGCCACACTATGTCGCAGATTACAATCAACAAAAGTGAGGAAAAAGCACACTGATGTTTTATGATAGGTTCAAGGACAAATGAAAAAAAAAAGGGTAACTCTGAAGAAGACTTTTTTCAAAGAAAATAGTAGCAATTTGGAATTGTTTAAAAAGCTATCTGCACTTATATAAATAAGACAAAAATTGGAAAATCTTCATCCAGGAGTAAAAAATAGCATAAGATAACTATATCTTTGTTTTTAAATTTCTTAATGCACAAGTATTTTAATCTAAGTAAAGAAATATTTTAGTGCATTTGCTTTTACTATATATTATTTTACATTTCTATAAGAATACAAAAAATTTAAACAAGTTTTTTAGAATATTTTTATGTTAATTAATATGCTTCACACTGTGTGTTTTCTTAGCTTGGGCATCACAATCTTCCAAAAACATTTTAAATCAGTACATTTTTATTTAAAGAAAATTTTTTATTTACCTCTCATACTGAAAAAAAATTCACTTGTTTAAATACTAATAGTAAGATCCATTAAAGTGCTCATCGATTATTTGCCATAAAATAAAATTCTAAAAATACCTATAATTGAAAGTGGTTAATAATAAACAAACAAGTCTACAATTGATAAATATTTAATTTGCATTACTGCAAACTCATAAGATAACTTTTGTAGAAAATGTATTAATTTTCCAAAAGTAAATATTTTTTTTCTTTTTATTGTATAAAAAAATAATAAGCATATATCCCCGATCAGTTCTAAAACTTTTAAACGATCTTATTATATAAAGCTAAATCTGAAAACCTGTATATACATTATTTTTGTTACATGTTATTTACATTAAGATGGATCTACAGGACACCATCTTAATTGCAATGAAATATGGTTGCTGAGTTTGTTTTGCTTACTAAATATGTTTACCATATTAAATGAAGTAAACACATCCCTTCAAGGTCTGAAATTACATATTATAGAACTTAAAAGAAAAAATATATACATTGATTTTAAAACTTAACTTATAGTCAAAAAAATTAAAGACAATTAAGTACAATGTTTTGCAAAAACTAAACAATTTTCTAATAGAAAATAAATTGAATTTAGAATGCAGTGTTAAAAAATACATAATAGAGCACCTTTTTCACTAAGGGGGAAGAAAGAAAGAAATTTACGAGGGAATATTTTCTGGAATAGAAAGCTTATGCATCTGTTTAAGAACAATGATATATCAGAAAGCTTGCTAGGAGGAACAAAATATCAATAGATTCTACATTAAAATCTAAATCTGAACAAAAACAGTTCTTAAAATTTTTTGGTTGCAATTTTATGCAGTAAACCAGAATTTATTCTCACAGCTATAAATATTTAAATGCAAATCTGAACAACTGATTTAAATGAAAAGTATTTCTCAGCATATGTGGCAAAAAAAACAAAATATAGAAACAAATTAAACACAAAATATGAAATGTGACTATAGATAACTTCTATAGAGTTAGACTTCCAACAGTTTATATAAAAAATGGCAACAATCCCAGTCACTAAATATAATGAAAGGATAGGTGATACATGGAGAACAAATCAGTGCTATGAAGGAATAAATAACATTTATTTTATGTTTTAATATTTTTTAACAAAAATAGAATACTTTTCTTTAGTTGTCTTTACATAAAGTACTAATAACATTTTGATTTACTTTAAATATTATTTTAAGATATATTCCTTTGTGGCGGTGTGATATCTATATGAACTAGTACCAACATCATGCGATGACGATGGTTTTGGCATGATCGGTAAAGTACTCGCATTCGTTCGGAACGGAAGATACCCAGAACGAACCTTCCTTCCTTCACCTTAAATGATGGGATGAAATTGAACAAGAACATTTTACAGTTCTAAGGGATATGCGAGTTGGTCGATGAAGACCACTGATCTAGAATAAAAATTTTGGGAAATACGTTGAGTATGAGAATATATACTTGAGTTTAATATCCAGAAAAAGAAAAAAATCTTTACAATGCTTAATATTCATGATGGAAAAAGTGTTTTGAGGCATCATGAGTTCAATATCCAGAAGAAAAATAAAATATATCTTAAATTTTGACACACTTTTAGTACCAAATACACAATATAGAATATTTCTAACAGAAAAGATCTTTAATAATATATTGTTAATAAACAATGATTCATTTAAACTAAACCATTCTTAAACTCAAGGAAATTTAATTTACCTAAAAAAAAATAGATTAATACATAATAATGTAAAAGATTTTATGATAATCTTTCTACACAATTTTAAGAATCTAAAAGTTTTAATGAATTTCGTAATTTTAAAGCAGCATAAACTTTTCATTCATTCTAGGTTAATTTCATCTAATTTAAATTTCAATATCTAGTTAATTAAGCACAATTTCACCAACATTTGAGAAATGGAATATTAAGTCATTTCCCTCTCTTTTTATGAATATATATGAAATGGCTCTTACTCATAATGATGATGTTAACTCAGTTATGATTTTTGATTTAGAGAAGAGGAAGGGATAGAAAAGGAAAATAAACTTTCTACATAGTTTCAAAAAGTAACATTTTTTATCACTTTATTTTGATAAAATATACAAACATTTTAAACAAAAATTTATACCACTATAGTACTTTAACCTACCTTGGATCACTTAAATAATCCAACATGATTTTAGTATTCCATGACGAAGAAACCATACCCATTACTACATTTTTTGCTTTGGGATGAAGATTTAAGAACTGCTCAGGATGTCGAGGCTAGAATGGAAAAGATTTTACAATTAATAAATGAATAAACAGTAATAAAGTAAGGATCTAGTTTGTTAACCGGGGTAATTTAGCGCTATAAAAATTGTGCCAATTTGCTGCCTGAAAAAAATGAATTGAATTGTATAGATTTCTTATAGCGACAGTGTGAATTTCCGCAGTGAAAGATGTGACCGTCAAATTTTCTGGATGTATCCGGAGCAACCTTCATGTCACGGCCGACTGCGTTCAAAATCTAAGGAAGGAGAAAGGAACGAGAAAAGAAAATCATTTTTTTAAACAAAAGTTAACCAAAAGTGTGAATTCAGAACACCTTTTGGACTGAAGAAATTGAAAGAAGAGCCCTTATGTTCCTTGAAAAAAAATCCTGGTACTCACTGATAACTGTGTAAATATCCATTATCCGTAGAATGCACAAAAACAAAGTAGAGAACAGCAACAGGTTATGAAGGAATGGATTGAAAATGATTGCATTTTTAAAGTATTTGAATTAAAATCATCTGAAATACAGAGGTTTACTGCACAATAAAAAGAAACCAATAAGAATGAAGTATTTAGAATTAAAATTATCTGAAATTAACAGGATTAGTGCATGCAAAAAAAGAAAAAACAATTAAAATGAACTATAAGAAATGTCATCTCCATGGCGACCCCATCACCAAATGAAAGAAATTTCAAGGCAACCATATTGCAATGTTATGGCCTATGTTGGCGAACATAAACAACAACTTGGTACTATTACCCCGGATATCAAACTCGCACCTAATTAAATAACTTAATAAAAATCCAGATGCTATACTATTCTTTTAAAAAACATCCTGTTTTGAAAAGAAATAAATTCTAAATTTTATCACAGTTTACACAATTATATTATTATAAAACTTTCATTTTGGATTACAGATTTGAATTACTAAAGGACAAAAGTAAGTAGAAAAGTTATGTTAATAAATTTATCTATTCCCAAAACAAAAATAAAGCATCCCCATGTAATGTTGATACTATTTAAATCTTCATTTTACTATTACTTTTTCTCCCCTTAAAATTAAGTTTTAAATTTTTCAGAATCTCAAGATCAACATTATCATTAAATATTTCTTTTCCATTCATTAATATGTACATTTCTTTAGCTGATATGATAATAAATATAAAATAATGAAAAACTTTACCTTAACATAACTACAACAAGAATTCATATCATATAAATATGAGAGAATACACCTTTCAGCTGATGAGGTACACTCTGGAGTGTTTATATGTTTAACGATTTTTGATAATCTGAAATAAATTTTAAAATATGTATTTATCTTATATTTTTCCAAAATATTACAAGAGATTCACAAAAAAAGTATAGTCAGAAGTAAAAAACTGACCCATCAAAAATAGCAAGTGTTTGTTCCTGGGAAACTAATAAACAGCAATGGTATGTATATAATACTCCAACAATACTCAATCCAACAGAAGTAGCATAGGTCCCAGCTGTTGAGGAAGTTTTAGCTATTAACTGAGTTTCTACATCCACTAATTCTTTAAGAAGCTGTGGGAAAAATATAAGCCAAAATAAAAAACTGAGTTTATAATGTAATGCAAATTTATATTTTTATTAATTGCATTCATTTTCCTCTGAAGTGTATTTAAAGTAAAAGGAATTATTTAATTTCCTTTTTGTCATATTTCATTTGACAATAAATTTATCTAATTATTTTTTGCAAAAAAAAAAAAAAAAAAAAGCAGATGATGGATAGAGATAATGAAAGACAAAAAGAATAACAATCTGTTTCTAAAATATAAAAATTTTCCTTTGAAGCAATTTTTGATAAGGAAAAAATAAATTTTAAGAAAGCAACCATTATTACAGTATATTTGATGTAGCAGCTTACAATATATTCAACAGAAGAGATGATGTTTCAAATAGAGCTTAAGTTGCATATTTGAAAGGTAAAATCATTAATTTTATACTGGAATTGATAAAAAATTTAATAACATGAGAGATGAAAAAAAAAGCTTAACATTTATAAATAACATTAATATTTATTACTATCAAAAATATCATTTTGAAAGCAATACATAGGACAGATGGGAAAACAAAATTCCAGTTCTGATTCTCATGTTTACTTTTTAGACAACGAATTTTGAATGCTATCCCACAAATAAAAAAATACTTTTTTATGAGAACTTAAAAAACTTGTTATATTACAATAATTATGTTGAGATTTTAGGTTTTTTTCCTTTTTTAAAAGCCTTTAATACCAAAAAAAAAAAATTATACATTCTTTAATCTCAAATAGTTATCAAAAGAGTCAATATGTTCACAAATGAATTTCCTTAAAATTCTTTCACAAAAATTCTATAAATTCAGCAGGACTTTACAATTGACTTTGAAAATTCAATTGAAACAAAAATATACAAAATACAGTTATTTCCTTTAAAATTGTAAAAGCATGTGCTGAAAAAGAAACATTTTAAACACTGGCATAGCTAGTTCAAAGTGGGCTTCGTATCAAAACTCCTTCGAGGAACTTTTTCAGAAAGAAAGTGGTACTGTAGTTACACATGTTGGGGCCCTGTATCATTTATACGGCAGTTGTTATGCCCGATTTTAAATAAAAAAAAAGTATATAATTATATTCCTTGATATTATTCCTACATGAAGTATACTTGAATCAAGTTTCATATTGAACACTATAAATAATAATATCTGAGAAGGGAATGTGATTTTCTATTTAATCTAACTGTCACACAAAACTATAAACATCATAATACCTTTTCCAACAAGAGTACCTACCTGTATTGCAAATTCAATCAAACCATGAATATTTAAGGCAATCTCCATTAGCTCAAACAGATAGGAAATGTATTCCACTAGAGGAAGATAGTTAGAATTTCCAGTAGAAAAGGCACTCAACAATTCAATGACAGAAGCTGCACAGGTGTTTGTAACTACATGCTGATCAAAATAGGATAATGTCTGAAAACGACTGACAGCAGCTTCAAAGTTAAATGCATCCTTTGCATTCTTCTTAACTTTGGCACCATCAGTAATATCCATGCAAGTCTTCTTACTGAAAAGTTTCATCAACTCTTTTACCATTTTCTTGATGGTGTGTTTGGCTTCATCACGTACTTTTCCAACCCCGAATAAGAGTATATGTCTCTGATTGCAATCATGCAATGGGATTTCTCCTTGTGGCAAAGGAAAATGGGTGGTATACAGTAGATGCCTAGCAGTGTTGCTTAAAGTTGTAGGTGGGGAACTATTGGCATTGGAAGTTCCTGGTGTACCAGGAGTACAAACAGGTACTAGTGATGGATGTCCTAGTGGCGTGGAAGCATTTAAAGGAGTGGATTCATCTTTATCAGATCCAACAGAATCTATCAAATTTAGAAAAGTAAGAGTTAGTGCATTAAAAATATAAAGAATACAAAACAATATTCTCAGATTATTTAACACAAAAAAAATATTACAACATACATAAAATAAATTTGTAAGACTGTTTAATAATACTGACATTAAAACATAAATACTACTACAACTCATATAAGTTTAAAAAATATGAGTATAACACACCAATATAAATCGTACAGTAGCCCCACTCTCATTAAAATTTTTATGGTAAAAAAGTCAAATAAAATAAATATACCAACAATCCATTCGTTTTAAAGTATGCATATCTTTTCCTGTGGAAATGATATGCATGATCAATAAAAAGTATTACAAGGGGTGGCACTTTAATAACAGAACTGTGCATGCTATTAGGCTTGATGAAAGGAAATGAAATTGGAATGTAGTTGATTTAAATGCTTCCAGTGCAGATGGAGCAATATTGCATTTATCTATTTTATTTAGTGGCTTGTTACATGATTAGGTTGCTTTGTGCTGCAATCATGGTATGCTTACAAATCAAGCAGTGCTTTAATCACTAAATCATTTTAAAATTAATTTTTTTACAAAAAAATCCCTTTAAAAATGAATGCATTTAGGTACCGAAAGAAGTGCTTGCAATAATTGCACTAAAGTTTTTAATGGAACATGCGACTTTAGGAGGAGAATGAATTTCCCGGTGATGCTATAAGCTGATGAAAACACTAAGAAAATTAATGAAATTAAGCAGAAAGATTGCAGTATGTGTATTCAGATGATGGCAGACATGTAGAACATTGACCAAGAGATAAGAAAAATTTTAAATGGAGTTTTACACAAAGATCTTGAGGGTTACAGAATATAAAAGGGTAGATTCAATCGAGAAAATAAAGCTAGGCTAAGAATATAACTAATGAACTCTCTGTAAGAGCAAGAAGTTTGTTCTGGAGAAATCAATTGAATGAAAGAGTAAAGCATGCAAAAAAAATTTTAAAGCTAACTTAGGAAATAACATAGATGGAAGATCAACATGACTAGCTGGTATACCCATTCTTCGCATGGGTAAACTGAAAAAATAAACACAGATTGAAGGATAAAGAAGTTTTTAATGAGTTAATTTTACGTGAATTGCAAATTATACAAAAAAAGCTTTTTGCATATCTCAGCTGAACTACAAAAAAAAAAAAAAAAAAAAACTTTTGTTAAACTTTAAGTCTGTAGATCTAATAGCTGATAAAATGGATTTTTTTTAAAATTTATAACTCCCCGTAACACTCTTGAGGGTCGATTCTTGAAAATTCCTCCCTAAGCTGATCTCTGCTCAGCAAAAGTAACACATCGTTAAAAGTTTTGTGTAATGAATGCTTAAAATAGTGTAAATAATTTATATCTGAAAGTATAATACATTATTACTTTCTGTTGTATTTATTTTATGTTAAAATTGTAATATTCGCAAGCAACGCCGTTTCTTACATTATAATGGCGATTCAATGAAAAACATAGCGAAATGTTAACGATAGTGTCAAGTTGGCAAATGTCTAGCTACTTTCATAGCTCGAGCTTTATAAGACCCGTCGTGTAGGGGAGCGATGCATGTTAATACTTTATCCAACCGCATTATGATTTACTGCAGTTAAAATTAAGGGATATTCATAAACAAAATACTCCACTTTGGGAAATTTAATCCGTTAGAGCGAATAAATTAATTAAAGATATTCCACTGCAAAATTCATTATATACACTGTTAACTTAAAACAAGTATTCAAATCATTTTCTAAGGTCTTCATTACCATGCAAAAACAAAAGACACTTAAATTTTGACAAACTATTTTTTTGGGACAAAAATAATAATCTTTGCAATCCGCTGAAAACGCCGTCAGCTGAAAATGCAATATCTGCTATAAAACTATTCGCCTTCCCCGTTAAAATACTCATCATAGAACCCATGCTGCCATACATCTTGGAAGAGTGGATTTCAAAGAATATTCCTTCTAAGTTGGTGTGGTGTGGTAGTTAGGAGAAGGGGGTGCCAGCTCAGATGTCGTCCATGTCACTTGACCATGGTTCAAAATTACGTGATCCATTGCTAAAAGCCCTCGTTTAGCTGAACACAGTGCGACATTAATATTCACACACTCACACCCTCCAAAAAATACAGTACAATAGTTATATATAATTATTTTTATACTTAAAAATGCAATATCTGTGTGTGCCTATTCAATTAAAATATAGCATTATAATTAACTACTAACCACAAACAAATTTTGAAAATTTCTCCAAATGATGCAGTGTGAAAGAGAAAGTTTATTTACTTAAAGTACCAGAACTGATAAAAGCATTTATTTTGAAGAAAGATCAATTTCTTACTACCAAATGTGCATAATAAAATCATTAAAAAAAACATTAAAATAAAGAGAGATTTATAACAACCACTCCCTTCAAAACTTAGTATTATTCTGAAATAAAAAAAAATAGGCATTATGCTGATCACGGGAATTAATTGGAATCGAGCGCCTTGCGTAGCCAAAACAAAAAGGGTTTTCCACAAACAAGATAGATAGATATATGCTGTGGTGGGCTTTTTTGCGGAGCACGCCAAAATTGCTTGCAGATGGCAAAATTTTTTCCTTCTTACTTAACAAATATCGTTTTATTTTGGACACTTCATACAATATCTTTATAAATTATAGCTTATGCTATAAATTATAGCCTATTAATTATGTGTTATTCTGATGTATAAGCTATATTACTGTAAAGTTTCATTAAAATCCATTCAGTTGTTTTTGCGTGAAAGACCCCAAAACATCCTCACAAACTTTCGCATTCATAATATAAATTAGATTGTATAATTATCAAAATTTTGATTTTCTGGTCTCTATTACAAAAATTAGCTTGAAATAATAACAGTAGAAAGAGTTTTTCTAATTTTAAAGGTGATGTTTGACCGATTATTTTGTTCATTTCATAATCAGGAAATAACACAAGGGCTATAAGCAACAGACTCATTAATTTTCAACTATGTCAAGTAACAAGACATCTTTAACAGACATCTTCCCCTTTCCAAACTTCCCCACCATGTCAATGTGAGAATAAGCTTCAACACATTTAAATGCATCAGCCCTGTTATATGACAAATATTTAGAGGCATTGGGATTTAAAACATCAAATCCACAGAAAACAACACTGAACTCGAATTTGATGAAAACATCTGTGAATATTGCAAGTGCTAAAAATGTAATTATTTATGAAAAAGGTTTTCGAACTCATTGACATTAAAAATTACTATCAGACCATAATTGCTATGAAAATAAAATAAATTTTTTTTTTGAAAATATATAGCTTATCTAATACTTGAAGCAAAAGTTTGCAATTCACAAATAACAAATATCTACCTACAATGTTTCTTAATATAATTTGTTCTTAATTATTCAAGAAACAACATTAGTTCCAAAACAAATATTAATCCTTCATGTTCACACATAAATAACTGATAAGGATGCATTTTTAAAGTCATTCCCAACATTAGGAAACACAATTGGAAAATGAAACTATTAAAAATATTTGACAAATTAAAATTTGAGATAAAGTTCTATTTTTTTTCTCCTAGTAATATGAATTTTAATGAGGGGTATCAGTGATGAGCCTAATAATTTTGAATCTTGGTCAAGTAACAAGGACGACAACTGAGTTGGCACCCTCTCTCCAAACTACCACACCTGTCAAGAGGACATTGAGCCTCAACAGATTTGACATGCATAAGCCTCTCTACAAAGCAGGTTTTTATGAGGGGAAAAAGTTATTTTGTACACATTTTGAAGAACTGAAATTTAGATCTTTTACTTAAAAGTTTTATTTCATTGATTAAATAAATATGATGCAATTTATATTTAACCCCATAATTAGTCACATTAATAATAGATAGTAAATACATGATATGTATTCCAAAAAGTTACCACATACTCTATTCATTCAATGTATATGTTTTAATCTGATTTTGCCATCAATGTTACTAAAATTATAAAATTTCTGAAATTTTAAGAAAAAACCAAACTTTAATGTGCATACGAATTTTTTTTAAAAAAATGAAATCCAAGTTAACATGGTCAAAAAATTTTAATTTTTGTAATAGCTTACAAAATATTACATAAATAATACAAATAATATTAATGCTACATCTGAAAATAATATCAAAATATTTATAAGCCATACATATATGAAAAAATATATATATAATAAAAATACCAGGTTGATCACTCATGTTTTGCTGTCCCTCTTTAATATGTTGCAGAAGTTTGCCCAAATCAGCATCAATTCTAGCTTCATCTGTATCCATTTCAGTATCCCAGGATGGCTGTAAATTAAAAAGTTAAAATAAAATTTTAAACCACCTTTTAATTACTTTTTGTTTAATCAGAAAACACTACATAATGAATACTAAAATACACTTAAGAATTCTGGATTGTGGTTATATTTAAAAGATACAAGCAACTTAAATAGTAATTAGATATATAGTTGGAATAAAAAAACACATACTAAAGACATTGATGCACGTTTAATGTTAAATACACCAAATATAAACAAATTTAGCACAGTTCTTTATGAATAAAACAAAAATACTTTGACTCCAATAAAATATAACACAATTAAAAAAATATATCAAAATATATATTGCTATTATGTAATTCAAACACCTGTATATATAAAAATGCTATGTTGGTTTGTGAACTCTCCCATAGCTCAAAAAGTTCTGCATGGATTTATCTGAAATTTTGACATAACATTGCATTTGAATCCGGTCAGGTTCTTGGGTACTTTTCATTTCAAAATTCACTCTGAATTTTTTTTAGTTTAATTTTTAAGTGATTTTTTGGTGTTATGACGCCATATGATGTCACGATTCGCTCTGAATGCGAGATTTTATACTTTGGGCAGTTTTTTCCGGATTATTACATATATTTACAATAGTTATGTTTATTGGTTGTTATATTTATCTATTTTTTTTGTTTGATACATAATTGGGATTAATTTCGGAATAAATCATTTTTTTTAAATAATTCTTTAAGCAATTCAAATTTTGTTTAGTAGTTTTGGCAACATTCCAATAGCTTTAAAGCGGGATGTTTACTAATTTGCTTACATGTATCATCATGTTTTTTTTTCTGTAATTTTAAGCTAAATTTCTCTTTATTAAGTGAAGATGAAAACTATAATTGACTTCTGTATGCTACTTATTTTTCTGCCGAATAGTTTCTGCTAACCCTTTACCTCAAATAAAAAGACGTCACCAAATGCCGCAATATAATATTCAACGTTTGGAAACTAATATTTTTTTCCCATTTGGCGACATTTTAGTTTGATGAAATTAATCAATGTTGTTTTTAATAAGAATGTTTTTTCTCTGTTTTGCACAATTTTTTAAATTTCATTTGATACTTACGTATTATCGCAAGAATCACCAACTTTCAAGATAACTTGCAAATTTGGCAATTAATTTTTGCAGATGTTGTTCGTGCAGAATTGGCAGTGATGTGCTTCCTTTTATACAATGTTGCCAATAAGTTGCGATAATATGCAAGTAGATCTCATTTGATGTTACTATGGAAATACAAATGGCAAAATTAAGATTTTCTGTTTTCTATTTTGTGTCATCAAAATATTGCGCATTATTTTGTTTTTGATTGCTTGAGAAGATTCAAGTTTATGAGTTTGTATAGTATAGGGGGCCACTTGGTGCAGTCCTTTTGTTTTTGGCGACTAAAAGTGGTCGCCAAGGTACTTTTTTTTTAATTATTTATTATTTATTTTAGAATGAATTCGATATCTCCCCATAACATTTAGATAAAAATCGCCAAATCTAAAGTGCCCTCCCTCCCATACTACACTTGAGCCAAGTTTATGTTATAACCTTCTTAAACAGATTCCATGAGTAATTTGTTAAAAAATACTTGAAGTTATTATGGTTTCCTTTAGTCAGGGATGTAGCTATCGCTGCATCAGCCATATCAATGATGCAGGGGCCCCAACGAGTGTTATTACAGTTCCACTAACATGATGCTCACATATCTGAAAAAGAGCCCTAAAGAAATTTAGATACAAGGTCCACTCAGAGCTGTTTTGTAATATCTTATGTTTTTGTTTTAACCTTTTTAATGCAGACAATCCACTTCAGTACATAAAATTGCATTTCAGAAACTCGACATAGATCATCATACTTGACAAGCAAACACAGTGCGAGAGGTAGTTGCTCATGAAATTGGAATCAGTGAATCAGCAAAACAGACAGATGGTTCAAATACGTGTTGATGAAGCAGGTGGTCGTAAGATAGTAATTATTTTTTCAAATTATACTTTTGCATTGATAAAGATAGTTCAGTTCTTTTTATGTCAATTAACGTTAGTATTGTACATCGTTTTTCAATTTATTTTTAAGCTCGGGATATATACTTTGGATAATTTTTATCAACTAATATAAAATACTAATTTTAATTCTGTACACTATGGATCTGTTGGGTGCGATTTCAAAACCTCTCCATAAACGAGTAGCATACCGATTAAAATCTTCCAAATATTTTATCTGGCTCCAATGATTGTAAATTAAATTAATATGTAATTTTTATTTTTTGGTACTTACGGGTTTTTTTTTTTTTTTTTTTTGTCGACCATTTAACTAAAATCAAAAGACATCACCAAATGCTGCAATATTCATTCAATAAGGGAAAACCATTCTATGCCTGTTTGTGCACAATAATAATACTTTTTTGCTCTCTGCAGTGAATTTTTCCACAAAATAGTTATTGAAATTTCTAAAAGTTGGGGCAATAACATTAGACTCACAAAATATCTATTTTGTGTACTTTCAAAATTTTATTTGGTGTTACTGTGAAATACAAATGGGAAAATTAAGATTTTCTGATGTATATTTTGTGTTTCTTTTGATATTTACATATTATCACAACCGTATTGGCAACATTAGTACTTGGTTGCCAATTCACGCATACAAAATCGGGGTTCACATAGTTGCAACAGTACCCAAGTACCTTTGTTTGTAACTTTTTTTGGTGATTTCATCAAAATATTGATCATTTGTTATTAATAATTTGTTTTTGATAGCTTTTTATCATTTAAGCTTGTTATAGTTAGCTGTACCCAACCACGGCTACCTGTGGCTCAGTCAGGTTAAAAATAGAGAAAAGAGAAAGCATACATTTCTAATATTTTTAACCGCTTGCACTTGAGGTATGATTTTTTTTATATAAAAAAAGTGGAAATATACATAAACAAAACTTTATTAAACAGATTTCATTTGTAATTTGTTACCAGAATACTCCCAAGTTATTATGGTTTTTTTTTTGTCATATTATGAATCTAAAATTATTTGCATTGTCTCCATAGGGGAGGTGCCAAGTTTGAAAATAAATTTAAAATGACTCTTCTTGCCTACTGACCCTTCTGTGCCTACTTTAGAGCAGTAGTTGCCATTGTTCAACACTTCATGAACCACTTAATATATAACTTTATAATTCGCGGACCACTAATAAGATTGACCTCTATGTGGTGGACCACTATAGCTATATTTACATCTTTATTTAATCTTCCATACCCCTGAAAATAAGCTTCATGAAAAGCAATAACAATCAACAGACTGAAGTGTTTTGCCACCAATTTTCCAAAAATTGATCGAGGTTACCAAAGTTGCTAACCTCAGGAATTTTGTACGTTTTTTCATATAGTTATTTCGGTAACTAAACGCTTTTAGTAAAATATAATCCATGTTCCATAATATGTTATTTTGTTGTTCATCTTTTTTAAAACTGAATCTTCATAAAAGTATAAATAATGTCCTAATTTTTTTGCATATCATCCAAAATTTCTCCCGGATCACAAATTGGTCACTGCTGCTCTATAACACACAACAGTAATTACATATTAGCATCACAGTAACAAATTGGTGCCATGTGTATCACACCTTAATATCTAAACCACAAAGATTCTAACATATTTTATGAAAAAAGAAATGAGATTTGGATGGAAAATGGTATGATTTGCATGGCGGTAATTTGGCTGTGGTGATGCTAATATTTAAGTACACAGATAACAAATAATTGTCCATGTGAGAAGCAGTCTGTGCCTAGATATAAGCCACTCTGTTTTAAAGATAGGCCCTTAACTTTGTTGATAAGTTGCTAATGCTAAACGAATTGTGAATTGCAAAAATACTCCATCATTATCAACACTTTTGTTGTAAATTTCTGCTACGAAATCCATGTTTTTATTGGAATTTTCCTGGCGTATTCAATTGAAAATATTTTCAGCCTCTCATTGCACTGGATTTGAGCTGAGTCAATGGATGCACATTTGAAGTTAAATATTTCATTAACATTTTTTATTTTTTCCCTTTCTTTTTGTTCCTGATTTTTCTTTTTCTTTTAAAAAAAATATTTTATGTTTTGATTTTCCTTTCTTTTTAAGTGCAGTTAATTGACTTCACTACATAAAAATAATGCCTTATGGAAAACAAACTTAGGTCATCATACTTGCACGGCATAAGTACTACAACAAGTGTAATTGCACATCAAATTGAGAAAGAATAGATAACAGCAAACAAGAGAAACAGACAAAGAATGGCACAAACACATGCTGAGGGTGCAGCAGAGCAACATGCTGCCAGACTTGAGGATGCACATTTGCGAGCACAACATTCCTGTTTTACAACATCAGATCTGCTCTGTTCTCAACAAAAGGAACACGACAGATTGCAAATAGCTGAAAGATGTCAACCAGAAACAGCACATGTGCATCAAACATGACTTTGTAGTAAGCAATCATACAGTAACAGTCACCTTGCATTCCAGTACAACCCAGTGGAAGATTCTAGGTTCAGGCAGCATGTTTTCATCAACACAATGAAGCATATCCTCATCGCAATCCTCCGAAATTTAAGGGAGAAACAAAAGGAATGTTTTGTACCACTGGAAAAATTAAACTGCCTCAAATTGGAGAACCCAGAGACATTAAAAACTGCTTGCCAGATATACTGTGAGACCAAAAGATTTCCTACATAACATCAGGAAATACAATTCATGTTTTCAAATGATATTGTTTGGAGAAATATGCATTTGTGAACACACCTCTGATTTAACAGAAATATCCATAAGCATTGTAAAACTAACCCATTGCAATCAAGGAATCCAGAGTAGAGACATTTAAAATTTGTCTTCAAACTTGAGGTCTCCACTCAGAAGACAATGTAAATAAATATAGATTCATAACAAACAGACAAAAATAAGCCGAATGACTTGTTATTGTATTTGGTTAAGTATTTGGTTAACAAAATATAAATGATATCAGTTAAGGAAAGTTTTCTGTATATGTATTTATCCATTTTTTTAAATAAAAAATCATACCTGCAATGCAAATGTTTCAACACACTAAAAACATGTGCTTTCTCCTTAACAAGACTGAGCCACAGCAACACGTGGCAGGATACAGCTAGTTTAATCATAAAACCTTTTCACATTAAAGAATTTTTTAAAAAAATTACCTCATGTTTCACTGATCCAGGCCGATTATCTGGTGGCTCAAACATTGGAAGAGATTCTGGTTGTCTTCCATCACCAATGGAAGGAATTCCTAAACCAGACATACCTCCAATACCCATACAACCAGCACTTCCTGGTCCAGGAGACATTCCTCTGGATGGATCAGGCATGAATCCCATTAAAGATGGTTCAGGGGTAGACATGGACTTATTAGAGTGGGGAATACATGTTGCAGAAGATGAATTGACTTGGGCTCCTGCTGCACTGGCAAAGCTTCCTCTGGAGATCAGAGTGCACATGTATGCATCATGGGAAAAAACATCATGATGAATTAACTCAGCAAAAAGGAGGACTAAATTGGCAAATGCAATCTTGCTTTCAGTTGATGGTTTATCATCTTAAAAAGAAAATTAAGCATTTTATTTTAATTCCATGTAAAAAAAAATGCAACATGTCCTTACAAAAATATTTCATTGGTCTAAATAATTACATTTTGTTATCTTTTAGATATAATATTTTGACAAAGTTTAACCTTTGTTTCACGAAAATCTTTTTTTATAACTACATTTAATGGGACTACAAAACTTTAAAATAAATCTATTGATTACATAAGCTGTACATTTTAAAATATATATTTAACCAAATATTTTTAAAAAATTTAAAAGTTGTTTAAAAAAATCACATTTTTTTAAAAATAAAAAACAAATGATACATTTTATTTTTCTAAAGTAAAAGAGTATTCCCTGCTACACACTTAAGAAAGTTTTTGAAAAATCTAAAGTGACAGACTTTATCTCATTTATTTCTCTCCTACTGATTTATTATGCAGTTTAGCTACTTAACTGAACTGAACTCAGTGACCCAACAGCCCATGAGGGCCAAGGCCTACTGTGCCTATCTCAGTTTATGTGACCTTATGTGCTGAGGTGCATGTGCAGATGTTTCGGTTAAGAGATCAGTCTGATGTGAAACACCCAGTGTTCAGTTCCCAAGTAAGCTTGGTACTCATTTATCGACCAACAAAAAGGATAACAGGCTGAGTCAACCTTGCAAAGCTCGGGATTTGAATCCCAAATGTGTGGTGTGGAAGCCTTAGTTACTTAAAAAGCATATAGTAATCTGTTTTATTATTGAAATCACTTTTTCAGAATAATAAAGAATAGAACCTACATTAAAAAAAAGCATACTTTGAATAATAATTTTTGAATATGAAAAATGAAATATTAAAAAATAATTCATTACCTATAACAGGAGCTTGTGTATCTAGAAAATTAACAAGTAAATTTTGAAATATTGGAAGACCAAGATGTAAAACACTAGTGGAATCTTGGGAATCTTTTTCATCAACAGTATCTGCTTCACCAAGTTTCTGAAAAAAGGAAAAGCAATATAAATTACTATAAAAAAATATTAATTTATATTCATTTTTGTTAAATAATGAATCAAAAAATTCTTACAGCTAGCTATTGAAACGACTGCTTATTTTTGGATGCGTGTTCTTAAATCCATACGTAAACAAACATATCTATTTATGTAAGGAAGAAAGAAAGACAAGAAACTGTAAACACAAAAACGCGCCGAATATACCAAAAGATGGGAAATGACCTGAGGAATTTATTTTGACCATTTAATTTCTTAAATTATAATATTAATTAAAAACAATAAAAAGCACAATTCGCCGGCATTGTTGTAACAATGAAGACCCGGTTTGTCCAGTTTGGCTGAAAATTGATTTTTGACGCCAACTTACGTCATTTATATGATACAAGAATGTAGGTGAATATTGAGTTGAATGTTTTTAATATTTTTAATTAATATCTTTTTAACTAATAGCAATATCGGAATATAAATGGTCAAAACGACTTCCTTGGATCATTCCCGATCTTTTGGTACCTTTGACGAGTTTCTGCGTGGTGTGATTCCTGAGAAGATAGCCTATGATAGCCTTTGTTTATCTATGGATTTTAATAGTGTAGATTCTAAACATCCTTATAATTAACTAAACTTAAAGTAAGAAACAATCAAATCTTGTCCCTAGAAAATTCAAATTTAGTTTTAATTCAAAACATCACAGATAATTGAAGTATAATAAAAATGCACTTTATCTATGCTTATAATTAGTTTAAAACACATGATTTTCTAATGGTTATTGAAAAAAGGACAGATATGTAAATATTTTGAGACAAGAGTAAGAAAACAATGATTTAAAACATTTTAAAATTACAGCAAATTGACACATTAATATTAAAGAATAACTTCAAATTAATTTTTTTTCTATTTTATATCATTCATATACTAATTCAAGAGTAAACAAATGTTTGTAAGGCTTTTTTCCCCCTCACAAACTGCTGTATGAAGAAAGACTAGCCATTACCCACCCGCTTCACTGGGTATTTCACGATGTTGCATATATATATACTGTTTACATATATATTAATTATTGATATCTAGTATTAAGAATTCGATTGTATTGAAAAATATATTTATAGCTGTTACACTCTCACCCCCTTGATATAAAAAGAACATAAATTATAATATCTAATTTCTATTTATGTCTAAAATCAAAGTAGAAAGATTTTTTTCGCTCACTTAACCTAATAATCAAGTGGATTTCCACCAAAACAACTTTCAGTGGATCTCTACTCCATAAAATAAACATGCGTGCTGAATTTCAAGTCTAAATCTAACAGAGCAAAAACGGAATTTTTATCATCAATACCTCATTGACAGCATTCTTAGCGGATTCCAATTCAACAAAAGAGACATGCAAACCAAATTTTATTATTATAGCCTTAGCAGTTTAAAAACGGGAATTTTGTCTATCAATACGCCCCAATAACTTTCCCCACTTCCCCCTGGAGTTGATTTCCGTAAAATCCATGATTAGTGCAACTCTATTCAACTAAAGAAAAGTGCTGAACAAATTTCAAGCAAATGAGTTAAATTCAAAAACAGGAATTTTTCTATAACACGCCTTAATCCCTCGCAACCCCACTCCTTTTGGGGTCCGTTTTTGCAAAAATCTTTGTAAAAGGAACTTTATTCCATGAACGGAACATACCTTCTAATTACCTAATACCATGAAAGGAATTCGCTTACCAAATTTTAAGACTGTGTGTCTAATAGTTTAAAAATGGAAATAATTATCTATAACGCCCCTTAAGCCCCGCAACGCCACTTAGGAAACGATTTTCACAAAGCCCATCTTATGACAGATCTCTACTCATTGAATGGAATCTGCTTACTCAATTTCAAGATTTTACGTCTAATAGTTTAAAAAAAGGAGTTAATTGCCTTTAACGCCCTTTAATTCTCCACAACGCCACTTGGGGTCGATTTTCACAAAACCCATTTTATAGCGGATCTCTACTCAATGAAAGGAATCCGCTTACCAAATTTTTCAAGACTGTACGTCTAATAGTTTAAAAATGGAAATAATTATCTATAACGTCCCTTAAGCCCCTGCAACGCCACTTAGGAAGCGATTTTCACAAAGCCCATTTTATGACAGATCTCTACTCAGTGAATGGAATCTGCTTACTAAATTTCGAGATTTTACGTCTAATAGTTTAAAAAAGGAGTTAATTGCCTATAACGCTCCTTAATTCTCCACAACGCCACTTGGGGTCGATTTTCACAAAACCCATTTTGCAGCGGATCTGTACTCTATGAAAGGAATCCGCTTACCAAATTTCAAGACTGTACGTCTAATAGTTTAAAAATGGAAATAATTATGTATAACGCCCCTTGGAGGTCGATTTTTGTAAAAATCATTATTTAGGGAATCTCTACTTTATGAAAGAAATCTGTGTACCAAGTTTCACGACTTTACATCTAATAGTTTAGTAAAGGAAATAATTATCTATAACGCCCCTTGGGGTTTGAACTTTGCAAAATCCGTTTTTAGCTGACGTCTACACCATGAAGGGAACCTACCTACCAAATTTCAAGTTTGTAGGTTTAATAGTTTCGGAGATATCGTGATTAGTCAGTCAGTGAGTGAGTCGCTTTTCTCCTTTATGTATATAGATGACAAAAATACTAAAAAATAATCCAGGGAATCCATTTTCACCACTTAAATTCTGAAATTCCAATAACATGTAATACAAAAATGCCAAAATGAACGATTGGCCTTTCCCCATAATATCATCCATCGAGCAGACCAAAGTACGTCAGAGTAAAGATTTTTGTTATTTCTGTTGATTTAAAACTGCAATCTTTTTCGTTTTACTAAAATTAGGGGGTATGATTTCAGAAATTGATAGATAATTTGTTATGCGAGAATATGGTATAACGGTTTCTTTAAAAAAAAGTAACAATTTTTAATATTTTTTAAAAATGACTAATTTTGATATGCTTTTATGAACAGGATGTTTGAACTTCCCTGTATCTCTTTATTATAATTGTGATCATCTGAGTTTATATCTTAAATAAGTACATGTTTTGCCCTCTTCTACCAAGTAATTTTAAAAATTAGATTCATTTAACATTTTTTTTTAAAAAAAAAAAGATAACCCTAAATTTGATTTAAACATTTAATATGCTATTTTTCAGAATTATTTCACAAAACTTTCTTCCTATATATCTAGCAATATTATTTGTGTTTAAAACTGAACATTAAAAAAATTCCCTCAAAAAATTGTAGATTTTAAGTTTTTTCACCTAATAATCTCTTTCGACGTTATTTAAACTATTTCTTTTTTACATTTTTCAGTTACAAGTTCCCACAGTTTGCTATCAGTGTGCAAAATTTGGAAGCATTAAATTTTTACACTTAAACCAATTTAAAGCTTCATACATCTGCAAAGTATTTGTTTATTTTCACAGGCTCATGGGACTCTCCACTCCAGGGAATGAAGCAAGTTAAAAATAGAGCATAAGAATGACTCCCATTTTGTTTTCTTATGATAATAAAAATTAGCTGAGCAGCAGAAAATTGCTTGATTTTGTATTAACTGTTTTTAAAATTATATAGGTCTTTAATGATGAAACAAAAAATGAAAAGGGCAGTTAATGCCTGCCTGTTTGCATTTTCTCTATTACTGTTTTTCATTTCATCTTATGATATAACATCAAATAGAATTATTTTAATGAACTGCCAATTTTATAAATGACTTTTTTTCCAATAACAATTTTGGTACAGAATGATATTTTGTTGTTCTTTCTGGTGCCCTCTTTCTACATAAATATCACATTCACTACATTCTAAACCGGCAAAACTGAGCTCTCAAACTCATCACTAATGTCCCCCATTAAATAAGATAGCCAGGGCAATGTCGTGTCATGTAGCTAGTAAGCATATAAACTTCATTAGATAAGTATTAAAAACTACATAAATTAATATTAAGAGAATTAATAATAAATTAGTCAGTAGTAAAATAATTTCAGGGGCAAATAAAAAATAATACTTGAAAATTTTCCATGATGTCAATCAATTTCTTTTTAGTATGACACATATTCAGTATCATATTCAATTTACAAAATATACTGAATAGTTATTTAAGAATCTATTATAAAACTTAAAAATAATGAAACTGCGTGAAAAGTTTTCAAACAAAAAGGTGTCCATTTGAATGCATCTAAATTTTTTTCACCACAAATACAATTGATACACATCTTTTCAATTTGGGTCATACAAATGTCAATGTAAATAACAAATTATGAATACAATAACAATAAAAAATTATTAATAAAGTTTTAAAAACCTCAGATGATAAATCTGCTTGTCGCTTTTCAAGAAGCTTTGCCACTACAAGAGCTCTGTGTTGACCACATCTCTTAGTAGTTACTGACCATTCACATAATAATCGGACAATAGCTTCATCTTGGACAATAATTTCATTCCAATTGTTATAATTGCAGCCTTTTTCTTTATTTGCAGGTACAGGAAAAACTTTCACATACAGTGTATCCAAACTATTTCCACTATCAACCCGATCAAAATTGTGTCGGTCTAGGGCATCTAATGCATTCAGAACTTGCTGAATAGTTGAACCTTAAATATTAAGTATAATTATGAGATTCATAAAAATATATTACAGCTTTTTTACAATAGTATTTTAGAGAATGCTAGCCTCAAATTCTATACATGCTTAATATTTTGAATGCTATTTATTGTTAATTAAAATTAAATTTAAGAATATTTTACAGGAAAAAATGCAACTATACATAAATTGAATTCTATTGCAATTTATCAAGAAGATCTTAAGACAATTATCTTAATTTTGCAATTAGAATATATATTTTAATAAATGGTATATTGAAACTAACCACCCAAAGCAGTTTGCTGCCATTTATCACAAGACCATCTAACTTCTGCAGCACGTCCCCTTTGTCTAATTTGTTCCTCTGCTATGCGTAGTTCAGCACGAATCTACAAAAAGGAAAGATTAATTAATCTAATAATTCACAAAAAAATGAAATAAAATCATGTTTTAAACAATAGGAAAAGAGTAACGATTTAAGATTTAATTTTGTATTAAAATATAATTACAACAAAACAACAATTCCTTTTTAAAAAAACAAATAGTTTTCCAAAGGCAAACATTTTTTTCGAGGAAAGGGGATTTTATTTATTATTTCTATTATGTTAAAATATTCCTTTACTTTCTTTGACAATTACATTAAGAACAATGAATATTAGGAAGACAAAAAGGTTTTTAAAAACTTGCAATTAGAACAGATTTAATAAATAATATGTGACAATATCACACTATTTCCTTTTTAATTGCATTTCAAATCACCCAGAATTTAATATAAAGCACATCTGGGAAATGAATTTTATTTTGTTAATAAGGAAAACAATTTTTTGTCAATCTAATTTTATTTTTATATGAAAAATTATTCAGTGAACTATTTTTTTACATGGTTTCAACAGGTGTTGAGACAACATTAACAGTTGGTAGAACCCCCCTCAGTATAGAGGGCGCTGCTTGTAAAAACATGCTTTGTTTACACCAGAGATCTTGTGTACGTGACCGAGTGCAGACGCACTCCATATTCCATTAAACTTATTACTTAATCTTACACTTGTCTTCGATGATTTATTGAATTTAATTGAGTCTAATGATTGTGATGATATGAGCGTTGATTGATATAAAAGCATTCTACCACTGATTAACTGAACCACCGATGATCGTAACAACAGTGATGATCCGATTTTCCTCAAAGAAAGTTCTAATCAGTGAAGGATGCCTTCATGGCATTTTTTGCATCTCATTTAAAGCACTGACCTCTGAGATCATATCACTTACAGAAATAAATGATAGTCAAATGGTGCCTAGTCTGGGCTGTAGGAAAAATGATCGCATTACTGACAATTAAATTCCTTAATTTTCTTTTGAACGGTAACAGCAGTATAAGGCTGAGTATCACTATGAAGCAAGACAACTTCTTGACAAAGCATTCTTTTCTTTTTTTTTGTCTGTTCCAAGTTTTTCTGAAGTCTCACAGTATCAAGCAGTATTGGCAGTTTCACTAATTGGAAGCAATAAACAGAACCCCTTTCATATCCTAAAAAAAGTGCATAATTTTTTAGGCTGGCTTTGATTATTTGCTTTTAGAATTCTGCATTTCTCCACTTCAAAATTTCCATTTTGGGATTATATGATGACCCAAAGTTTCATCATCAGTCTAATTAGTTTTAAAATGTTTCTCTATTACCTGCTGTAATGTGTAAGAAATTCAAAGCATTGCAAAGTTTCTCGTTTTTTTGAACAACTGAAAGCAATTCTAGTACTCATAAGTGACACAACTTATAATAATTTAAATCATTAAAACAGTTTGGAGCAAAACTTTTTAAAATTTGAGCAAATTCATCAGAAATTTAATACTACAAAAAAATCATTTTTTAGAATAAAAGGGTATCTATTCTATGTTTCATTTTATGCATTTGCTTGTCCCCATTAAATTTTCTTTCTCAGCATACTACTGCTTATTGGACTTTTATCAAAAATCTCAGTAATTCAATGATGCATTTCAGTAGGCTTCGCTTTTCTGGCATTCAAGAAATAAATTATTAATAAAATCTCAAGTCAGTAAATTCTTTAATTATCTTACATTTTTAATGACAACAAATTGAAAACACAGCCCAGATTGATCATAACAGCATCATTGGAGAAGTAAGAAACAAGAGACTAGAGCACTTGTCCACAGTGCTGTGGTGGGAGGAGAATGAAACAGAATTTAATTTCCAGACATGCCTCAAAAGATAAAAGATTTATAACAGTAGAGGAAAATATAGCTCAAAACAGCTTAAAACAAAAATAATAATATAGAAATATATCAAAAGAATTCCTTAGACTAAGTCTGGAAAATGTGGATTCTACTTCATATAACAAAGACAAAAATTAATTAAAAATACTCTATTCAGCAAAACAAGTAATTTTTTCAAAATTCAAAGAAAATCTTTATTTTTACATTTGGAAAATTATAAGGGATTTTGATATAGATACCACAAGATAAAACAAAAGTAGCATTAGCAATAAAAAGAATAAAACAAGTAAAGTATTTAAAGTAAGAAATTTAATTAAAATCTATTTTATTCTGAATCAACAGAAGTGATACTATATGTTGCTGTCGTTTCCTTCCCGAAGGGAAGGAATGAAAGTTGTCAAAGCCAGAGACAGGTTGGACTTCTAAACAATAGATGGCAACACCACCTATCTCCACCTCAAAATTAAGGCATGGGAAAGAAACATTCTCCAGCCCCCAGCACCTGTGGTTTCTGTTGCGACCGCCCATAAGACTTTCGAACTCACTGATTTAACGAGCACATACTCCATGTGTACTTGGAGAATATTTGGTGGCATTGGGTATCGAACCCAGGCCCTCCAGTCAGGAGTCCAATGTTCTAACCACTAGGCTACCCACGGCCCAAGTGATACTATACACTGTGTGTAACTCACTAGATTATGTGACACAGCCAGGGAAAATAAAATGGCTTCAAATAATATATATACTAGCTGCATATAAATATATATATATACTATATTGTATATATTCGTGTTTTAAAAACGTCTGGGGAAAAAAAGAAGTTCTGAATTTCCCCCTGGTGGTGAGAAATGGTACTAATTATGTGTTTTAAGGTTTTCAATTAATATCTTTTTAACTAATTGGAATATAAATGGTCAAAACGGATTCCTTGAATCATTCCCGAAATTTTAGTACCTTCAGTGAGTTTCTGCGTCGAGTGGTTCGTGAGAAAATAGATGTACATATGTTTGTTTATCTATGAATTTTAATAGTGTAGATATATTTCATTTGAATGTTTGTAAATAATTCTAGAAAAAAAAATTTCAAGTAAAATTTTTAAAATAAAAATAAATACATTTTTCTTTTGCAAGTAGCATTTATATTTAAAACTTACAAACATAACCATTTTAAATTGCTAAATAATCTTAATAATTCCTGAATTAAAAAAAAACACTTTTCCTTTTACAGATAATATACTCTTTTAAATTTATATATTTAATCATTTAATCATATATATAGAAAATCGCTCATAACTACAGTAAATATTTAGTCTAATGCATGAATCTTGAAATATTGTAACTAATAAGCACAGTATACAAGAAATTATAATACAGATAACTAAAAGGGAAACACACATACACACACAATTTAATACTAAGGATCAAAACATAAAAACTTTGAATGATTAAAATCTGAAATTTACTTGACTATTAAATGGACGTTGAGGCATAGGAAGACTAGATGGAGCACAAGGTAAGAGATCAAGGGGAGATCCATTAAGGACAGATGCATTTTTTCCTTCACCTACATTATTCCAGATAAGAGCACTTTGGCATTCAAGAGTTATAATCTGAAATTAAAAGAATTGACATAGCATTTATATGTGTCCTGAAATATTAACAAATACAAAATATATTTCCATAAATAATTTATATTTATTACATCACAAAGGGAGATTAAAGAAAAATTAGAGGAATTTGAACAATTTAAAACACAAAAAGTCACTAGCCAATTGTTCATACTTGAAACAAAGCAACAACTCATTAAAGGGAGAGATTAAGGGGGGGATTTTAAACGAATTTTAAATCACCCTTAAGGAAATAAAAAATTAAACTTTTTTTTAACACACATACAAACTGCTTATAAAGTACAAAGAACAATGAAATGTATACTGAAAAAGACCAGTTTTTTTTTAAACATCGGTTATTTAAAATAATGAAAAACTGAAAATAATAAACATGCAGAAATATTCAACATTTCTGATTCATTATATGTATGAAATTATCCCACTATAAAATCACCAAATTTGGCACCAAATACTTTAATATCAAACTCTTCAATTGAGCTCAATAACTAATCTTAACAGCTTCAGCCGATGGGATAAAATTACCAATCAGATTGAATGACATAATTTAGATTATTTCCAGAAAACTATGCCAATGTAATATTCTTATAAAAATGCATCATAGTATCGTTATTTATTAATTTTTAAAAATTTGTGACAGGGCTTTATCACGTTTTTCCAGTTAATCCTCTTAGGGAATCTTTGGGGCCAGAATGGAGTTATTTCATATCCAATCCTCTCAAGAAGAAACTGCGATTTGCAGATTAGTTAATAGATATATAATGAAGCCTTAGTATTCACGCAAGAGTATAGAAGAAGGAGAAAGAAAGCTGAGATGCTGAATGCCGAGAGCTGTTGGTAAGATATTAAAATTAGAAGCATAATAATAGAACGGGCTTTAACGTGTTAAGGAATTTAAGGCAGATAAAGATTCTTAGGATAACTTCTAATAAAGATAAGTGGTTAGGATTCCAGGCGCTATTTACTTAGAATTTAGAAATATGTTATATCACTCCTGATTGCATCCCTATAGTAAGACTTGTGTTGTTTGGATCAATATATTGGAATAATAATAAATTAGTTTGATTATGGCTAACTTGAGTGATCAAACATTTCCTCCTACAAATCTAGGTCGTGTAGATGAAGTGATGGTACCCCCGGGTCAGGGGGTATCACAAATTGATAATTTTTTAAAACATATACATTTTTAAAATTAAACATATATAAAATCAAATTACAAAATATAAAAAGATGCTAATTTTTACATTATAAAAAAATATTTACTTGCAAAACTGATGATAGAAATAGTAGAGTACTTCGGTGGAGGCAACAATTCAAATATTCCATTACACTAGAACTAATAGGATTAAAATTGGACTGAGAAGAGGATATTGGTACAGATAAACTAGAAAGAAATACAAATTATGGAACAATTAGAAAAACAATTATACAGCTGGCAGGAAAGAAAAAATAATAAACTAACTAACTTTGAAGAATTATTCATAACAGGACTTTGGCACCTAGATACTTCAGAAATATTGTCACATAGCAGCATATTTATTCTTTTTGCACAGTGATGCGCAAGGCGTCTTGATAACAGTTGTGAATGTTTAAACTCATCAATATACTAGGAAAACAGGGGGAAAAATTGTTACAAATGAAATTATATATCTCTATAAGCTCATTTTGTATTATAGTAGCATAAATAGGAATCTTCACAGACAGTTAAATATTTCAGTGCTAGAAACATGACTGTTACAAAATGTAAAATAAGCTTAAGCATAAATAATTCGTAAATTTTTCTTTTAATTTAAAATAAATAAATGAAAACTAATGACATGTATGAGTTAATTCTTGAATAATCACACAAATATAACAAAAGAAATATGATTTCTTAACTCATCATATCATACATACCTGCATTACTAAAGCTAGAACTGTTTTACTTAAAGGGTCATCTTTATCTTTTGTCTTTTCTACCAAATCCAGAATCCATGTCAAAAAGTCTTGCCTGTCTAATAAGCCTTCCTAAAATATTATACATATATTATGTAGAATTTCTTTCATTAATCACAAGTAATTTCCCTATGCATTTTAAGAAAAACAAAATGAATTAAACATTCAAGTAAATACATTCCATTAACATTACAAAAATCGGCTCGGTGGCTTAGAGGTAGTGTGCCCGCCTCGTATGCGAAAATCATAGGTATGCACATCATGATTCTGTGATACATAAAAGATCCATTGAGCATCAATTTGGCTCTGGTACTCTTGACAAAATTATATCACGACCATATTTAGAGTTCAAAAAGAGCTTGAACTGAATAAATTCAAGTGTGAAAAATTTGGTAGTAGGAGCCCCGCCACTAGATCATGCCACCAATGAAATGGCTCTCACACTTGGGGATTTGCTGTGCCTGCAAAGACTACACTGCCAAAATTCAGCCCATTTGAAAGAAGACATCATAAAAAATATATTAAACTGTTCCAAGCCAAACTGGCTGTCCAATTGTGACAGGAGAATCCCCCTGGATAGAATGAGTAAAGAAAACATGCTCATGACTGTCCCAGTTCAATTTAGCCAGATAATACCTTTTTGGTGGTATTTTCTGCAACCAAGAATTGGAATGATTCTAGAGAACTGCAATTTGACCCAAATCTCAACCTGACAACATGAACGACAGAATAAAACAACTATGGCAGGACAGGAATAGGCTGTTGGATATCATCAATCAATTTTAGCCTCAGAGAATAACCTAGGGATTAGAAAAGGACTTTAATTATTACCATAAAAAACTGGGCAAAACAGTTGAATCTTTTAAGGACTACACCAATGAGATTGAAAGGGACTGTATGCTAAGAGACAATAATCATAACTAAAATGTCAATGCAACAAGACATAAATCTAACAAGAAAATTGTTTCACTACTTATGAGTCATTTCAAATAATTTTGCTAAGTGTCAGACATTTTTGAATTTGAAAATCAAAGGTATTCATAATAATAATAAAGGAAAATAACTATCTAAGGTAAGCACAGGTACTGTTATCAGATAAGCAATCATTTCTAATATTCAAGGTACTGAAAAAAATTAAAAATTTAAAATAAATCATAGTATATGTGTGTGTATATATATATATATATATATATATATATATATATATATATATATATATATAAAAGAACATTGTATAAGGAAGGACATTCAACTATGAATAGAAACATTTCCATAATTAAAACAATTCTTACTTCATATAAATGTCTCGCTAATTGAGTACAATATTGCCACTGCTTATATGCAACTTCAATTGTTACACCATTCAAGGAATTATTGGCAATTGTAGAAGTAGAATTCTGATTGTTTCCAGTGCTAAGTGTATTTAGTGATCCAACAGAGCTAGAACCAATAGAGGAAGTAGTTGAGGAATTGCTGCTGCTATTAGCTACAGAACTATTGTGATGCTCTGAGAGTTTCTGTAACTGTTCTCTCAAAAATTTGCACAATGTCTGTGTCCATTCTGCAAAAAATGAAGATAATTTAAAAATTTATAAATAAAGAAATTAATGTTATTTAAAAATATTCCAAACAATTCTATATGCAAAATAATATTACAATACATATAAACTATTTTTTATTTACTTTCCTGATAATTTAAAGTAATATTATACTGTTCAAATTAATTGGGACAAGTGAGAAAAAATTATTTTTTATTGAAATTTTAACTTTTAATCATTACATATCTTAAGCAGAGTGAAAAATCTCTATAGTAATAATAAGCATGTCCTCTTTTAGTAGAAATGACCTCTTGAACACGTTTTGACATTAGTCCACTATTGTAGTGCACATGTTCTTGACTTTATCATAGAGGAAATACATTTGACCAACACAATTTTTATCACTTGTTCTGTTGCCGTGCAATTCATCTTAGCTATATGATTCTTGAGAATGTGCCATAAGTTTTCAATAGGAATTAGGTCTGGTGAATTACCATGCCAATCAAGCACTTGTATATTTTATATTCCCACATAAAAGTCTGGACTAATTTTGAACTGTGACAAAGAGCAAAGTCATGTTAAAATGTTCCATCAAATGTTTCCAAGAATTTAGCAATCCTACTGTATAATATTTCTATGTATATTGGACAGAATTCATCACTCCTTTAAAAGGAACGTAGCTTTCAGTGCCATTTGTTGTGAAAAATCTCCAAAACATCTCTTTAGAAGGGTGTTTTACAGTCTGTTAGAAATGATCTGATAGCATATTTTCACCTTCCCTTTGTCTTACTGCACTTGATTTGAATTCCTGCACAAACACATGTGTTTCATCACTGAAAATTACCTTCTTCCAGTCCTTAACAGCCCAAGATCAGAATTTTTTGGCCCATGCTAAACATTTTTCTATCATTTTCCGAGTTAGAAATTGTTTTTTCCTCTGGCTTGTTGCCTTATGAGAACTTCTAGAAGCTTTTTGTGAACTATTAAGGTACTCACTTCAACACCATAATCCAATGAATCCTTTTGAGGGCCTGTGCTTGACTTTCTAGGATTTATTTTGAAATTACTTATTAGAATTTTAGCAGTTCTTAGAGCAGTTATCTGCTTGCACCCATATTTTCCTTTATTGGAGAGGATGTTCAGAAACCTTGAAATGTTCTTAAAATTCTTGAAACACTTGATTTTCCCACACCAACTGCCGTAGCTATATCTCTCATGATCATAGAAGTGTGTCATTAAAAGCGATTTTACAATGCTTCCTTGGAGTAATATCAACCTTGGAACAAGCTAAAATAATACGTGTTACATGAAACACAAAATTATAACTGCACTGAAATGTTTACAACTGAACTACTGATATACTAAAACCAGTTAAGCGGGTAAATTATGGTCAAAGTTGATCAAATATGACAAAAAATATGTTTGTCCCAATTAATTTGAAGAGTATAGTATAAGCATGAGTATACCAAAGTAGAAAATATTATGAAATGTAAACCAGGTTAGAACTTAAAAATTTTCAAACAAATTGTTTATGAATGGTTTACATTAAACATAACTTTTAAAGCATTACATTTCATACAGCCAAAACTTTAAAACTTCCATTCAATGGACAAAGAGCTTAAACATGCATTATATTTATTTTTGTTTTTGGTATCAAAAAGCCTGAAATTAAAGTTAAAACTTATGTTGAAGCTATTTTTATGTTATACTGGTGTTTAAAGCTACTGAAGATAACAAGTTAAGCCAATTTTCTAATACAGGAAATTCTTCTTTTATGAATGATGTTCCATTTTCATAGCATGGTCTTCTTAAAAGAAAATCTGGGGATTATAGGAATTTTTTCTCCACCACATATTTCATTCACCAAATTCATGCTTTTGTTCAAAACTCTTAATCCTCAGTTTTTAAAAAAAAATTTTAGTTTTAAAAAAAATTCAGTACTGTAGTAGCCTAATAACTCAGATCAAGAATTACACAACTGGTGATAAAAAAGTAAAATCACAGGTTTGAACCAGTATTTCATTCATTGGACAATCATACAGAATAATGGGAATGTCTCTATTTTAAAAGCAAACAAAGTTTTCAAGAGATGCAAAAGTTATAGAAGTAAAGCAATAGCTCATGTGTTATCTTCCTTATCAAACACAGACCATTATTACATTTTTTTTAAAAAAAAGGCTATTGTTTTATTCCAATTTACACTAGCAACTCAGTTTCAAAGTATTCTTTAAAGTACAAACTAGTGAATTAAGGAGGGATGTATATTAAGAATAAAAATAAAGATCATATAAGAAAATAACTATGCTTTGTAACAGTTTCTAAAATCTTTTAGGTTGCAATAAATAAGTACATATAATACAATTAAGTTTTTGACTAAGAATAACTTTTTAGCATAATTTGTACATTTCTGTGACATATTTAAATAATAACAAATAAAAGGCAAATATTACAAACCTTGGGAAGGGTCAGGAAGTTGACGTTTTTTAATTTTAGCTTCTGATATGGCTGCATAATAAGCAGATAACATTTTGATAAACCAAGCTGCTCTCAACATTGGAACAGAATGTTCATAAAGGGTCATAAAAATATCTTCTTTCTTGTTGAATATAGGTACCTAAATTAATTAAAATATGTAATGGCAAATAAATTTAAGCAAGTATTTTTAAAATAATTCACAGAAATAATCAGCAACGTAAATTACTTTTTTTGCAAGTATAGTAAGAGATTTACTCCCAGCCAGATCTTTAAACCAAGCTTCAATAGCATTTTTGGACCTGGAAGTTGCCTATATAACAATAATAATTCAATTGATATAAATTATTTTCACAAAAATTGAGAAGTGACAGCTATGCGATAAAACAATAAATCAACAAATAAAATTATAAGTTTTTGTTCAACCTAAGTAATTGAAAATTATATTCAAATATTTACACATAAATAATAATGAATTAGTATAAGATAATACAAATAATAATTTAATTTCAATAAATTAAAATTTTTGAAAGAAATTAAAATATTTTACCAGCCAAAAATTATCTTTTGGATTTATCTGTTGTCTTTTACGACCACTATCTTGAAATCGATTTAATTCTTGTTTTAGGGTCAATACAGCACTGAAGTATGAACCAAACTTAAAAGGAAAAAACACATTTATTTTAATACACAAAACCTTTATACATATACACATGCATGCATACTAGCTAAGATGACCTGATATTGCTTGGGTTAAGCAAATGAAGTTAGATGAAATAAAACTTAACAGACTGTTAACATGTATTTTAAAAGTCTAATCCCCTTTGAATATTTTTAAATTAAAAATACTAGAATAATAAATCATGAATTAATGCCACTAAAATAATATAATATGACATAGACATTAGATACAAAATTCAGCTTTCACAGAATTATTGACTTCACATACTGTTTTAACTTCTGTAAATTGTAATATTGGTTTATCCAGAAAGTTAGTGCCAATTTTGGAGAAAAACTGAAATGAAGCCCTTTCAAATTTTGGTCTACATTTATTAAAATATATAGGTACAGTTCAATTTCACAACTTTTCTCTATTTGTCATGCAACCTGATGATGCCATCCTTTTCAGAATTTCTCAGGTTCCTTAAAAAATAAGTTTTTCTGAATTTTTTTTTGTCCCTATAACAGAGTTCAAGTTTTTTCCATTATGAGAATTTTCAGATTGAAATGAGAGAAAATCTGAGAGCATGAGATCTGGAGAATATGACAGCTGGGTTAAAAAAATCCCAGCTGTAGCTGTAATCCAAGCTTCAACAACTTTAGTGAGTCGTCAAAAACAATTTAAACCACTCATGGTCCTGATGAAACACAACTTCCTTCTAATTTGCTATGTCTACATAATTTTGTTCAGTAATTAATCTAATTGGGAACAATACTTTTCTGAATTTAATGTCTTAATGTTCAGTAAAAACTCGCAATGCAGGACCCCTTTCCAATTCCACCAAACAAAGCATGACCTTTTAAGAATGAAGACCAGCTCTTAGGGCAGCTTATGGTGATAAGACAGTTTTTGTATAACATTATCTACAAGAATTTATGAACTATTAGAATCAAAATGTATAAGTAGCAAGGCAGATTTTACAGACATTCATACAAAAGATTTAAAGAAATTTTACAATAAAATTTTTCCAAATCTATATTATATTATATTATTAGTTATTATGATTATGCAAATTTTACTAATCCTTGGCTTTTGGAGTACAAAAAAAAATCATGTGTATTTTGTAGATAGCATGTAGAGGCTGTTAGAAATATACGTCTAAAAACCTTACTTTAAAAACCATCTATTTAATTTACTAAAATTTTCCAATATTGAAATAAAAAAATCTTTTTTGTTTATTTTTTCTCAGGCTTGCTAACAGGAAATTCTGAGCTGACTCATTAGTATAAATCCATAGATAACAGTTAATTTTGTTACTTATTTTTGCCACTAGGCAAAACCAAGTTGTATATAAAAGCGATATAACGGTGATTTATGGTAGTTTCATTGAAAGCCCATCTCCTAGCCATTTACACTACATTTGATAGGGAAGCTTCCTACTATCATTTTACTAAATAAGCAAGAAAAATCTAATAACTCATAACATACCATCATGAAATGGGTTCAAAGTTCAGATAATTCAGGTGGCCAGATATATATATCTGTTTTATGGAAATTATGGGTCTGATACCTCCCAAATAAGTGAGTGCATTTTCTCCACACAGTGACAAGTGTAGCTTGCCTTATAGATTTTTTAATTTAATTTTATTTTGTTAAACAATAAGGTATATTGTTTATTTTTCATGCTTCATCATTTTTCAAGCACTGCATTTTGTTCAACTGTATATAAGAGACATAACTGTTGGGAAAAAGTACCCCCTATGCATAGTCTCCCAGAGTCTATATATTCCACGTATTGCAATGTTAACCAACATCAATTCAAATTCAACAAAATTGATTCCACTATTTTTATGATAAATACAAAAATAGTTATTAATTTGAGCAAATGATTTGCTTAACTGCTGATACATCAGCAAAGCCACATGATTTAATTAAATTGCATATTTCTTTGCCCCATGCTTTTTTATGTTGTATTGTAAGAACTTTTTTTTATCTTTATGTTGCTTCAAAAATTTGAAAATAAAAATTTTATTATATGACAGTTTATATATTTTTCTTTGATTATGCTATCTGCCCAACAATAACACACACATGTGCATTGACTATCTTAGATGTACTGACATGTCCTTGACACTTTCCAGAAGTACAAAATGAAATTGTAAACAGAGCAAAGTCCACCCTCCTCCCCACCATGCCATATACATCTCACTCACTGCCTGGTTCTAATATGGAAATTTATACATATTTCAAAACTGCAATATATTGGTAGGATGAACTAATTACATCTCAAAACTCAATGAAGAAGTCAATGTGAGCCTTAGGCTAAAAAGTTTAGAACTCTGATCAGTGGCGCAATGGAGAATATTAGGAACCCTGGCAAAGTCAGGTTTTGAGCCCCATAAGAGTCCCGGGAACCTGAAATGTGGGGGTGTACATTATGTTACTGCATCTGATCTAAATTATTCAAGCAATATAAATCTGTTTAAATCATCACAGGCAACAATAGAACTAAATTGATTTCCATAAGAAAATTATATGATATACATATAGTAATAATTCTTAATTTTCAAAAATATAATGCAAATCATTTACTTACTTTTGTAGCTGTAATATTTGAATTTCTAGCAGATCCATACTGTAATAGAAAAAAATTGTAATACAACAATTATTTTACAAAAATACTTGTAAATGCAAAAATAACAGCCTAGTCTGATAAATAAATCAAAAAAGTGCAATCAATACAGTATATATACACTGATTAGAAATATTATCCTTGATATATTAAAAATAATATGGTTTCTCAATAAAAAAAACTCATTATGTTAGTATGATATTGGTTAACAAATATTTATTCCAAGCAAATTTCTTTATGTAACACGGTTATTATAATTAAAAAGGGAAATTAATATCAATAAAATACAAAATCCATATAACTCTAGATGCATAATTTAATTCAAATTATTTTCATGTAGATATAAATACACTAATCCTACTAAGCACATTGCAATTGTAGAAAAATACCAATTTTATTTCTTTGTGAAATAAAAAATTTTCTGTAATTTTACTCTTGATACATAGTAATTTGATCATCATAGTGAATGTAGTCAATCATGATATACCTTGATCTAAGATAATAAAGAGTCACACTCTTCATTTGAGATTATTAAACTTAAAAACAACTGAATGAGGAAACCGTTGTCTTTCTTACAATGCAGTTGATAGCGAGACAACCAAAATTTAGAAAATACTTCAATATTGTTATTTAATAAATATAAATTTTTAAAAAATAGTAATAAAAGTTATTTTTGAAAAAGTCATCACCTTACTGAAATCAGTGACAATTTTTCCACCTGATTTCTTTCACAAACACACTTTTACTATCATAAACTTTAAACTAAACACAAACTTTGTGATTTCTTTAAAATTCTTAAATTAGTAAATATAACGACATTTATATAATAATTGCTTTACATAAAAATAAATTTTAACTTTCATACTTTTGGTATTAGTAATGAACACACAACCAATGTTAAATCCTACCTACAAGAAATTTCTAGATTTGTTAGGTAAAACACTTTTATACCTAATAAAAAATTATTACTGAATAAATAGAAATGTAGTCATTTTCTATTACGGTCGAACTGACTTTAAAAAATATTCTAAATAAACTGCACAATATTTACTTATCTTTTAACTTTTTCCAGTACATATCAAAAATTCAATTTTTTTGCAGTAATTTGTTACGAGTTGCATCAAATAAATTCTATAATTTAATAAATTAGTAATTATATTTTACAAAACAGATGTTCACTAAAATTATAAGACAAAAAACTTAATTAATTTACAGAAAACTGAAATATAATATTACATTATAATTTTAATTTATCAAGATACTGAATTTGAATATTCACAATATCTGTAGTGAAAATTCAGATTTACCTTGTATAATTATCAATTCATCAAAAGCTATTCAACATAGTAGTTAAGGTATAAATCCAGTAATGCAAAACATAGTAGGTACTATTTAGATGAACATAGATTATTTACTCACAAATTCCAAAGTAAAATACAATTGAAAAAATAGAAAATTTAATTAAACTTATATTTTTATATATATCTAAGTTGTGGCTTATTTTCACTGACATTATGTATATACTTTAATAGTTATAATAATTTTATAGATACTTAACTAAACTCAGAGGCTCAACAGCCCATGAGGGCCAAGGCCTACTGTGCCCATCTCAATATATGTGACCTTGGAGTCTGAGGTGCATGAGCAGACATGTTGTTGTGGCTAATGCTACCAGTCTGACATAGTCAAATAGAGGCCCACGAAATTCATCGTGGCTAGAAGTACGCCTGTCGTTGGCCTAGGCCTTGAGCACCACCGTACAGGTGGTAGTACAAATTAGCTCGAAGGGACGATAGAGGGCGACACCACCTATCTCCACCTCCACAATTTTGACATGGAAATGAATGGGAGGGAAATATTCTCCAGTCCCCTACACTCATGATTCAGCCCACAAGACTTTCGGACCCACCGATTTAACGAGCACGTACTCTCCGTGTACTCATAGGGTATTTGGTGGCATCGGGCATCGAACCTAGGCCTTCTGGTCTGAAGTCCGATACTCTAACCACTAGGTTACCCACAATTTCATGAGCAGATGTTCCAGTCAGGTGTCAATCTGACCCGAAAGCCCCAGTGATTAGTTCCCAAGCAATCCTGGTACTCATTTATCGACCCACCGAACGAATGGAAGGCTGAGTCGACCTTGACCAGCCTGGGATTTGAACCCCGGACCTGTAAAATTTAAGCGCAATACGCTACCACTCAGCCACTGGGCTTCAATTTCATAAGACATATATTTTATAAATTTAGACCTCATAGTAAAAAGCTAACCTGCAGTTCATTAAAATTATCTTTAAGAAAAATATTACAAAAAAATCATAAGAAATTTCGAAAAATCAAAACAAAAAGTTTTCCAAATGATATTTAGCAATCTTCATGATTATTTTTTTTTTTAAATTTGAAATACATACTTCATCTGGAATTTGAGGTGAACTGTTGAATCCTTGTTTAACGTTTATGGCGGTAAGCTCATCCTGAAAATAAAATATAAAAACTTTAAAAGGATTATTAGGGGGGAAAAATTGTTATATATTTAACATTATCTATATAAATAAAAATGAATGTGTTTCTTTGAATGTCTCTTATGCCTTCCACAGCTGTTCATCTGATTCCGATGAAACTTTGGGGAATGGTTGGACGCATACCCACGAAGGTTTCTGAGTCAGTAAAATTGACCCCAAGGGGCGTTATAAATAATTATTCCCATTTTCGAACAATTAGACCTACTAACTTGAAATTTGATAACTACCTTCCTTTCATGGAGTAGAGGTCTGCAACAAAAAGGGTCTTGCAAAAATCGAACCCCAAGGGGCATTAGAGATAAAAATATTTCCGTTTTTGGATTTTTAAACCTGTAAACTTGAAATTTAGAAAATTTTAGATTTAACAGATCTGAATCAGTTTTAAAAATTGAATAAAATATTTTGGTACTCATGTAGGATCGTAATCTATTGGCACATTATATGAAATGAGGCACAGTTGTCAATTCATCATGTATGACACATGCGAAATAGAGGTTGCTAACTTAGTGAGTTATTTTGAACATGGCGATTATACGCAAGCACCAATATCTTTTTTATTTTTCAGAATAATTTTTAACTATTTTCCAACTTCATTATTGTGTAATTTAAATATTTAATTATATTTTAATAATTGATTTAATAAGCTTAATTAAATCTATCCTCACTTAGCTCAAAAATATGTTCCCTAAATTTTTTCAATGCATACTTATTGAATTTGAATCTAGTAGATACATATTGTTGGCTATTAAATCATAAATATTTTATTTTTAAAAAATACTTTTACATACATACATATTAAGAGTTACTCAAAAATTAATGAGATGAAGAATTTGTATATTTTACTCTTTATATAAACTTATTACTTCCAATAAGTAAACATAAAGAGAAAATTTGAGACAATATACAGAGCATTCATAATTAATTCTCGTATTTTTAAATTGGTTACACTAAACCCATTTTAAACGGTTGCTAAGACTAATAAAATTAAATACAAAATTATAAGAGACAGAAAATTACATTGAGAAATAATTACTTTCAAAACAATAAATATTATTCATTAGCTTAATAAAAATGTTAACTATAAGTAGCTTAATTAATGTGCATAATTTTATTAAATTGATTGGCTTAAGGTGAAAATTCCTCCTTCCAATTTTTTTTTAGCTAAAAAAACTTGTTTAAATTGAATAAGAATATTTAACAGATGTGATATTCTTGATATATAAATACCAATAACACAAAAATTGTTTATTACTAATATTTATATAAGATAGGTTACATTTAAAAATTGAAGCAACAGAGAATAAATTTTGTCTTTAACAAACAATCCCACTTCCAAATATTTCCATGCAGCTCTAAGCTATTTTCAAATTTTATACTTCAATTGCAAAATAATAAAATGAGATCTCAAAGGGTCGATTAGACTTTTAATACAGATGAGACGGTGCATTGCAAAAAGTATACGATTACAAACTATCCCAATTAAATCTCTTGGCATAAAAATAGCATTAATAAATCATGGTAGAGTTAGAAAAAGTCCAAAATCAAAATGCTGTTTATTTCATCATTACAAAGCATACTATATACGACCACTAATATAAACAACTTCAAAGAACATGAATTGTTTACACAGTCTATCAGTACTGAACAACCAAAGATCATATATCCTCAATGTTCATCCATTTTTTATAAACCTTAAATATCCCCCAAAAGTATTTCTTTTATAATGTATTGTTATTAAAATTATACGATCGTGAATATATGTAATACCTCTTTTTGTTTCGGATCTTGTGGATAAACATCAGGCGGTCCCAACTTGGCTCTTTTAAGAGGTCTCTTTTCAAAAAGCCAAGAAGACACAGCCATTGCGTCAAATCAATAAAAATTTGCAAATTTACAGTCATTTAAATTTACTTTTAATTCTTATAAACGATAACTGTGGCCATTTTTAAAATTGATTACAGTCACAGTGAATCTATGATATGGATTGCTACATGGAAAAAGAACACTTGCTTCTATAGAAGGT
>BMAU01017472.1:0-131010 GCA_019973935.1 Trichonephila clavipes
AAGTAGTAGAAAAGTGGGGGTTCTGGATCACGAGGCGCTGAGGTGCTTGAGGTCCCCGCCTCCCCGAACGAGTTCTCTCCGTCCCCTCCACCCCTTCCCGCGGTTCTCCCCATCCAACCCTTCCGGCGTTTCCCTCCATCCACCCCTTCCAACCGGTCCCTCAATTTCGTCCTTCTTCATCTGTGACACTTTACACCCCCCCTTTCCCTTCTATTTTCTCTTAGCGGGATATTGCATAAACAATCAAAATAGAAAAACAAAGCATAAATAATTTTAGGCTAATAATTTTTTTTTCTGTAGGCTACAATACTGAAATATTGCTTTTCATTTATAGATATGATTAAAATATGGGAAGAAAGATTTCGTAAATAAACCATATAGAAAAAGCGCGTTTTTTTCTTTGTGAATCTGATTATAATAGTGATGTCATATGACTAGTGACATCAGTAATTTTTCTACCAATCAGTTGCTTCCAAAGTTACGTCATGAAAATGAACCAATCAGCTTACTGTTGCCACCTTGTAATACTCATTTTTTTTTCTTTCTGTGTATCATTTCTTCTCAAGCTCTGAGTTGGTAGAATACTTTGCTTCTCGATAAAGAATTATCACGTTCCAACCCTACCACAAAATTTCAAGATATTTTCTTTCGTGATTAGTAAATTGAAATTTATTTAGTTAACCATGAAACATGCTACACCTCTCGCCTTCTCCCATCCTCGAGCCAAAAGAGTGTGTTTTGATAAAGACAACGGGAAAGCTTCTTCGTTTAAACCAGATGCTGTTATACTATTCGACCAACCTGCTTCTCTGAGGCCTATTATACGGCCCCTATCAAAGTCCGTCAGCTGCTTCGTTTTGCCACCGGTTACGTCTTAGAGGCATCCTAAGTGCTCAACATCGTCTATCAAGAAGTCATCAGATTCGTTTGATAGCCGTACGGCGCTCGTACTCATGCTTTTAAACTCTCCCAGTTGCGCAACTAATATGCGCATAGCACACTGTAACCTTGTCTCATTGGCTTCGAAATTTTATCATTTGCATATCTCTTACCAGACTACATTCTTGCCCGAGTTTCGTGATTGTAGCTTGATTTCTTCTGGGTACATATATTTTTGCGACAGAGTGTATATATATATATATATATATATATATATATATATATATATATATATATATATAATACATGTGTATGTGTGTGTGTGATGAATCCCCAGCTTTTCTAGTGTCAGTTGGGGTAAACTTCCTACCAGGACAACTCAACCCACCTCTCGCATAAGAACTTTGACTTCTACTTTCACCGGATTTAAAGAAGACGTGTATTAACGACTCACTCGCTGCTGATCAACGCTGAAAGAGGTCTCGTTTTGTCATGGCTTGGAGTGCAGACTGCTTTACTGAATATTGACGTAAAATATATATGATAAACGGCTGCACGTCGCATTTCTCCTGTCAATCCAAGAATTTCTTCAATACATGATATATATATAAAGTAAAAACGAAAACATGACCCCGAAACTTCATCATAAGACTGTTGAAGCGCAGGCAACTATTAAAAAAATGAAGTCTCTGATTCTAGAAGAAAATCCGCGGACTCAAAGATACATCATCGAAAAAGGAATGTCTTCCGGCACTGTAATTAAAATCATTCATAAATATTTAAAAGGTAAAAAAATGTTTAAACCCAAGTTCATCTCCTTTATTAAAACATATTGCTGAAAGAAACAACACACACACAAAATTGTAGAAAAATTATGAACAAAACATCTAGCTGCCTAAAAATGGAAATTTGGGGTAACACTCCGATGATGCATGGGTATATTTAAGTGATTGTAATAAAAGATGAATTTTCTATTGCTCAGCTGGCGGGAATGATCGTTCGAAATGGCTTCGTCAGTGCCTGGTAAAGTTCCCAAAGGATTCATGATAGTGGCAGGATTTTCTAACAACGGCAAATTAAAAATCAAAAAGTCTCAAGTAAAGACGAAATTAATTCACTTCTCTACTATCAGCAGAATATTTTTAAAATAAATTTTTAAAGAAATATATATTCCAACCTTATATGGAAAGGGCATTGATAAAGTTGAACTTCGAGATGGACAAAGCTTCTAGTCACACGTCTAAGTCAGCTACCGCTTATTTATCAAGGAAAGAATTATAAACAGGAATAAAGTGTATCCCATTTGATGAAATACGTGTAAAAATCACCCTACGCTTCTCCAATGAACGCTTGTGCATTCGATTTGTTAAAACGAGTCTTAGGGAAAACGGCAACCAGAACTTTGAACGGATTTTGGAAAACGGTTTAAGAGGATTGGAGTAAGATTTGCATATATGGCAGTATTATAAGGAAAGTTTGCTTTCATGAAAAATTCATGGTAGAGCTATTGCCAAAAAATCATGGCTATCAGATAGAAGAAAAATTGCCACAAAAAATACGGTGCTTATTGATAAAAATTAACTATCAAAATCGTTTCCATACAGGGCGAACAACCTTCTGTATAAGCGAAATTATCAAAAAATGTCAAGCTCAAATTTCGCATTAGATGTATTCTAATATTTAACTTGTAATTAATTATTCAATAAACATTTTTTTGTCTTTGTCATACGTATTATTTTATTTAATAGGGAAAATTATTATCATAAACTATTTTATATATAGTATGATAGTAGGTAATAAAAGCCGATTCTGCGGTCGCAGGCGGCACAGGCGGAGCAGAGTTGAGTCATTATCCTCCTGCTGCTGAGTTGAGTTGTTTTTCTCCTGCTATAGTGTGCAGGTGGAGTAGACTGTGCTGAGTTCAATAGTTTTTCTTTCCGCTGTTACTTTAAATTGTTTTTCTCCTGCTATGGTTTTGACTTTCGAGTGGAGTTGTTTTTCCTACTGCTAAGTTGAGTTGTTGTTTTTTAAAAAAATGTGCAAAAAACTGAAGTATGGGAATGTTAAAAGTGCTCAGGGTGCCACCTATTGATTAAAATAAACACTAATTATAGATTTTAAAAGGATTGAAGTAAATAGATTCAAGTCCAGATTCAAACTCACAGCCTCAGAACAAAATGTCTCCATAGGACAATAGTTTTTCAGTTACACCAACCATTGTCCTATGAAGGCATGCAGACCTGAAGAAAACTTATGTTTATAATCTCATGAATTTAATTTTGCAGGCGAGGCAGATGGCGACATTTTTTAAAATCATTTTCTTAATTAAAATGAAATAAAAAAATATTTAATTTATACTATTTTAATAATTTGTAAATTTTAATTCAGTATAATGATTGCACATACACAGTAAATATACAAAGTAAATTGATTATTCAGAAAAAAATGTGACGTAGTATACTCGTAATCAGAGTGAACGGGTTGCGATTTAACTTGTTTTCGCTTGTCTGATCTTGATTCTACAAGACGGCGACTGAATTCTTCGTCAGAAATTATCTCAATGCTTACAGAGGATGGCGATATTTTTAAAAATCATTTTGTTGAATGTTTTTATAATAATCTTTTTTGAAAATATAAACACTTTTTATTATTAAAACCTCAAAATTATGTAACTGAAGAATTTTCTGAAAATCTTCGCTTAGATATTATTTTAAGAAGTAAGAGACACATAATTATATCCGCCTGATTGTTTTGAATATTATGAAGAATCTGTATAAAAATGTTGTATAAAGATTTTATAAGTTTCACACAGTATTTTGTTCTAAAAATTTTATTTCTATACATATGAGTAATTTTTGAAGTTATACTTTATTGGGCGTTTGGGAAGAAGGATGAGGGTAAATTTTTACGAAGCGCGTGCACTCCGTCACGGATGCGAATATGCTTTGTCTGGAAATATACAGAATGGAACAGATCATCATTCCCGCCTTCGAAATTGTAAGAAAAATATTCCTCTTTACTTCCCTGAAGAAGGGGGCACCTAGGTTTGAACCGGGACTCTCTCGATCAGCAGTCGAATGCTATTCCTTTTTGAAGTGACCTTCAGGATAAGAGATATTTTAATTTTCGCAAAAACTATATAGAGCACTTTATCTTAGGTATTATATGAAATTGCTTAAAAAAAGACCAGTTATTATATTCACATAAGGAACTGTACATTTTGTAATAAAACAGTGATTGATAAATCAGAAAGTTAAAACACTTCTATTGTTATACAGAACATACACAAAAAGTTTCAGCAAATTATTTTATAAACTTTTTGAGAGCAATCGCTGTCCCCGTTTGAGCTTTTCGAAAAACCGCATTTCGAGTAAAACACATTTTAAAGTTTGATATCTTGTGTAAAGTTATGGCATCTGCTTATATACTAAAGCACTTGTAGCTTTTGTTCTAGTGAATGGGGGAAAAAATTTGGTATTCTTTTAAAGATAATATGATGGCCTATAAAATAAAATCATAAAAAAAATTTGCCAATTTTTTTAAAAAAGATCGTGATCTTAGAGTATTTGCATATCTTAAAAGTAAATGAAATTTACTGATTTAACTTTTCAGCGCTTTAAGTCGCTTTATTCTTCTTTTAAAATTGTTTGGATGGGAAAAACTCAAAAGCTTTTAGTTCTCTTCAGCATCCTTATACAGAAATGAATGAGGAATCTCTTCCGAGGTCATGATACAATGGTATTATGACAGCTTTCTCCCCCACAAAAAAGTAACAGAAACGATGGTAAAAGACGTATTTTTTCCAGCTTTACAACTGAGACCTCCTTTCGCAAGCCCCTTATTATAATCGCATTATCCATTTCACTGGAGCCAGTGTGATTCCGTTGAAAGAGTGCTAGAAAGATATATTTATCGCCTATCTTGTGGAAATCCTTCGAAAAATTCCACTAAATCTTTGCAACATACAACGTTATCCAGGAGTCGTATGTAGTTTTAAAAACTCCCCACCAAGTACCCTTTAATCAAAATATTTACCATTCAAAGCCTTTATAAATATTGTTCATTTTTTTTCAAATGTTTCTATTTGAGATATGTGAAAAAAAATATCTTTATAAGTTGGGTTTTTTTTTTATCAAAATGAACATAATTATTTATTCGTTTAGCACGAGCATTTGGAAGGTGTAGTACCACTAAAGCATTCCACAAAAGCCTTTTTTCTTAAGTATTTTGAGTTTACAATAGCTTTTTCTTCGTTAGAAGTTTATTTAGAGCACGAGTGGGCAACCCGCGGCTCACCTTGAATAATTTTGTGACTCATGAAATTATTTACAACTTTACAAAATACGATTATTTTGTGCAATATTTTTGTTCTTAGTGTAGTGCTTTGTAACAAATAAGTGTCTCATAATTGTTTCTACTGTATCGCATTGCTTCTGTTTTTATAGATACTTAGAAATGGACAGTATTGCATTGCAGCGATACCCCGCAGCAGCATGCATGATTCCTGTACCTTTTTTTCAACATAACCTGCAAATCGCTCTTTTCGAAAACGAAATTTATCAAACATAAATCGCGCTCAAACTTATTGGGCGATAATCTTTAACATCAATTACGATGTGGAAATACACGCATACAAGAACTAAGTGAAGGAATTTAGAAACAAATATCTCCTTATTTACATAAATTAAACATTATATTTGATCATTCCATATAATTATTATACTATTTATGTCTGTATACATGAAAAATAATGAAAACAATCGTAACAGTTCATTCTGCTTTAAATTTCACTTCAATAAATGTTTGTAATTGGTTCAAATCTAATACAAAGATATATATTTTTATATGTGGCCCTCGGGATTATGATCCGTTGGTGTGGTGTGGTAGTTAGGAGAGGGGGGTGCCAGCTCAGGTGTCGTCCACGTCACTTGACCATGGTTCAAAATTACGTGGTCCGTCGCCAAAAGCCCTCGTGTAGCTTAACAGTGCGACGTTAATATTCAATCAATCAATCAATCAATCGGGATTATGATGTTTTTCCGAAATGGCCCGCAAGGTCATTTTGGGTTGGACACCCCTGAGTTTTTATGGATGCATCTACTATTAAGTATATTTTTTTTTTAGTCGTGCACTGATGGCATAGGTGCTATTGTAGTGTGTGGCATTTTTAGTGCCACACACACACACAAATGCATAGTTTTTTTTAATTTTCCAATCCTTCCTTCCTCCCTCCAGCTACTCACACAATCACAGTAGCACACACAAAGGTAGGGTTTCAGGGTTCAAATCCATCCCACAGACCAACAGAGTTTTTAATTTTTAGCATAAAGATTATTTATCGGGGCTTTCACTTTACTTTTTTTGAAAAAAGTGTAGCCCCACTTATGAAAGTAATTTGTGAGTGCGGCACTGCATGTTCATACTTTTTTCGTAAAAGATTATGTTCCTTTTTTAGCCGATTCACTTCAACATGTTCCACATACTATACAAAAATAGAAATCACATTCCTCCTCGGATTAGAAAATTTTTCTGACGAAACGAGTTTTAATAGAATTTACTATCTTACGCATCTCCCTGTGAGTTATTTTCTTACATTTATTTTCAAGTTATCCGAATGACTTTTTTAGAGTTCTGGATTAAATCCTTTCGAAAGTCTGGAACTACAGGAATGAACTTAGTTTCTTGTCACGTCATAGCCGCATGATGAATGCAATCGCGTGTTTCCAACTAATCAGTTCACGCGCTTCACTATTGCCAACTTTTGCTTTTATCGGAAACTTTTCCTTAACAAGTACATATTTGTTTGCAACAGTTACGCACGTAGCTAAGCAAAATGCACTTGAATAAAAGTGCTCTTAAAGTAATTTTTTTAAATTTGAAAAAAAAAGCTTCGAGGAAAATTTTAATACATGAACTTTTTTTTACCGAATTATTAAATTTGAATTTTATAAGTACAGCAATAAACTACAAGATTAACGGTAGCATTGAACTCAATGAAGATCACGTGATTGCATTTATCATGTGACCGTCATGAATTTAGCTCATTGTAAATGTGTCACAAAAGTATTCAACTTAACATGATTTATCGAATCATTTCTCCTCCTTCTTTAAGGTATCTGACTACATTCGGAACTGTGATTTTGCAAAAGCGTATAAATGGATAATATTTATGATATTTAGCGTCACTTAGATTAGAAAATGTAAGTAAAATTGTCTTAAGAATATTATTACATTAAAAAATTATTTAAGTACAATATTTTGACAAAAAATGAACATAGAAAATGACCCATTTTCAAAATATTCTATTTTTGTGAAAAATGCTTCTATTATAATACACTCTGTCGCAAAAAAATATATGCACCCAGAAGAAATCAAGCTACAATCACGAAACTCGGCAAGAATGTAGTCTGGTAAGAGATATGCAAATAATTAAAATTTCGAAGCCAATGAGACAAGGCTAAGTGTGCTATGCGCATATTAGTTGCGCAACTGGGAGAGTTTAAAAGCATGAGTACGAGCGCCATAAGGCTATCCAAACGAATCTGATGACTTTGATAGACGATATTGAGACTTAGGATGCCTCTAAGACGTAACCGGCGGCAGTACGAGCAGCTGACGGACTTTGATAGGAGCCGTATAATAGGCCTCAGAGAAGCAGGTTGGTCGAATAGACGTATCGGCCGCCACCTCGGTCGGAGCGATATGGTAGTTGCTCGGTGTTGGCAACAGTGGATCACAGAAGGTAGAGTGTACCGTCGCGGAGGGTCAGGACGTCCCAGGAACACAAATGATCGCGAGGATCGTGCAATCAGAAGAGTGGCCACTTCGGCACCAACAACGTCGCTAGCATCGATTCAACGCCACTTACCTCCTTCCAGACATCCAGTGCCATCAAGAGAAACCATAAGGAGACGACTGACCGAAGTTGGCTTGAGGAGCCGACGTCCGCTAAGACGCTTACCACTGACCCCACATCATAGGCAGTGTCGACTGGATTTTTGCCGACCTCGGGCAACTTGGAGTGTGACAGACTGGAGACGTGTCATCTTCAGTGATGAATCCCGATTCAGTCTCAGTGCTGATGACCACCGCACACGTGTCTGGAGGCGCACCGGCCAGCGGTCCGATCCGGCATTTATTGTCGAGCGGCATACAGCAATTTCACAAGGTGTGACAGTGTGGGGAGCAATTTCTTGGGACACACGATCATCTTTAGTGGTCCTTCAAGGCACTTTGACAGCTCGCATATACGTGGACGATATTTTAACGCCGATTGTGCTACCCATGCTATCAAGTCTCCCAGGTGCCATTTATCAACAGGATAATGCTCGTCCACATACTGCGCGACTCTCCCAACAATGTCTTCAAGGATATGACGTCCTACCATGGCCTGCCAGGTCACCAGATCTTTCGCCAATAGAGCATGTCTGGGAAGGCAACTGCAGCCGTCCCGAGATACAGGAGAATTAACTGCGCAGATGCAAAGACTATGGCAGGATCTTCCACAGGGCGTCATAAGTGATCTAATTGAATCGATGCCACGCCGAATTTCGGCTTGTATAGCTGCCAGAGGTGGCTTTACTACTTACTGATTTTTAACCTTTTGCAAGCTGTAACCGCTTAATAAAATGATATTTTGTTCTGAATTTTTAATCATTTGTTTATTTTCATATACACTACATGCATACCAAATTTCGTGAATGTAGCTCAATTTCTTCTGGGTGCATATATTTTTTTGCGACAGAGTGTATTTTGCCTGTATATATAGCTCAAACCTCTGTACAGAGGTTCAACTAGAATTTTTGAAATATACAACTTAGAAGTGGGTTTATCCATGTTTTACGACAACAGAGGGGAGAAATTTAAAAAAATAAAAAAAAAAAAAAAAAAACCCCACCGATAATTATTTCAATTGGTTGTAACTGAAAATAACGTGAATTTTTCAAAAAAAAAAAAATAGTTCAGACTCTCTGGAGAAGTCTTTGCTTTATATAAGCAAAATATTATTATTTTAGAAACATTTTTTATAAAAGGAGAACAATTTGAAAAAAGGTTATTCGAAGTTAATTTTTTGCCAAAATATTGTATTTAAATAATTTTTTTTGTCAAAATGTCCTTAAAACAATTTTATACATGTGTTCTAATCTAAGTGACACTAAATATCACGAAAATTATTCATTTATGCGCTTTTTAAAATCACGGTTCCGAACGTAGTCGGATACCTTTAGCAGCAGATACCCTTTATCCAACAGACGAGGTTGAGGAGAGGATCGAAATGGTTAATTTATTTCCTATGTTATTTTTCGCTTTTCGTCTGCTATTTTCGTTTCGCACTACAAACCAACACGAGAGCTATTGGCGATGAACTTCATAAATTTGAACCTCATTCAAGTCAAGATGACGTCACCAGAGTGTCTCCTAACTACCACATTATGCCAACTCTATTCGTTCTGGACACTTTATTTGAAGCCCAGTGGCAGAGTGGTTGCGTATCGCGCTTCCACGCCACAGATCCAGGGACAAAATCCGGGCTGGGCACGGTCAACTCAGTTTTTCATCCCTTCAGGGAGTTGATAAATGAGTACCAAACTTGCTTAGGAACTAAACAATGTGGGTTTCGAGTCAGATTGACCACCCGACAGGAACATCTGCTCATGCACCCCAGCGATAAACACACTGAGATAGGTACAGAAGGCATATCTAGTTTTTTACAAAAACTAGAGTACTTTATCTTAGTGATTATATGAAACTGCTTTAAAAAAGTGATTATATTCACATAAGGAACTGTACATTTTGTAATAAAACAGTGATTGATAAATCAGAAGGTTAAAACACTTCTATTGTTATACAGAACCTACACAAAAAATTTCAGCAAATTATTTTAAAACTTTTTTTGAGTGATTGCCGCCTCCGTTTGAACTCTTCGGGAAGAAAAAAACGCATTTCGAGTAAAATGCAATTTAAAGTTTGACATTTTGGGTAAAGTTATGGCATCTGCTTTTGCTAAAACATTTGTGGTTTTTTGTTCTAGTGAATAGAAAATAAAACACTTGGTATTTTTATAAGGCTAATAAGATGGCCTATAAAATAAAATCATAAAAAGTTGTCAATTCTTTTAAAAAAAAGTCACGATTTTAGGGTAGTCGGATATACCTCTTAATTAATTTAATAAAATAATAACATATAATAATTACATGCATTTGTAGAATTAGCAGAAAATCAATGATGCACTTTAATAATAAATTCTTTTCTTTGAAAGAATACGTGAAATTTTTAAATCTAAGAATAAACCCCGAATACGTAAAAAGCTTTCAGATAGAGATTTCTTTACCTTATAAAACCCTCCTTTTAAGTCAATTCCTACTTAGGTCAAGAAAGAAAAATTTTATTTTAGTTACTTTTTATCAAATAATTGCAATTAATATAAATATGTATATACGTTTGACAGAAACACAATATTAAGTGGTAATTAATTTTTATTAATTATCTTTAAAGTATCGTATTGTCATCAAAAACAATCGTGTATATAAAATTTCAATTAAATTAAATGCTTTAAAATGTCAGAAAAAAAATCTTTCAAAGTTTTGACTCAAGTCACGCTAAAAATGAAGCCAACGTGACTGTCAGGGCCGTTTTTAACCTCCCCTGCGCCCTAGGCACTTCAGATTGTTACGCCCCCGGATCTAAGAAATTATTGAGTAGCGGCCCCTATTGTCATATATCTTCTCCAACAGGGAAATTAAATCTACCCTCCTACAAAATCTGAAATAAATCCACGACCCCAAGACCTTACATTCTCCTTGTAAGAAAAAAATCTATTTTGATGTAAAAGGAGTTTCAAATATTATACTTAAACGCAACTGTATTCTATTAAAAAGAAATTACTGGTACATACAAAATAAGTTTTATTTGTCGCAGGTAGTCGGATACCTTAAGAGAAAAATACAGATGATATGACAGCATAAAAAAAAAGCATCTGTATATTCAAACAATTTCCAAATTTAATATATATAAGTAATAAATATAATTATTATTATTTTAATAGTTTACATAATTACATATTTATATATAAAATTTATTATTTTACAGTAGAATTTAACTGCTTACATTGATTTGTTGTGTTAAATTAAAGTAACTGTATGGTACAATTTTATTTTTATCGAATAGATATGTTACGATATAACACTATAACCCTTTGAGACCCGCCCCGCTCGTTCGTGCTGTTACACTTTACTCTCTGGGGACAAAACTTTTTTTTATTTTTCAGTATCATTGCGGTCTGTATAGCGTTAATAACCAGAAGAATGTAATATTTAAAGATAAAAATATTTCGGGTTTTAAAGGGATAAGAATGTCAAACCCACACAATTGTGTGAGCTGGATCTTAAAGGGATACATTGCATTTTTCGGAATTAAGTTTGCATAAATTTTAAAAATAGCTCCTGACATCATACGAAAAATTCTATGTAAAAATAAATAATTTGGGAAGAATTAAGAGTTGGGGAGAGGGTTTTATTTATGTTTATCTTTCCGAAGAATAATATTCTAAACACGTTTTCGAAATTTGTAGATAGATCTACTAGTAGTTAAAAAAAATCCCAGAGGCGCAACAGCTCATGAGGGCCAAGGCCTACTGTGCTGATCTCAGTTTTTAAGACCTTGGGCACTGAAAGGCATCGACAGATGTACCGGTCAGGTGGTCAGTCTGACGCGAAACCCCCAGTGTGTAGTTTCCAAGCAAGCTTGGTATTCATTTATCGACCCACTGAAGGGATGAAAGGCTGAGTCAACCTTGTCCAGCCTGGAGTTTGGACCCCGAACCTGTGGTAGTACTAGTACTTAGTTACTACTAGTAGTTAATTATAGAAAATACATTACTGCCGTGATACAATAAGACAAAAATATCAACAAAGTAGAAATGTTGGTTTCTATTTTACATCAATAATAAGAAATAAACGCTTAAATGTATTACTAGATTCAACACGGAAGAAAGAAACACTACAATTCAATTGCCGATATGAGGAGTTGATCAGTGCCTCTTCACGGCAGGTCTTCAGTGGCATTATGTTTCAAACGTGCGACTCGACAACACTAGCCACGAGTTCGAGACCATGACCATTCGGCTACCGCACAATACTACTATGGTAACAAGAGTGAGTGAGTGTTTTAATCTCGCACTAGAAAGCAACACGAGGGCTAATGGCAACAGGCCTAGTAGTTTTATACCATGGTCAAGTGACGAGAACGACATCCCGCCCCTCCGAACTTCCACACCACACCAACGAGAAGGGTGACCAGAAAAAGTTTTCATGAATGAACCGTCATAAATTCCAGCAAACATACAATACATATTTATAGACAACAACCTATTGTATTATGTAATTCAGTCTGATGGAAAATTTCAGACAATGTAAAAAAGAACAATTCTTCACATCTAATAACAGTTTCTAACCAATATTAGCCTTTTTATATGAATATTAATTATCAATATATAAGGAATTACATGGAACAAAAGTTCACTAACAAATATTCTCTAAAAGATTACGCAAACGACAGCTAGCTTTTGTAATTAAACAAAATCTTTATTATCATTAGAAAAATAAACACGAAATAAAAGGTATTGAATGAAAATGAATTTGAGTACTCTAAAAAAGTGCTTCAGCTGTATGTATAACAGGCCTCGAATCGGAACTGAACCGACAACTGGAAAAAACCGTTATTTTGGTCTGAACGAAAACCGGAACAGAATCGAAAAAAAAATATCGGTTTATTTCAGTTCGATATATTTTCAGTCATTTTGTTACTGTAACCAACTTATCGATGTTTTCTAATTTAACATCAATCATATAATTATTATTATTGCATTTATATTGCTTCTCGATTTGCTGTTTTGATGTTCACTGGTACTTTTCTGTTTCCGTTTCGCTCGAAACTACTTGTAGAAGGTAGATTTAATTCAGTTGAATGAACTAGAAATATAGATGATTTAAGATAAGAATAAACATATATATATATATATATATATATATATATATATATATATTCATTCGGAACTGAACTGAAAACCGTTATTTTTGTCGGAACGAAAACCGATATATACACTCTGTCGCAAAAATATATGCACCCAGAAGAAATTGAGCTACATTCACGAAATTTGGTATGCATGTAGTGTATATGAAAATAAACAAATGATTAAAAATTCAGAACAAAATATCATTTTATTAAGCGGTTACAGCTTGCAAAAGGTTAAAAATCAGTAAGTAGTAAAGCCACCTCTGGCAGCTATACAAGCCGAAATTCGGCGTGGCATCGATTCAATTAGATCACTTATGACTCCCTGTGGAAGATCCTGCCATAGTCTTTGCATTTGCGCAGTTAATTCTCCTGTATCTCGGGACGGCTGCAGTTGCCTTCCCAGCGCGTCCAGACATGCTCTATTGGCGAAAAATCTGGTGTCCTGGCAGGCCATGGTAGGACGTCATATCCTTGAAGACATTGTTGGGAGAGTCGCGCAGTATGTGGACGAGCATTATCCTGTTGATAAATGGCACCTGGGAGACTTGATAGCATGGGTAGCACAATCGGCGTTAAAATATCGTCCACGTATATGCGAGCTGTCAAAGTGCCTTGAAGGACCACTAAAGATGATCGTGTGTCCCAAGAAATTGCTCCCCACACTGTCACACCTTGTGAAATTGCTGTATGCCGCTCGACAATAAATGCCGGATCGGACCGCTGGCCGGTGCGCCTCCAGACACGTGCGGTGGTCATCAGCACTGAGACTGAATCGGGATTCATCACTGAAGATGACACGTCTCCAGTCTGTCACACTCCAAGTTGCCCGAGGTCGGCAAAAATCCAGTCGACACTGCCTATGATGTGGGGTCAGTGGTAAGCGTCTTAGCGGACGTCGGCTCCTCAAGCCAACTTCGGTCAGTCGTCTCCTTATGGTTTCTCTTGATGGCACTGGATGTCTGGAAGGAGGTAAGTGGCGTTGAATCGATGCTAGCGACGTTGTTGGTGCCGAAGTGGCCACTCTTCTGATTGCACGATCCTCGCGATCATTTGTGTTCCTGGGATGTCCTGACCCTCCGCGACGGTACACTCTACCTTCTGTGATCCACTGTTGCCAACACCGAGCAACTACCATATCGCTCCGACCGAGGTGGCGGCCGATACGTCTATTCGACCAACCTGCTTCTCTGAGGCCTATTATACGGCCACTATCAAAGTCCGTCAGCAGCTCGTACTACCGCCGGTTACGTCTTAGAGGCATCCTAAGTCTCAATATCGTCTATCAAAGTCATCAGATTCGTTTGATAGCCGTACGGCGCTCGTACTCATGCTTTTAAACTCTCCCAGTTGCGCAACTAATATGCGCATAGCACACTTAGCCTTGTCTCATTGGCTTCGAAAATTTAATCATTTGCATATCTCTTACCAGACTACATTCTTGCCGAGTTTCGTGATTGTAGCTTGATTTCTTCTGGGTGCATATATTTTTTTGCGACAGAGTGTATATGAGGGTTTGGGCAAAAGTCATAGCAACTACTTTTTTTCTTGAAGATACCAGTCCGGTTGGAAAATGTGACATATTCAGACGAAAGTTCAAGGTGTTAACTACGCGTGTGGACAACGAATAGCACTGAAATATCGTAACACACTAATTTATTACGGTAGTATACATGGCAATAAGGCCTTCACGGTGCAAAATGACAACATAGTACACATAAAGTTGACTTGACAAACCTTGGCCTATAGATAGGGTTGCCAGATGTCCGGTTTTCGACCGGACAGTCCAGTTTTCTTTATGTTAGTCCGGTCAAGAGAATCTGGGTAAACCGGACAAAAGAATGTCCGGTTTTAAATACATTTTGCGTAATATCTGGTGCTTTGGGCAGACAACCAACAGAAAGAGTAGGATTCTAAGTACCTAGGTGTATATCTACATGGTTTGGACACGCGTGTGCATGTGGATAGGATTGCGCAGCCAGAGCCACCTTCGGTTCGGATTCGATTCGGACTTTCGACCTTCCTCTTCCGCTCTTCCCCTCCGAGCTCCGACGGAGGAGGGGGAAGGGGCCGGTAGCGGGGAGTCGCTGTCAGTCCATAATTGTTCTTGTTGTGGGTATATTCGATTCCTATTATTTGTGTCGCTGTCGTGGTCGTGTATGTGTGTGCCAAAATGGAAGACAAGGAAGCATCTAACAGCAAGGAAGCTCCAACTAAGAAAGCAAGAAGAGTTTGTCATTATAATGTTGATTGGGAATCGCGTTTTGTTTGGTTAAATAAATGCGATGAAGACAACACAAAAGGCTATTGCAAATTGTGCAAAAATTCGTTCACTGTAGCTTATGACGGCTTAAAAGCAGTTACCCACCACGCTGAGGCAAAGAAGCACAAAGAGTGTGAAAGTGCTGCAGCCATGTCTCACCGAATGAAGTCTTTCTTTACACCAAAAGGCAGCACCCAAAGCGAAAAAGTTGGCATTGCCGAATTGACTGAGGTTTACCATAGTATCAAGCACCACATTTCTTATGTTGCTCAAGATTGCTCCTTGAAAGTATTAAAACAAGTGATAAACGATTCAGATATCGTAAAGCAAATGACAGGAGGACGCACTAAATGTACAGCTTTGGTAAACCAAGTTTTGTTTCCGTATTCAATGGAACTTGTGCAGGAAGATTTAAAGAATGATGTTCCCTTTTCGGTAGCGACTGATGCATCAAATAAAGGTAATAGAAAATTTTTTCCAGTTGCTATTCAATATTTCTCACCAAAAGCGGCATCTGCCATAAAATATTGATTTTTACGAAGACTCATTTGAAGATTCAACATCTATTAAGCAACGTTTATGTGAAGTCATGGATAAACCCATGGAGCAGAGTAACAGCATATGGAGCGGACAACGCGTCTGTTAATTTTGGAGTCAATGATTCCGTTTTTCAAAAATTGAAGTCTGAAGAAAACAACGACATAATTGCTGCTCACTGTAATGACCACATATTTCATAACTGCGCTAAAAATGCATTAAAAGTAATGCCTGTTGATGTCGAAAATATAGTGATGAAAGTATTTGCAGAGTTCTCTTGTTCCGCTAAGAAACGAGAAGATTTGAAGGAGTGCTTTGATTTTTTCGAAAGCGAATACAGAGAAGTCATTCGTCACGTTCCTACAAGGTGGCTTAGTTTATATAAAGCTCTTGATAGGATGCTTTCATCATGGGGGCTATTGAAAAGGTACTTTATAGAACGAGGTTCTGATAATTGCCCTACGGCTCTCTGGGCTATCTTATCAGACCAAGAAAATGAAATTTCAGGTGAAGCTAATCCTACTTATAATGAACTATATTTGTATTTCACTCATAACTTTATGGCTTCTTTTCAAATTATTCTGTTGGTAGAGAAACATACCACAGCAGCATTTAATCTACATAACATAATGGTGAAAACGACGCAATTTCAAAGAAAATAAATGACAAATATTTCGGAATTAAAGTCCATGTGGCATTAAAAAAAGGCCATCTTCCAGACCATGAAGTTGAAAAATTTACTAAAAACGCTACAAATGCGTATCACCGAGCTCTAGCTTACATAGAGAAGTGGTATCCATTTGAAAACCAAAATTATAAAACGTTCAGTTGTTTGAATCTCGAATGCGGAAGATTGCCCACACTGGATCAACTGCTCGATCTATGGTCAATATCTCCATGGAAGCAGCAAATTCCCCCTGAACAGATTTACGATGAACTGGCTGCATATCAGAGTGTTTTTCCTTCACTCAAACTCGAAAGAAACTCAATTGAAATGTGGTGCAAATTTTTCCAAAAAGAAGAAGCACCGAATCTGCTAAAAATTGTGCAGTTTGTGTGCAGTGTTCCTGTATCCAACGTTTTTGTGGAACGTATCTTCAGCGTCATGGGAAACGTATGGACTGACGAAAGAAATCGTCTCGCTGTAAATACAGTAAAAAGTGAATTGTGCATTGTTTTCAATATAAGCTCTAGTTGCACTGAATTCAAAGATGCCATTTCGACCAATAAACCTTTGTTAAAAGCAGTGTCATCAAATGCCAAATATACAAAGAAGTAGAGATTGTAAACTTCTTTGTCATTTTCAGCAATATTTATGAGATAATAAAAAAATTGAAAAGTTGTCCGGTTTTTTTCTCGAACACATCTGGCAACCCAACCTATAGACCCTTAATGTAATCCATGAGCTGCTCGTTGACGCACGTGCCCAGTCGGACCGCACACTGACCGGTCATCCCGAACGTTGTTCATCACTGGTTGACACACGTCCGTGCTGAAACTTTCCTATCCACCGTGCTATTGTACGGTATGGTAGGGCATTATTCCCAAGGGCTTCCACTAATTCACTGTGACATTCCATCGCATTTCTCTCTCAGAGAGCGGCTATTTTGATGTAAGCGCGCTGCTCAACACAGGTTTCTTCCATCTCATACGACACTCACCAACTGACTGATTTCACAGCCCTCGCTGAGCTACTACCAGCTATCATAGAGCCATCTGATGTTCTGCATACACACTATGCCTGCAGAACTTCTACACGACACATATACGTTTGTAATCCGTTTACATATCTACAAGAAAAAAAAATAGTTGCCATGAATTATGCCCCAACCCTCGTATATATATATATATATATATATGGGATTATGGAACAGTTCTAGGGGTATTCAATGATCACACTCGTTTTTTGCTAAACTAACGTTTAATGCTGGACAAAATACACAGTTCTAATCACTACCACAGACGTTTAACACATAGAATAAAGTTTTTACAATTCGATCAAACACCTCTGGCTCTTAACGACAGTTCTAATGCAGTTAATCTTCACGATAATGTTGAGAGTGACCTGCGCGTCTCTCTTGTGAACAACGAGTTGGTGGATCCCTACTCGGCCACCGTTCTCGTCGATCTTTCTTCAGCCCCGGATCATCGACCTCCGCTCGCTGAATTCCCTTCTCCCTCGCTGGTGGCCTCCTTGCCAAGGCCCTCTAAAGAATGTTCATGTGGAAATTTCCCACAACTCTCGGCCATCCACACAAGCAGTGTCCTCACTGCTCACGCACTAAGGATCTGAAATAAACAAACTAAAAAAAAAACAAAAAAAAAGAACAGAGATTAATATACAGTTTACAAACATTTGAAACAAGTTCGTTCTTCCTCTCTCATCAATGCAAAGTCCATGGCTTCATCTTGTTTCCAAACTAAGTCCTCACGGTGGCTACCAACTCTCCTTTCTGATATCGAACTTTTTCCGTTTTCGGTGGTAGGTTCTCCCATTCTCCTCTTGCATCTTCCTCTTGGCTAATCTGCATTCAACACAGTTCTTTATCACATTTTCAACACACTTTCTCATATTCGGAAAATAAAAGTATCTTTTCACCAACTCTTCAGTTTTTGTCGCGGAATGAGCTCTCTTAATCACGTTTACTTGCATTATTTCTGGAACGACTAACAATTCTTGATTTTCACTTATTTTAAATAACACTTTATCATTTAGGATAAACTCAGAAGTTTTGCTTGATGGCTACAGCTTTTTGATGTTTCTAATATTTCCGTCAGTTTCTTGACAATTCACTATATTATATGTCAATTCATCACTCGTTACAAGCAAAACATGATTTTCCTTCGCTATTCCATTCTCTAAACATATCAGATTACTTAACTCATCCTGTGACACACTTTTTAAACACTCATCAATTTTCAAAGGCAATATTACTGCTGCCTCGATCTCGCACACCCCGCTGCTAATATTTTTTTCTTTTCCCCACCCCTCAATGAGATCGTAAATTCCGAAATGTTCGCATTCCTCTTTTCGCCAAAACAACTCGTCAAAACGATTTGAGAATGAATTTTTTCTTCCGAAACGTACTTTTTGTTTATGATTATTAAATTCGCGCCAGAGTCCAAAGTGGCAATGAGTTGGTTATCAACAATTACGTCCACAAACTGCAACTCATTAAATAAAAAGTTATTAGGATTAGGCATAGAAGTTTCAATTTGGTTTACGGTATAATCTTTATTTTGATTTTCAATTTCTGAAGTCATCATTTTATTCGTACAATTTCTAGCGAAATGCGGGCCTCCACAATTGTAACACGATACTGTTTTGTCTGTTTTAATACTTTGGTGCTGTTTTGGAAATTTTCTCTGGATATGATTTGTACTAACTACGTTTGCGCGGTTCGTACTGTAAACATCATTATCGTTTTTACTCTTAAACGTATTTGGGTTTCGCACTTGATGTAGAGATCTGTTTTTCGAAATGAAAAATATGTCGCACGCTTTTCCTAATTCATCTGGCGTCATCCATTGATCCGCCTGCATAATTTTAATATGTGAAGCAGTTTCTGGCTCTAAAGTATCTAAAAATCTATCACTCATCATTAAGTCACTTAGGGATTTAAAATCAACAGCGTTCCTAACTTTTAAGTAGTATTTAAACATCGCACTTAAACGTGTGGCGAATTGCACATGGGTTTCATCTGCTTGCCTTTTGGCTTTTCTAAAATTAAGTAAACACTCCTGCGCAGTGGGCTGGAATTCTCTTAAAATTAATGACTTAACTAAATCGTACTCTTTTATTTCGTCATCTTTTACATACAGTAAAATATTGTGTGCTTTCTCACCAAGAATATTAATAAGGATTTCTGCTTTCAAGTTTTCGGGGACATTTTTGACTCTAAATGACCGTTCTAGAGATTGGAAAAAACGACCAAAATTTTCAGTTTTCGTTGGGATTTGTATAGTCAGTGTTTTTACACTCTTAATTAAATTTTCTAAATTATTCGTATCTCCTTTTGAACTTTGTTGTGTTGCTTGCCCTTCTGCCAAAGTTTTCTGAAGTTCAATTTCTCGTTCAATTTGCTGTAGTTTAATTTTTTCTAACTCTAGTTGTGAGTTGGTCTCTTGCAGCTGCCGTTCGGCTTTCGCTTGCCTGTCCTCAACGGACAAATTTAGCAGATTTATCACAAAATCGGGATCGTCTTTAAAAGCTGCGGATTTTTCCAATTGGTTTTCAATTGAATTATTGTTTCTTTAGTCGTAGCTTGTTCTCCAATTTCCTTGAGAACATTTATTAAGTCCTCCTTTCTTGTATTTTTGTGGTACGACATATTCTGATACAATTTTACTTATTACAATAGAAGGATATTAAAAGGTATCTTACCTTTTTTTTTCTTTCGTGGAACTCCCTTCTACACGCACAGGCAAATAGATATCCAATTGAAATGCACACACACAAGCACAGTTCAAATGTTCTCTGTCCAGATCGCGTTAGTCGCAATATTCACAGTCATCACAGTCCAAATCGCGTTTGTTGCAGTATTACCAGTCCTCACAGTCCACATCCCTTCTGAGCCCCCATATTTTGTGGGATTATGGTACAGTTCTAGGGGTATTCAATGATCACACTCGTTTTTTGCTAAACTAACGTTTAATGCTGGACAAAATACACAGTTCTAATCACTGCCACAGACGTTTAACACTTAGAATAAAGTATTTACAATTCGATCAAACACCTCTGGCTCTTAACGACAGTTCTAATGCAGTTAATCTTCACGATAATGTTGAGAGTGGCCTGCGCGTCTCTCTTGTGAACAATAGGTTGGTGGGTCCCTACTCGGCCATCGCTCTTGTCGCTCTTTCTTCAGCCCCGGATCATCGACCTCCGCGTCTAGCGTCCGCTCGCTGAATTCCCTTCTCCCTCGCTAACTCGCTGGTGGCCTCCTTGCCAGCGCCCTCTAAAGAATGTTCATGTGGAAATTTCCCATGTATATATATATATATATATATATGTGGGAGACAACAAGGGGTCCAAGACGTTGGTCTTTCTTCTATTTTATTTTAACATTAAACAAAAATTAATTAAAAAGGTAGTTTTTACAGATAAGTTTGACGATGATATTCAGAAGGTAACGCCTGCTCGCGCACCTCTCGCGTTCTCCTTTTTCTCTCTTAAAAGTTTTTGTTTTACTTTCACTAGTTCAACAGTTTCCACGGTTTCAGTTCTCATTAGCTGCGCCTGCGCGCGAAGACCGTGTTTTGCTTTTGGCTGCATGCCACAACGGCCATTCTGACCGTACGCTGTCCGCAGCGGTATTTCCATGGAGACCAGAGGAGAATCTGAAACATACAAAAAAAAAAAACGGAACAGACAAGGACTATACGACAAATATATAGAGATTAAACATATCAAAATTTTGTTGAACTAGACAGTTTCTCCATCATGTGAAGGCACCTCTTCGACATCCGGAAGGTTCCACAGGAAAACATTGTGTTTCACCGGCATAAGAACATCTTTTTCAACAAGTTGATCTTTGGTTGAACGCATCGATATTTTCCTCTGTAGAGTTCTGGACGTCTGTTCAAAACGATTTCTTTTTTTCCTTCGCTTCCACTGCCAAGGCTCAAAAATTTTCCGGAGCAACACAAACCGTCGATAATTACGTTTCATAGGTGAAGGGGTAGGTGAGCGGGAGATAAATTCCACGGAACTCGTTTTCATGGCACCATTGGCTTTCTTACACAATACTATATCAGAACATTTTTCTCTTACAATACTCAATTTTAACTTAGTACTCTTAATTTTATTACATTTATAATCCTTAATTAGAGAACTCGAATCATTTCTAGTATTAAAGTTTATAACATGTGGCAAATCATAACTAGAGTTTTCTATCACACTTGAAACAGAAACATTTGGAAAAGAAACACCACTAGAATAAGCATAAGCATGAGCACCTAAAGAGGATTCATTTTCACTCAATAAAACATCGCTCTTTGCGTGGCCTAGTTTCTCTATTTCAGAATATACACTGGGATGTATAATAAATTCTTCGGTCAAGGTCGGTGATATTGCCGTTCCAACACTCAAGCTAGGAGAGTGTTGATTAAGAGAAATATTTATGGGTTTAACTTCTACCATACGCTGTTCGCCAAAACATGAACTTAATGTTATGATCTCTTCGGAAGGTGTTTGCACTCTAATTAGTGAGGAATTTAAAACTGAGATCTGGCAACCTGAATCAATCAATGCTGTTACGGGCTGATTTTCCACAAAAATGTTTACGTATTGAAGATTTGCGCATTCTTCGCTATTTTGTTTTTCGCTCTCGATTTTCAAAGTATTCACGTTTGTTTTATTATGAATGTGATCATTAGATTCTTTAGGTTTAAAACGCTTCTCACAGTCTCTTGCGCAATGAGATGAATCACCGCATATATAGCAATTTTTATTTTCTCTTTCATGATATTGGGGATAGTTCTCTTTAATCTTTGTTTTAAAGTTTTGTGATTTATTTTTAAAGGGGTCTTGGGTATATCCATAAGTAATAGGAATTTCTTTATGTGATCCGCTTCTAGATGAAATATAAATATCACACTCTTTAGCTAAATCAATAGGCCTAAACCAATCTTCTGCTTCTCGAATGCCAATATGAGTTGCGGTTTCCTTATTTAAAGTTTCGAACTGTTTCTCTTCGACTTTAGCTACAGGATTTAAACTTAATGCTTTATTTTTAACCCTTTGAAGTTCGACTTCTTTTTCTAATTTTGCTAACTGTAGTTTCGCGAGCTCAATTTTCTGTTTTCCTAAAGTTACCTCTCTTTCGTTTCGCGATACTCTCTCATCTATACAGTTTTTAATTAAAGTTTTAACGAAATCTGGATCACTTTCAAATGTACTACTGTTCTCAATTTTAGTCTTTAGTTTAACTATAGTGTCAGTACTTTCGACAATACCGTCTAGATTCTCAACAACTCTTATGAAATCCTCTTTAAGAGCGTTTTTATACATTTTATAAAAATTTAGAAAGATCCTACTTTTTTTTTTTTTTCTCTGGCTCCCTTGTTGCTCGCACGTACGATGTATCCAATAAAAACGTTGATTCCACTGATTTCACCTCTTCGCAGGTAATATAGTTGAAATTGTAGTTCCGGCCTCTACACAGGCGGATTATTCACACTGAGTTAGTTCCAACCTCTACACAGGCGGAATTTTCGTCGATGGGTTTTCCAACCTCTACACAGGCGGAATATTTGTCGATGGGTTTTCCAACCTCTACACAGGCGGAATGAAATTGAAAAATTCAACCTCTACACAGGTTGAACGAAGTTTCCGAAAAATGGCGGAGCGTCTCCTTCACGGACGCTGTTGTTCATTGTCCAGACTTTGGTTCAAAATCGAAAGTTTATCTATCGCGGCCGAGCCCCCATAATTTGTGGGAGACAACAAGGGGTCCAAGACGTTGGTCTTTCTTCTATTTTATTTTAACATTAAACAAAAATTAATTAAAAGGTAGTTTTTACAGATAAGTTTGACGATGATATTCAGAAGGTAACGCCTGCTCGCGCACCTCTCGCGTTCTCCTTTTTCTCTCTTAAAAGTTTTTGTTTTACTTTCACTAGTTCAACAGTTTCCACGGTTTCAGTTCTCATTAGCTGCGCCTGCGCGCGAAGACCGTGTTTTGCTTTTGGCTGCATGCCACATATATATATATATATATATATATATATATATATATATATATATATATATATATATATATAATAAATTTTAGTTGAATCGGAACGAAAAAAATTACATTTCGAATTCCTGTTATATAATCTACATTCCTTAATCGTACAATATTTCAAACAAAACAGCATAATGATGATTTGTAACACATCTTTTTCAAGCAAAATTAAATACTAAAATCATTATATTTATATTTATAAATTTATTGCTTCTTTTAAATACATGTGGGAGACAACAAGGGGGTCCAAGACATTTGTCTTTCTTCATATTTATTTAAACTTAACAAAAATTAATTAAAAAAAAATAGGTAGCTATTCTACAATTAGATTTCCTTGATGTGACGACGGGAACGCCTGCTCGCGCACCTCAGTCTCTTTTCCTGTTTTCTTCAATGGTCAAAGTTTTTGTTTCACATTGATTGGATCAGCTGCGCCTGCGCGCGAGGACTGCGTGCTTTGTTTTGTTGAGAGATTCAATTGGATGACGACTCCACAACCGATTCCACATACATATAAATCTGGTAATTAAAAGTATGAAATTGGCATATATTATTTTCTTAAAACATTGGCATTTTTTTATAATAACTCTTTTAAAATGCTACTTATTTTCTAAGTAGGTATTAGAGTGGATCGAAGAACTTTTTTCAGCATTTCAAGCCATACCTATTCAGAAAAGAATGGTATACAGACGAAGAGAAAAATAATATAAAAAAATTAATTTTTATGTTAAGTACTGCAACAGAGGGAATGAAGCTTTTTTATAATAAAAAGTCAAGGTAATTTTTGCTTAAAAAAAAACAGGTATCATAACTTTTTATTTTAATTTCGATAAAGGAACGGCACCTTCTACATCAATGGTTCCCGAATTGTGTTTTGCGGAACCCTGGGGTTCCATACCCAGGGGTTTCTCGAGTCCCAATGAAAAACTCGAGAAGAAATAAATATATGTATGTGGGAGACAACAAGGGGTCCAAGACGTGTTTGTCTTACTTCACATTTATTTTAAAACTTTAACAAAAATTAATTAAAAAGGTAGTTGTTTTTACAGATAAGTTTGACGATGATATTCAGAAGGTAACGCCTGCTCGCACACCTCTCGCGTTTTCCTTTCTCTCTCTAATTCTGCTCTAATGTCCAAGAGTTTTTGTTTCAGTTTCAATTCATTGCGCCTGCGCGCGAAGACTGCTTGGTTTTGGCTGCATGCTACAACGGCCATTCTGACCGTACGCTGTCCGCAGCGGTATTTCCATGGAGACCAGAGGAGAATCTCAAACATACAAAAAAAAAAGACGGAACAGACAAGGACTATACGACAAATATACAAAGATTTAACATATCATAGTTTTGTTGAACTAGACAGTTTCTCCATCATGTGAAGGCACCTCTTCGACATCCGGAAGGTTCCACAGGAAAACATTGTTTCACAGGCATAAGAACGTCTTTTTTAACAAGTTGATCTTTGGTTGAACGCATCGATATTTTCCTCTGTAGAGTTCTGGACGTCTGTTCAAAACGATTTCTCTTTTTCCTTCGTTTCCACTGCCAAGGCTCAAAGATCCTTCGGAGCAACACAAACCGATGATGTTTACTCTTCATAGGTAAAGGGTTAGGTGAGCGGGAGATAAATTCCACGGAACTCGTTTTCATGGCACCATTGGCTTTCTTACACAATACTATATCAGAACATTTTTTCTCTTACAATACTCAATTTTAACTTAGTACTCTTAATTTTATTACATTTATAATCCTTAATTAGAGAACTCGAATCATTTCTAGTATTAAAGTTTTTAACATATGGCAAATCATAACTAGAGTTTTCTATCACATTTGAAACAGAAACATTTGGAAAAGAAACACCATAATCTGCACTCAAAGAGGATTCACTTTCACTTAATAAAACATCGCTCTTTGCATGGCCTAGTTTCTCTATTTCAGAATATACACTGGGATGTATAATAAATTCTTCGGTCAAGGTCGGTGATATCGCCGTTCGCACACTTAAGCTAGTAGAGTGTTGATTAAGAGAAATATTTATGGGTTTAACTTCTACCATACGCTTTTCGCCAAAACATGAGCTTAATGTTATGATTTCTTCGGAAGGTGTTTGCACTCTAATTAGTGAGGAATTTAAAACTGGGATCTGGCAACCTGAATCGATCAAGGCTGTTACGGGCTGATTTTCCACAAAAATGTTTACGTATTGAAGATTTGCGCATTCATCGCTATTTTGTTTTTCGCTCTCGATTTTCAAAGTATTCACGTTTATTTTATTATGGATGTGGTCGTTAGATTCTTTAAGTTTAAAACGCTTCTCACAGTCTCTTGCGTAATGAGATGAATCACCGCATATAAAGCAATTTTTATTTTCTCTTTCAAGATTTTGGGGATAGTTCTCTTTAATCTTTGGTTTAAAGTTTTGTGATCTATTTTTAAAGGGGTCTTGGGTATATCCATAAGTAATAGGAATTTCTTTATGTGATCCGCTTCTAGATGAAATATAAATATCACACTCTTTAGCTAAATCAATAGGCCTGAACCAATCTTCTGCTTCTCGAATGCCAATATGAGTTGCAGTTTCCTTATTTAAAGTTTCAAATAATTTATCAGAAATTATGAGATCACATAGAGATTCAAAGGAATTAACTTTTCTTAACGAACAATAATATTGGAAGTTTGCCGTCGATCTTGCAGCAAATTGGATGTATGTCTCGCCTGATGATTTTACAGCATTTTTAAATGAGTTTAAACACTCGCGAGGGGTTAATTGGAATTCTCTGAGTACTATAGATTTTAGTTTTTCATAGTCATTTAATTCCTCTTCTTTAATATACAGTAAGACGTTATGAGCTCTTTCGCCCAGAAGATTTATTAAAATTTCAGATTTATATTCGTCATTTATTTTCTTGGTTAAAAATGCGCGTTCTAATGATTGGAAGAACAGATTAAAATTTTCAGATCTGGTGGGAACAGGAAGAGATAAAGTTTTAATACTTGTTATCATATTTTCTATGTTAGTTTCGAACTGTTTTTCTACGACTTTAGCTGCAGGATTTAAACTTAATGCTTTATTTTTAGCCGTTTGAAGTTCGATTTCTTTTTCTAATTTTGCTAACTGAAGTTCCGCGAGCTCAATTTTCTGTTTTTCTAAAGTTACCTCTCTTTCGTTTTGCGATACTCTCTCATCTATACAGTTTTGAATTAAAGTTTTAACGAAATCTGGATAACTTTCAAATGTACTACTGTTCTCAATTTTAGTCTTTAGTTTAACTATAGTGTCAGTACTCTCCGCAGTACCGTCTAGATTCTCAACAACTCTTATGAGATCCTCTTTAAGAGCGTTTTTATACATTTTAGAAATGGAAAGATCCTACCTTTTTTTTCTGGCTCCCTTGTTGCTCGCACGTACGATGTATCCAATATTTGAAGAAAAAATTTCGATTCCACTGATTTCACCTCTTCGCAGGTAATATAGTTGAAATTGTAGTTCCGGCCTCTACACAGGCGGATTATTCACACTGAGTTAGTTCCAACCTCTACACAGGCGGGATTTTGAGGGTTCGTTGAAAAATACACCTCTACACAGGTTATTTTGTTATTTGTTCCGACCTCTACACAGGCGGAATGAAGTTGAAAAATTCAACCTCTACACAGGTTGAACGAAGTTTCCGAAAAATGGCGGCGCGTCTCCTCCACGGACGGATTTTGTTCACGTTCCAAACTTTGATCAAAATCGAAATCTTTTTCAATCCCGGCCTCTACACAGGCGGAATTTTCATGCTGAGTTCAAACCTCTACACAGGTTGAACGAAGTTTTCGAAAAATGGTGGAGCGTCTCCTCACGGACGCTTTTGTTCATTGTCCAGCCTTTGGTTCAAAATCGAAATTTTATCGATCCCGGCCGAGCCCCCATAATTTGTGGGAGACAACAAGGGGTCCAAGACGTGTTTGTCTTACTTCACATTTATTTTAAAACTTTAACAAAAATTAATTAAAAATGTAGTTGTTTTTACAGATAAGTTTGACGATGATATTCAGAAGGTAACGCCTGCTCGCGCACCTCTCGCGTTTTCCTTTCTCTCTCTAATTCTGCTCTAATGTCCAAGAGTTTTTGTTTCAGTTTCAATTCATTGCGCCTGCGCGCGAAGACTGCTTGGTTTTGGCTGCATGCTACATGTATTCAAAATGGATTCACTTTCTCTATCAAGTTTATACAGTTACAAGTATCTACAGCTCGTCCTACTCATTAAAACTGAAAATTTTATTTATATATAATAACTTTATTATGCAGCACTTTTTAAACTTTTATTATAATATAATAAATTAAAATATTGAAACGCTTTATCTTTATGTATATGTGTACTTCCTACTAGATTGAGAATATTCTATTGTTTGCTATCTCGAGTTCCAAGAGATCATTTCTACTCTTTACTTAACAAAATGCCTTGCAAAACTAAAAAGTTTTCTAATGGAAAATTCACCTTTTTGTATTTGGGGTAAAAAAATCTATAATGACGGAGAAGAAACAACTTATCAACATATCAACAGATTTTATGTTGTAATCTAAATTTAACAAGTACATCTAAATTTTAGGTTGAAAATTCATACGAAAAATGCACGGGTTTTCTCATACAGATATAAACGTTTTAGTGCTATTCAGAGCATTTTGTTTAACTGAAATATATTTCTCAATGGGAGTGGCTACAAAAACAGTATAAAACAAATTAAACTCTGGATAAAATAATGCGATTGCATTTAATATCAATAGACCTATACTTCGACAGTTTGGGTGAAAAAAAGTAAGCAAGTATCAAAGTTATTAAGGAATCCGACTACGTTCAGAACCGTGATTTTAAAAAAGCGCACAAATGAATAATTTTCATGATATTTAGTGTCACTTAGAATAGAATATAAGTATAAAATTGTTTTAAGGACATTTTGACAAAAAAAATTATTTAAATACAATATTTCCGCAAAAAATTAACTTAGAATAACCTTTTTTTCAAAATGTTCTCCTTTTGTGAAGAAAATGATTCTATTATAATAATAATTTGCCTGTATATAGCTCAGACCTCTGTACAGAGACTCAAATATGATTTTTGAAAAATTCACATTATTTTCAGAGTTACAACCAATTGAAATAATTATCGGCATTTTTTTCTTAAAATTTCACCCCTCTGTTGTCGTAAAACACATGGATAAACCCACTTCTATGTTATATATTTCAGAAATTCTAGTTGAGCCTCTGTACAGAGGTCTGAGCTATATACAGACAAAATATTATTATAACAGAAGCACTTTTTTCACAAAAGGAGCATATTTTGAAAATGGGTCATTCTATGTTCATTTTTTGTCAAAATATTGTACTTCAATAATTTTTTATTGTAACATTATTCTTAAAACAACTTAATATACATTTTCTAATCTAAGTGACACTAAATATCATAAATATTATCCATTTATACACTTTTGCAAAATCACGGTTCCGAACTTAGTCGGATACCTTAAATATTGCATAGATAAGTGACATTTGGATCACAAATTAATAATATTGATGAGTAAAATTACATTAAAAAATTAGATTATAATTTTTTAATAATAAATGCAATACTTTTTTTAAATTCTTTTACATAAAGTGCCCATAACATGTTGATCTACTTTAAATATTATTTTGAGATATATTCTTCGAAGTATGTGTGTATGGAATGGAGTTCCACGAAAACACTTTCTAGTTGTAGGGGTTCCACGTAAGTTCCTTTAAGTTCTAGGGGTTGATTTTGTTTACGTTTTAAGCTTTTTTTAAGCAAAAGTTTATTATGCTTGTTAGCGGAGTCATTGTGTGTGTGAAGTGTGTGTATTAAAATTCAACATATTAATTTTTATAAGATTTAAATGAATCTTTGTTTATTTTCTTCATAAACTAGTTAATTTTAAAGCCAATTTGGCTCCTCCTAAGGTTGCTGCCCCGGGTAAGGGCCCGGCTTGCCCACCCCTAGCGCCGGCCCTGTTATTTTAAATAGAAGAAAGACAGAAGAAAGAAAAGAAGAAGGAAGAGAACACATAATGCACATTTAATAGGTTCTTCGAAGTCCAATTTAAGAAAAGCTACGGTCGAAAAATTACAGCGCACGATATACCGGAAGACAGAAAAAAAATAGATTGGATTTTGATTCGATGGTGCGGGGAGAGAGAGGCGTGGTTCGAAACAGGGCCGCTTGTAGACTTAGACACGCTAGGCGAAAGATTGGGCGCCAAAGATTTAGGGGCGGAAAAATTTGGACGACGGAAAAAAATATTAATTACAGCGAAGGTACCACCGCCATTCGAAGCTCTCAACATAAGATTCTATGGATCGGTGATTCTAAAACCACTGTTTTGGCGCCACTTTTGTCTGCCACCATTTTTTTTTATTTATATTCTGAGAATAAAAGGAAATCTGGAACCGAATCATTGGCCGTTTTTTAGAAACAAACAAAGGGTATCATGGTATATTTAACTTATCCTTTCGAGGATAAATGAAAGAAAAAATTGGATTGGGTTCTTAATCCATTTGTGACAACAGATACATTTTTATATGAATTAACTTTAAATGAAGAGGAAAAACTATTTTCGCTTTGTATTAATCGAGATTTAATTTCAAAACATTTGGAAGAGTCAATTAATTCATTTTTAATTAAAATTAGAGGTGATTATCTCACAGCAGCCAAAAAAGCCTTAAAAATATTGTTACAATTTTCTACATCTTATTTGCGTGAATTCGGATTTTCAGCATTAACAAATATAAAAATGAAAAAAGACCAGGACTTTTTTTAAAAATGTAAATGACGAAATGAGAGTGGCATTATCATTTTTGCGATCAAATACAGAAGGTCGTCACAGCAAATATAGAACGAAATGTCTCAAGACATCATATAGAACTTGTATGCCTTAATGCCCGATCATATCGCATTGTACATTCGCGCTAGAAGGGGTTCACTAGGGTATTAAATCCTCCGTTCTCTTGCCTATATATATAAATAAATGTAATCCTTTTTTTTTCTTTGATTTTCTAATCATTTACTTATATCAAAGTAGTCATTATGTATGTAAAATTTCGTTTCATTTTGACGATTCCTTTTTGGTGCGCTAATTTTTTTGCCCATGAGTGTATAACCGCGATTTATATCTTAAAAAATTCTATTTCCATTCATTTTGCTTATACTAGTCATTTTAATATTATTTCTTTTCACCCTTCGTATTGTAAAAGTCATTTGGATTACAATAGAAATATGTAATTTTCATCACCAATTTTGTTAATTTTACTTACAACGTTCTTGTAATATACAAAGCAATAGTTTGTTTTTCTGTATATAATTTCCAAACTTTAAAATCTCGAATTTCCTTTGCATTGTACTAATTCACTGATTTAAAATAGTCCTGAAGATCTTTTTTAGGACGAAATTCTTGATTGTATGTATTGCATTTTACGTGTTTAATTAAAATTTACCTTTACCCTTGCTGTAAGCACCAGTCTTACACGTTGATGCAAGTTTGATGCCGAAAAAAAGACTGTGTAGCTGCTAACACATTTAAAGGAACTAGAATTAAGTATATCTTGAATTGCATAGCAAGATAGACAGAATTTCGAGGGGGAAAAGTCCGATCAGAATTTAATTGGGTTGATTATATAAGATAAGTTATTCAAAAAGAAATAATGCAAAAACTATAAAAAACATTTTCACATTTTTTTTAACTCATATTTTAGAGATTTTTCGTTCAGCAGTTTTAGTAATCAAGAAAGTTAGTTTAATAGTTAGAATGTTATTCTCAGAATTAATTTAAGAATATTTAACAAACAAAATTAATTATTTAAGAACAAGTTTAACTTATCAGGTGCAAAACATTATAAAAAAATAAGCATATTCAATTTCATCTCAGTAATTTCATTCTGAAAATTTTAAAAATAAAATTAAACTGAAATTTTTATTTAGCAAGTTACAATGCATTAATAGTCGTATTTGAAACAATTTAGCTATGATTTGAGAACAATAATGAGAAAAATCAAAATTTAAAATTTGAACACTCGCATTCAAAACATTAATTAAATAACTCTACTGCTAAAGGAATCAATCAAAATTAACAATTTGAAAAGCAACAACAAAAACCTATCTTGATTCATCCAAAACTATATATAATGTAAAATTTATTTTTAAAAATATCGAATAATATATATGTATTATATGTCAAACAATACCAAACTAATATAAATAATATAGTTAATAAAATATAATGCTGACGTAAATAATAATCGTCAAATAATGAAAATAAAAGAAAAAATTTCTTATTGCTAGCTTAAAAAAACTACAAAAAGTACATCAGAGTGCTCAATTAAGGCATTACATTATCAAAAAAAATTTTCCCTCTCTTTTCCTGTTCCTCATAATCTCAGCACTCCTAATGGTTGCTAATCCTTTAACGTGAAAAGGCCTAGATAAACATGATCCATTGTCCCCTCTCCTCTGGATCCGCTTTCTAGAGGAGCGACACGTGATTGACATTTACGAATTTTAATAAGCTCCATTATAATCCGAAAGGGGAAGTACTTGGTTGCTTACTTACAAAACCCAACATTAAAGGGGCTTTTCCTTTTGGTGGTATAATCTTTCAGCCCTCCCCTAAAGGCCTTTGTGATCAAATGACAGAATTTGTAACCATGGACGTCTTAAGACGTGGGCCAACTGGGCCCGGGCTCAGGGCCTTTATCACAATAGGGGCCTCGCGTCGTTCTTGACTCAGCCTTGAAAAGATAATGATTCAGTAGCGCACACAAGAATTTTTCTAGTGGCGGTCCAGGGTCGAAAGTCCACCACTTTGGTATTATGCTCCAATACATCGCCCAACATATTTTTTTTATTTTGTCGATTTCCGGGAACAAAAACAATACAAAATTAACTATTGAATAAATAATTAGCCTTAATTAATAAAATTAATTATTAATAACAAATACATAATTACATTTTACGTAATATATGCATAGGATTCTAACCAATCGAAACAAAATCCAGGACTATGGGGGTGTCCGGACCCCCAGGGTGTCAGGACCCCCTTGTGTGCGTCACTGTAATGATTCGAATAATTTCAACGGTCAAATGTTTTTTCCCGGTTGTATTCTTTGAAAAACTGAGAATTTCGACCGATATGTCAACTAGGTATATGTGATGACCATCGTCCATGCATGATTGATTGATTGATTGAATATTAACGTCGCACTGTTCAGCTACACGAGGGCTTTTGGCGACGGACCACGTAATTTATCGTCCATGCATAAGTCGAGTGATAGTAAATAATGCACCTTTATTTGTTTTCAGTTTACCATTTGTACAAGTATTTGATAACGCATACAATGTAGTGTCTGCTTTTAAGGGTCATATGTCCCTATTTGTAACTGTGCTTTTCAAAAAATGAAATTAGCAAAAATATATGCATTATTTGGAATAATATAACACAATTATCAATCAATTGTGATTTTTAATCGCGTAAAAAGATAAATATGGGGTGTTTTTTTTAGAGGTATAGAACTTTAAATTGCAATAAAACAACGATGTATTATTCGATTGACATGAATTTTTTTTATTCGAAAGATAATCTTGTGGCATTACATTTAAAATATGATTTCTGGCATATTACTGCCACAGCTGGCTCAGATGTAGTCCAATCTGGACGTCCAATTTTCGATGACTTTTTCCAACATTTGTGGCCGTATATCGGCAATAACACGGCGAATGTTGTCTTCCAAATGGTCAAGCGTTTGTGGCTTATCCGCATAGACCAATGACTTTACATAGCCCCACAGAAAATAGTCTAGCGGTATTAAATCACAAGATCTTGGAGGCCAATTCACAGGTCCAAAACGTGAAATTAGGCGGTCACCAAACGTGTCTTTCAATAAATCGATTGTGGCACGAGCTGTGTGACATGTTGCGCCATCTTATTGTAACCACAGCTCCTGGACATCATGATTGTTCAATTCAGGAATGAAAAAGTTAGTAATCATGGCCCTATACCGATCACCATTGACTGTAACGTTGTGGCCTTCATCGTTTTTGAAGAAGGATTCCACCAGCCCATAAAGCGCACCAAACAGTCAGTTTTTCTGGATGTAACGGTGTTTCGACATACACTTGTGGATTAGCTTCACTCCAAATGCGGCAGTTTTGTTTGTTGTCGTAGCCATTCAACCAGAAGTGCACTTCATTGCTAAACAAAATTCGCTTATGAAAATCGGGAACAACGGCAATCTCGTTTTGGGCCCATTCGACGAATCTACGCCTTGCTTGATCGTTTTGATGAATTGCCAAACCAAACTGAGAATAAATCACTTGACAGCTGTTAAATCGGTCGCCATCTTGGAAAGTAATGCCAACTTAAACTTCTATACCTGGAAAAAAAACACTCTTTATAATAAGGGAGAAGTGCGATTCTTTTAACTGAAATAATTAAAAGTGACTAAGTGAATGAAATTTGTTGCGATTGTAGAGGAATTTTTTTTATTGCATATAGACCAACAAAGGCTGTTAAACCCCCTTTGTAGTGGACTCAATTTTTAAGGACCGTTGAAATTGTGAACTGTTGTGGAAAGAATGAATGAACCTCTCTACATACTGAAAAATGAAGATTTTGTAGGGTTGCCAGCCAAATAATATTCCGATACTACAACAAAATTATATCATCCCCTCTTTTCTATAGAACTGAATTGTGGGAAGGATGAGTAGGACAAAATCTATGAGGTGGAAAATGGAGACCCTGGTTGTTGCCTGATCAAATTATCCTTACTCCAATGCTAGCATTATATGGTCCAACAAAAAAATATTTCCCCTTTTTCGAGGAAAACGGAATTGTTGTAGAAAAGACGAATGAGACTACCTTTATGTAGGTAAATGGATACTTTAATGTTGCCAGATCAAATAATTCTCGCGTCAAAACTCGCCACGTTGCTACTAGTTACGGTGACGTCAAGAAATTCATGCTTAGTTATTGATTTAATGACATAGATATCTTAAAAGTAGAATCCCTGCTAAATAAAATCACTGAATCAATAAAAATTGCATTTTTCATTGAAAATCATATACAAAGACGAGCATTTTTGCGGTTGAATTAACCAGGAGTTTGATTTTATCTTCTGATTTCTTATGTGGATTGAGTAGTAAAATCATAGGATAAGTTGTCCATTTTCGTTTAACACTCTACAAACGGTCTGATGCCTTACACTCACATGATAAGCAACAGCCAATAGCCCTCGTGCAGCTTTATAGAGTGGTGTTAGAAAACTCTTTCTTTCTCATTCCCACTATATGCTTCTCAAGCTTTCTATATTCGAGACCCAATATTTAATCATTTTCCTTGCGAATTCCTCCGTGCACTGCGAAAAACCGGTCTTCAGAACTGAGTACAAAATACTCACTTTTGAATACGTCACATACTCAAAATAGCTCCGATGCAAACATACTCAAATTTGAGAATAGCGTATTCCAATAGCGCACACAGGAATTTTTCAAGGGGGGTCCAGGTTCGAAAGTTCTCCATTCTTGTATTATGCTCCTTTTGATTTTGTCGAGTTTCGGGAACAAAACACAGTAAAAAACTACTTATTAAATAAATAATTAGCATTAATTAATAAAATAATCATTAATAATAAATATTCAATTAAATTTTACGTACTATACACTTAGAATTTAAATCAATCAGAAAAAAAATCAAAGGCTTTTGGGGGGGGGTCCGGACCCCCAGGACCCATCACATACTCTTTTGAAACATCACATACTCTTTTTTGAACCTGTTACTGGATCAAAAATTTGAGAATATAACTGCAAAATGAGTGTGTAATGCATTTATATTCATGAGTTTTTATGGGTCAAGTATGAGTATGTATGGTTTTATTTTCGATACTGTTGTATCCAATACGAATTTTTAACATAAAAATATACACATATATCATATCAAATTTAAAGGGATCGAAATATGTGATACTTAAGTTGTAAATTTCATTTTTTCCATCTTATATATTATTTAATTTACATTTTATGAAGTTTTTACCACTAAACTTCGAAAATCTAAATTCTTTTTGTATTTATTGTGTTACAAAAAGGTACTTGCGTATCATCGCAAAAGTGCCAACCTTCAAGATAATTCGCCATGTCTCGTACGCGATGAATTTACAATCATGTACTTCGTTGTATATAATGTCACCAATATTTTTGAGGTGATACGCAAGTTCCGACAAAAATATAATTTTTAGTTTTAAAAATACAATTATTATGTGATCATAAACTGTATTATTTTTGAACTTATACCTCAAATTTAAATCTTTGAAAATAACAAAAATAGATTCGATGCAATAGTTAAACAAATGTGTAAGCAATTTGGCTCATTACAAGTTATATTTATATTTCTAGAAGCAATATATTGCCTCTTTAAAATCCTATACAAACAGAAAACTAACTTTTTATTCGAAATTAGTCTTTCAATAAGTATCTTGGAAACATTATTCATTAAGAAGTCTCTTAGAAACATTACGATAAATAACAGACTTTTCATATTAAACATTTCTCAACATGAAGTAAGAAAGGAATAGTTTCTTTACTTATTATGTAACATGAAAAAGAAAACCTCTAAACCTTCGAAACACGAACTAAAATAAGTCTCATTAGGCCTCCAGGTGAGTATTTTTTTTTATCAATTGCTTTGTTTAAATCGATACATACACACCTCTGCTCTCAACACTCATCAACCGAGCTACTGGGACTCCCTTTTAATCCATCCAGATGGAAATAAAAATACATTGTAATATATGTTACAAATCAAGCTCACTTTTATATTAACTGATTTTATACTGTATCACCAAAGAAAACAAATATTATAGTTTTTAAGTTAATGTTTTTTTATATCAAAAATTAAAATATTTAAAAAGTTTAGTCCTTAGAAGAATGTAAAAACAACTAAAACAGTAGATTTTTACATTTACAAAACATTTAAAATTCACAAATTTTTAACCAAATGGAAAGAGTTTTTAGAAAAATTTTCAGCGCCCATTTAGAAGAAAAAATAACATCTAAGGACCAGTGGAACCATAAACTAGCCATTTTACTAGTGTACAGAATTTTTTTTAATGATTCGCTGTAAACAAGAAAAATAAAATTAACCAAATCATATTTTTAAATATTTATTCTGGAAATTGTACACATACATAGACATTAAAAAAAGCTAAAAGACTACAAGTGTAATTTTTGAATCAACATGCCGCTATAAGTTATTTTTTATTGATTTTTTTATAAACACTATCTGTTACGATCATCGATGGTTCAGTTAATCAGTGGTAGAATGCTTTTATCTCAATCAACTTTCATATCATCACAATCGTTAGACTCAATTAACTTCAATAAATCATCGAAGACAAGTGTAAGATTAAATAATAAGTTTAATGGAATATGGAGTGCGTCTGCACTCGGTCACGTACAGAAGATCTCTGGTGTCAACAACGCATGTTTTTACAAGCAGCGCCCTCTATACTGAGGGGGGTTCTACCATTACTCCCCACTTAAACTCCTGCGGAGTTTACATTAAGATAATTAAAATTCTAAGGTAATTCAAGTAAAATTCATGCAAAATGAAATAATACAAATAAAATTCATGCAATGTGAAATAATAAAAATAAAATCCTATGAATTCAATTCTTAAATCACATGCATTATCAATAATTCTGAAATAAAATTAGCAATTCTTAAATCACATGAGAGAGAGAGAGTTATCAATAATACTGAAAAATCAAATTAGCAATTATGTAAATAGAATAATATAAAGGTTAAAGTTCAAGAAATTGTAAAATGTTCTTTTCTACAGATGCAGGATCAACTGGAATAGGTAAAGGCACTACCTTTGTGATGGCTCGTTTTAAAATAACTGTTGAGGTTTTCACATTAACTACTCTTACAAGACCATCACTACCGGGAAATACTTCAAGAATACGCCCCATAGGCCAGTCCAGGGGCTTGTTGTTGAGAACCTTTAAAAGAACGAGCTGATTCTCCATCAGGTTAGGGTTCTGTTCACTCCACTTAGCACGGGTCTGCAGGTGGGTCAGATATTCGGTGCTCCAACGGTTCCAAAATTTGTCTCTCAGAGATTGAACGAGTTTCCACCTGGAATGATAGGACAAAGAATCCGAAGCAGTATATGGTTCAGGAAAGGATGAAATTGCACAGTTCGTCAAGAAATGCCCCGGGGTCAAAGGGTTAAGATCATTGGGGTCCGAAGAAAGTGGAGACAAGGGACGTGAATTCAGAACTGCTTCGATTTGTGCCATCAACGTAGTTAACTCTTCGAAGTTCATGATAGTTGATTTCGCTACCTTCAATAAAATGCGTTTCATGGACTTAATGTTTGCTTCCCACAATCCACCGAAATGGGGAGAAGCGGGTGGAATGAAGTTCCATTCGATTCCCTCTTCCGCGCTGAATAGCTGAATTCTGTTGGACTTGTGCAAATTTCGTTCCATTCACTAAGAATGTTTCTTGCTCCCTTGAAGTTCGTTGCATTGTCACTCCAAATGACGGATGGCTTGGATCTCCTTGCTATAAATCGTCGGAGACATGCTAGGAAGGCTTCTGTGATCAAGTCGGAAACAACTTCTGAATGAGTGGCTTTTGTACTGAAACAGATGAAAATGGCAATATACGATTTTAAAGTCACTCTTGATCTTTTAAATTTGGTTTCGTGATTATAGGACCAGCGTAATCCAATCCAACTTTTCGAAGGGTCTAGAAGGCACATTTCTGTCTCGTGGTAAATCTCCCATCATCTGGTTTATTGTCTGGGTTTTCGTGCGAAAACACGTAATACATTTATTTAATATTCTTCTTACACGGTTCTGACCCGATGGGATCCAATAAAACTGTCTTATTAAATATAATGTGGTTTGCAAGCCAGAATGTAATGATTTCTTGTGATAGTGTTCAATTATTAAATCAGTTAAATGATGAGCCTTTGGCAACATCATTTGATGTTTTTGGAATTCAGATAGGGTCGAATGTTTCAATCTACCTCCCACTCTCAGTATTTCATCTTCGACAAAAAAAAAAACGTTTAAAGATGATATTTTGCTGCCCTTTGGAATCGGTTGTCCGTTTTTGAGACACTTTATTTCAGTTAGAAATTCATTTAATTGTACTTGTTTTACTAAAACTTTCGTAACATGATCAAATTCAGAAGCACTTATACAGTCTGTTTTCCTTAATACTGGGTTCACTTTACAGTTATAAATAAATCTTAAACATAGAGCGCTTATTCTAATTAATTTACTAAAAGAGGAATATCTAGAGATTAAATTATTTTCAATTTGCCTCTTTTCAACCGCTGTATTTACATTAATTGATTTCTTCAATTCTAATTTATCGTTGTTTATTTCGGTTTCAATTATAGGTTCTGAAAATAATGGCCATTCTGTTTGTTTCATTGTCAACCACTTGGGACCATGCCACCATATTTTGTTATTTTTAAGATCATTTAAAGGCAAACCACGACTTATTAAATCAGCGGGATTATCCTTTCCTTTACAGTAGCGCCATTCCTTGGGATCACTTAGTTTTTGTATTTCTTTAATTCTATTCTTTACAAACACTTTATGTCTATTAAAATCCCCCTTTATCCAGTAATATGTTATAGACGAATCAGTCCAATTAAAACGACTCACAGGCAGTATGAGTGCAGTTGCAATTTTGTCACTTAACCTTGCAGATAAAAGTGCTCCCATAAGCTCCAATCTAGGGATCGAAAGAGTTTTTAATGGAGCTACCCGACCTTTTGATGCTACAAAACTAGAAATAATATTTCCATCGTTCAGTTCTATGCGTAAATAAGCGACAGTTCCATATGCCTTTTTGGAAGCATCTGAAAAGCAATGCAACTGAATGGTGGTTGCATTTGAAGGCAAAAAGTTTTGAAAGTAATATCGAGGAATTTTTATTTCACTTAAATAATGAATCTCATTACACCATTTATTCCATGAAACTTCTAATTGTTTCGGCAATTTGTCATCCCAATCCAATCCTAAACACCAAATTTCCTGAATTAAACATTTTATTCGGATCGTATAAGGACCTATGAAACCTACTGGGTCAAATAATCGACCTGCGGCTTGTAACAAATATCTTTTTGTATTAATTCTTTTAGAAAGAAATGTTCCTAAATCGCTGGAATCAAAATAGAATTCCAACCAACTCCTAAGACCTTTGAAGCTATCAACGTGTTCAATGACTCTTTATGTTCATCTACTTCAAAATTTAAATTTTTTAACCTTTGATTTAGCTCGGAAGAGTTGGTTCTCCATTTCCGAAGATCCATACTTGCACTTCCAAAATTTGTTTACTTTCTATGCAGGTCGTCAAGGCTGCTTGGACACTGACATTTCCACACAGAAAATCATCAACATACAATGACTGGCTAAGATGGTTAAAAGTATCAGGAAAAATATCCACATATTTTTTAAGATGATGCTTTATCGTAGCTGCAAGAAGAAATGGACTTGATTTTACTCCAAATAAAATCCTAGTCATTCGGAAAATATCAAGCCGTTTGTTTTCTAAATCAATTCCTGGATTTTCATCCCAGAAAAATCTTGTAAAATCCCTTTCACTTTCGTCTATCTCAATCATCAAAAATGCCATTTTTATGTCAGCTACAAATGCAATTGGATTCACTCTAAATTTGATTAATAGAAAAAAAATAGGTTAGGTATAAAATTTAGCCCTGTGTGTAAACAATCGTTCAAAGATAGTTGTGATTTCGCATGTGATGACGCATCAAATACGATTCGAAATTTGCTTGTAGTTTTATCAGTACGTATTACTGCTCTATGTGGTAGATAAAAAATATTATGCTTTAGATTTTCTTCTTCAAATGGAACACGTTCTATGATTTTCTCAGAAAGATAATTATTTACAACTAATTTGTAATCATCAAATAAGGAACTGTCATTTTTAAAACGTGATCTTAACTTTAGAAATCTTTTCCTAGCAATTTCTTCATTATTTTCTAACAATGTTTTCATGTTAGGTTTCCAAGGGAATTTAACTTTATACCGCTTATTTTGGTATGAAATTCCCGCTTCAAATTCAGACATTATATCATTATCAATATTTTCTTCATCGGACACCTCTCTGCTTCTATTCCTAAGTTCTCTAAATTCCAAAATTCACTAAGCTGTTTAGAAATATTGGATTCATTAACAATAACACTCATTGTTAAAATGTCCTCTCAGAATCTGTACTCTGCCCTTGTAAAGACCACCCGAATAATGTTTCTACTGTCACAAGATTTTTGTTTAGACGCGTAATTCTATCTGTAACTACTTGATAATAATAGTCCGTACCAATAAGAATTGATATTTCTTTATCGTTAAATTCATAAGAATCGGCTAATTGTACATTTTTTAAATATCTAAATTTTTTATCAATATTTCTATCAGGAGTCGTTAAATTCGTGATAGAAATATGTTCTGTCTCTACCGCTTCTATTTCAATGCACAAATTTGGATCATCCCTGTTTTTCAATTTTATTTTAACTATATTTAAAGTTTTTGTTTCAGTTTCTTTAGCACCAAATGTGCAAATGGAAAGGTTTTCTTTTCTAAGAATTGGAAAGTTAAATTTCTCAGAAGTACTCTTTAAAACGAAACTTCTCTGTGAACCATTATCTAAAAAATAATCTAACAACTTCTTGTTCATTTTTGACATCTATTAATGCGGCGCATGTTTGTAATAATACACTATTTACTTCTGTTTTAATTACTGTTGAAACTATATTATCAGTGTCCCTTTTCAGAGACAAGTCGTCATCATGTCGATTTCGAAAACATATTGAGAAATGGTGGGACCCATTACAAATAGGACACGACTCCTTTTTTACACATTCCATTGCTCTATGACCGGGCGACAAACATAAATAACAACATCTTTTTTTCTTAAAATTTCTCGCTTTTCGTTAGCACTAAAAGAACGGCAAGCGTCGAGTTCATGACCTTTGTTGCAGTATAAACATTTTCGGTTTCTAGGTTCTACTTTCTCCCAGGGTGTGGGAAATGAATGTGCTCGGAAATGTACTCTATTCGGGGGTGGCTTCATGCGTTGTCCGGGGAAATAGGAGCCTTTATTTTTTGTTCTGTCTTGCGGTGGAGGGGAATAATGACATAGTTTATGACTGTTTATTTGAGAAGCTCGTTCCCTACTACGGATTTCCAAGTGTAGGAACCGCAAAAGAGCGCTCAGGTCAAACCCTTCGTCCTTTTGAGAACGATTGAATTCCAAAACGAGTTCCGAGGGTATCTGTTTCAACAGGATGGGTGTTAATAAGTTTGAGTAGGATTCTCTCTCCTTTAACTCCTAAACTTTCAAGACTCCTTATTTGCGTTTCTGCTCTATCGTACAAATTTCTTAAGCCCACAATATCAGTAAGGTTTCTAACAGATGTTAAATTTAATAAATTGCTCAAATGAGCGTTGATTAACATGTTTTTATTTCCAAATTTATCTTTTAATAAATCAAGAGCTCTATCATAATTATCATCAGAAATTGGAAATCCATTAATGCAAGCAAGCGCATTACCACACAAATATGATTTTAAATAATTAAATTTATCAACTTTGCTTAGTCTATTGTTATTATGAATATAGCTTTCAAATAAATTATAAAAATCTAACCATTCAGAATAATTTCCAGTATATTTATTTAAATGCAATTTAGGTAAATTTATGTTCATACATTCAAAACTATTGGAATCAATAACTTGGATATTTCGAGAAACTGTATCAACCTGGATAGTCAGAATTTATTCTCCTAATTTTAGAAGAAAGCTTCGTTTTCCAAAATATAATCTTCTCTTTAATTTCTTCCGAAGCTTCTATATCTTCAGTAATAGTGTCAACAGACAAACGATCTTCAATTAGTGTATTTAATAAACTTAAGTTACTTTCTTTATCATTTAATTGCTCTATAAAAGCTTCAAATTGATCAACAGGTTCATTTTCATTGTTGATCCTTCCTTCAATTTTATTTATCAATTTTGTCAACGAAGAACGTACCACAGTACGCTTCGTTTTAAATTTTGAGAGATCTTCTGACATTTTAATCTTCTATTCAGGTATAATTCAGTTTCAATAAAAATTCGGCTTACCTGAATTCACTGTCGACGATGATGTTTCAACTTCTTGGTCGAGGCTATCAAAAATGATTCTTTCATCAATTTTCATCAATTCCCGGCCGATGCACCAATGTTACGATCATCGATGGTTCAGTTAATCAGTGGTAGAATGCTTTTATCTCAATCAACTTTCATATCATCACAATCGTTAGACTCAATTAACTTCAATAAATCATCGAAGAAAAGTGTAAGATTAAATAATAAGTTTAATGGAATATGGAGTGCGTCTGCACTCGGTCACGTACAGAAGATCTCTGGTGTCAACAACGCATGTTTTTACAAGCAGCGCCCTCTATACTGAGGGGGGTTCTACCACTATCTATAATCCATATTATCATCAAGTCCATCTTTATTTGTACAGCATAGCATATATTTTTATGTAATATACATCAAATCATTTTAAATGTAGGAAGTTCTAATGTGTAAAGGAACATATAATTAAACAGATTTTTTTTATTTCTATCAAATCAATAGCATGTCTTACTAAATATAAGTGAACATGCCTTTCAAACAGTGTTTCAAATAAATTACATGTTAGGATACATGAGTCATCTAAATTATATACTGAAGAATTTATACATTGCTGGTTCTGAGAGGAATTTTAAAAATTTCCTCATTAGAGTAAAATCTCTGCAAATGTTCGTAAGTATTCTCTAAAGGACAATCTACAAAATTGAGCATGACATATGTAGTGGCTGTTTTATTTGACTGTTTTGAATATGACAACAAAGACTACGATGTGAATGAAATAGTCTTTGGCAAAAAGTATGAAATTTGTAGATTATTTTTTATCCATACTATATATATATATAAAGAGGGAAAAATTCAAAACTGCAAAATTTAAAATAAATTATAAATGGAAATATTAAAAATGAAGATTTAGCTTACAAGTAGAAATGAAACTAATGCAAATTAAAAATAAAGGATTCATAATTTAAAAACATGGTTAAAGGTTTTTAAAAACATTTTTCTAACTGGTACACATGAAGGCATGTCTTGCTGAGTGAGAGAGTATTAACATATGGCACTGTTCAGCTACAAAAGGGCTTCGGGCGATGGACCTCGTAATCTTGAACCATGATCAGGTGACGAGGATGACACCTGTGCTGGCACCTCCTCTCCTAACTACCACACTACACCAGCACCGGAACATTTAAAAATAAAGTTGAAGTAAAATTACAATTTGCTGTCTCTCTCTCTCAGTGAAAAAAGAATTATTTCTGATAGATTTTCTATCGTTGCCATGCAAATGTGCCCTGTAAATATCTGCAATAAAACATGCAGCCGTCAAATTATTTAACTTGCCTATAAACTATTTTCATTTTGCTGTCCTGCGTTTCACATTTCATGATGGCCAAAATAAGCAAATTCTCAATCTAGAATAGGAATTTAAAAATGTATATATATCAGGAAACACACACAAAGATAGAAAGTGCGAATTCCATAAAAATTTAAAGCGGAGTGGCAATATTCTTTTAATAAAAGATCTTAGTACTCACCAATAATATTTGAAATATCCATTTATGAATAAACGACAAAAGACTAAAACTACAATCTAGACAACAAGAAGCATGAAAATGTTTAAGTTTGTGAAAAAAATCTACTTAAAATTGTCTGAAATTAATAAGAATACTACACAGTAGCACACAGAGAAGTTTTCCAGGAGGGGGTCCAGGGTCGAAAGTCCATCATCATTCTTGTATCCTGCTCCTTTTGATTTTGTCGATTTTTGGGAACAAAAAACAGTAAAAAACTAATTATTGAATAAATAATTAGTATTAATTAATAAAATCAATCATTAAAAACAAATGTTTAACTTAATTTTACGTATTATATGCTTAAAATTGAGATCAATCGGGAAAAAAATCAAGGGCTTTGGGGGGTTCCGGACCCCTAGGACACTCCCCTTATGAACGCCACTGATACTGCAGTAAATATAAATCAATAAAAAATTCCTTTTAATATCCTAGAATAATAATATCAAACATTATACACAATAAATAATAAAATTAAATTAAAAAATAATGGATGGCAACCACAGAACCAAATTTAAATGCATTGATAACTGTATTGTAATGTTACTGCCCAACTTGATAATTGTCAACAACACTTGGTACATAGTGTACCGATATCAAATAAGAACATTAATTTCAATACTCAAAAACTAAAAACGACAAGCTGTCTCCTTTCCCCTCCAACCTGAAGTGTATAAAAAAAAGTTATTTAAGGATGGTTTCTATACCTATCTTGTTTTTCTGCTTTTGTAATTCCATGGAAGAAAACTTGATATTAAAAGTCGGCAAATATAATTGAATGTGAATAAGTATTATGATAATTTTCTGAGATACACAAGTCTTTCACTTTTTCCGCACTGAAAAAATTGAGGGACAGCTTTAAGAATTAGTTTTCAACGACTCATCTTAAAAAAGAAATTTTCTTCATCTATGCTTTAATCTGTTGAAAAAATGTTTATGTCAATAAATATATTTTTCCAGCTAATACAGTAGAAATAAAAACAAAATATCGAGATCTACGTGAAAAAATGCAAAACCTATAATTGGAAAAAGAATTGCTTGTTTTATTATTATGGTGCTTCCTGTATGTCAGACTGAACAGATTTCTTGCGTGTTTTGGCTCAAGTACGACATACCTGCATACAGAAGATTTTGTACCAAAGCTGTGTTAATTTTTGAAACTTACATATTATCGTAACAGTTTGGGCGAGATTATATGAAATGAAGCACATGGTATGAAATGAAGCAAGTAGTAGGGTCATGAAAGTATAGCCTTTCTGCAGTGGCGTAACATACAGCCCCATATTGCGGTGGGAGGGCCCAGGGTCCTAGGGGGCCCAAAGCCAGACAGCCGCCAAGTACCTACCCTTTGTAAAATCCAACTTGGAGGCCCAAATGTTCTCCGTTATGCCACTGCCTTTCTGTACTATGTTATAAGATAAATCTGTACTTACATATTATGGCAACAACGTTCAGGATAACTCGTCAAGTTGGCAGTACCAATTTTGCATGTGGGTTATGCGCTAAATTGGCAATCATGTGTTTCGTTTCATATAATGTTACCAAAAGGTTGTGATGATATGTAAGTACTGTGATAAATCTAATTTAAGCAATGCAGATCAATTATTAATAAGACAAAATATCCATTGTTGTTGTGTGTTTATTACTGGGATACATACGAAAGACATGAGATAGATGAACAGACACATATAACACAACCACAGAAGAATACAGATTTTATTACAAACGATGATCCCAGCATATAACAAGAAGAGGTGCGCTGCTGTTCCTTTCGAGACGGGAATCCATTTCAGGCGAAAGACCGACTTCTTTCCCGAAGAAGATACAACCAAGTCTTACTCTGGATTCGAACCCACTCGGTTACAAGCTGAGGGTCATAGCCACCACACTGGCTGGGCGACAAAATATCCATTAAATATTATTAGTTAAGTAGATTTAATTTTTATACTTAATGTCTAATACTGAAAAGTAAAAAACATTCTTGAAATACATTATGTTCAATTTTTACTGACTAATTTTACTGATTCTGTAATTTCTGTTCAGTTAATCTTGATTCTTTCAATATTCGAAAATGAAAGTGAAAGGAATCCCAAAATAAGAGTATTGAAATTGTTAAATCTTTTTAATAATTTCATCATGGGAACTTTTAAGACATTTTCCATTACTTATGTTCATGCTTGTCGCAAAAACCGTGCGCCAGACGGCGCTGTCTGTGTATCTCTAGTTACTATGTGTTTAGGTGAATAAAAATAGAGAGTGTTTTACAGTCCATGTGTGAGGTGTGAGTTATTGAGCTATCCCGGGTGTAGTGATCAAACATTTTGGTCCGACTTTCCCGGAGTTCAACAAGCAACTATGGTTCTGTGCTTTATTAATTGAGTATTTGGTGGTGAAATTTTTGAATAGGTGTTTCTATTCTTAATGATGTTTTTAGGAGTTATTTGGTTGTGTTCGCTAAAGTTGGTGTTAATAGTTGAATAGTTTTAACGGATATCATGGTTGAAATTAGTGTTTGTAGATTTGTGTTGATTGTGATATTCTTGTTGTGTGTTTTTGTATACTTTCCTATTCTCAATAGTGTAATTTAGGTGCTTACAAATGCTTTTTGGTTGAAAATAGTGTATATTGTGTAGATGTTGTGACAAAATAAGTTTAAAAATGGCGTTGAAATTAAATCTAAAGAAAGACAAGCTTATCTCGGTTGCTGTGGAAATGGGTTTGGAGATTCCTAGCAAAGCTAAAATAATAGATTTAAAAAAGTTAATTGAATCAAGTGCCGTGTATAAAAATGATATTGAATTTGTGCGTAGTCTTGTTGAAAATGCTTTAGAGAAAAATGAGCGCGAGGCTGAGAAAAATAAGCACGAGGCTGAGAAAAATAAGCGCGAGGCTGAGAAAAATAAGCGCGAGGCTAAAATTCAATTAGAAAAAATTAAATTATCTCAGATTGAAAAACAATTAGAATGGAGAAGGTTAGGAAGGAATACGAAAAAAATTCTCAATATCTTGACAGCGGAGAACCAAGCTCCATAACTGATAAATTGGAGAGTTTGGTAAAGAGCATTAAAACTTTGACAATTCAAGTACCGGTTAGGTCAGAGTCCTTTAATTTATTTTTTCATTCTTTAGAAAAGGCATTTCAAATCAAATCCGTGCCTGATGAGCTAAAAGCCGAAATTCTATTAAATATTTTAGGAGAAAGAGTCAATAATTTGCTAACATATGTGAGTCAAGAGGATTTAAGCAATTATGTTAAAATTAAAGAATTAATATTAAGAGAATTTGAACCGACACCTCAAGAATGCCTGAGTAATTTTAAAAGGCTCGTAAACTACCATCCGAAAACTTTGTTCAGTTTGCTTCCCGCTTAAGTGCAACTTTCGATTATTATTGTCAGTTGCGTAAAGTTAATGAATTCCGCTCTTTGTGTGATCTAATAATTTCAGATAAAATATTTGAAACGCTAGATAGAGATACGATGAATCATATTGCAACGAAACAGGGAGAAACATATTTCAAGGCTCAACAGCTTGGGAGGGAATGTGATGTCTATTTATCCGCGAGAGGAAAGGTTTCGAATGATTTAATGAGCAGAAATCCAGGGAGTGGAGTCAAAACAGATGGGCGATATAGACTGCAGACGGTTGGCACTTTGCGGCGAGAGAGAAACTCGTCGAATGTTTTCGTGGCCGAAACCAAACCAAATTGTGTTCTATGTAAGGGTAATAATTTTCATCCCCTTTTTAAGTGTTATCAGTTTAAGAAACAGTCAGTTGAGGATAGAGTAGAGGTAGTTAAACGGAATAATCTTTGTTTTCGTTGTTTTTTACCTCATAGATTGAAGGAATGCCGTTCAGAGAAAAATTGTTTTTGCCTTAGACCTCATAATAGCTTGATTCATTTTTCACGTGACAAAACGAGGAATCCCACTCCCACTAGTAATTTAAATTTGGATGCTCCTACTTTTGTTCCAGGCAGATTGAACGATCAGTTGAAGCAAATTCACAATCACAGTTTGTGGCGACTGGGTTTGAGAAAGGCAGACTAAAGAATGTGTTTTTGAGTACTGTACGCGCGCTTGTTAAAAATAAATACTCTCAATGGGTGGAGGTCAGATGCTTGTTAGATGTAGGCTCGCAGTCTTGTTTATGTACGAGGGCATGTGCTGAGAAGTTGCAGCTGAAAATGGAGAAAATAAATACAGTGGTTTCGTGCGTTAATGATGCTTCTATGGTTGTTAAAAATTGCGTAAAAACTTCAGTTGCAAATAAAGCCAAAACTTTTGAGAGTGATTTAATGTTGTTAGTAGTTAATAATATTACAGATCTCATTCCAAACAAGGTGATTGATGTAGATGTTAATGTTTCAGAGTTTGTGCCCTTAGCGGATGATAAATTTAATATACCAGATAGAATCGATATGTTACTTGGTGCTGAAATCTTTTACGAATTGTTAAAGCCTGGAAAATTTTATTGTGATAATTCGTATTTAGTGTTACAAAATAAAGTGTTTGGTTATGTTGTAAGTGGAAGTGTGTGTAGATCACACACACAAGTTACAGAGAATCGCGTTCATTGCGGATTAATTGTTGATGACGATTTAAACAAAACACTGAAAAAATTCTTAGAAATTGAGGGTGTTCACATAGAGCCTAAGGTTGATACAGAGGTGCCCTTGTGTGAGGATCATTTTGTGCGCACTCATAGGAGGAATTGTGAGGGTAGGTATGTAGTATCGATGGCATTAAATAAAGATCCGTCTTGTTTAGGAAAACTCCAAAGATATTGCTATTAGGCGACTTAATTCATTGTGGAAACGGTTGTCTAGGGATTCTAGTTATTTATCGTTGTATGCGGAATTTTTGAAGGAGTATGACGAGTTAGGTCATTTGGAAAGGATAGTTGAGTCAAGTGAACCACCCACACATTACTACATACCCCACCATGGTGTATTACGCCCTGAAAAACTGACTACTAAACTAAGAATCGTCTTTAACGGTTCATCCCCACCAGAACAGGCATAAGCCTTAATGACATTTTATTGAAAGGTGAAGTGAAGGAAGATGTGTTTGAGACAATATCTCGTTTTAGAAGACACAAATTTGCTTTTACGACTGACATCCAAAAGATGTACAGGCAAATATTAATAAATCCTGATCAGCAGGATTTGCAACGCATTATATGGAAACATGGACTAGATGCAGAAATTTTAACGTACCGACTAAAGACTGTCACTTACGGGCTGTCCAACGTACCCTTCCTTGCCATAAGAACCCTGCAGCAGTTGGCGAAGGATGAAAAATCGAGATTTCCTTTAGCTTCTGAAACCCTGTTATATGATACCTACATGGATGATATTGTGAGCGGAGCGCCGGATTTGGAGACTGCTCAACAATTGCAATCGCAACTGAAAGACGCCCTGCAATCTTGTGGAATGAACCTTCATAAGTGGTCCTCTAATACTCCTGAGTTATTAAATAGTTCGTTGTCATCAGACGTCGAGCATTCATTTTCTACTGACATTGACTTATCTGTGAAGACATTGGGAATTAGTTGGAAGCCATTTGAAGATTGTTTCGTGTTTAAGGTATCTGTTTCAGCTAACCATATATATACAAAACGTGAAGTTTTAAGTGTAATTGTGTGTGCTAAGCTATAAGACCCTTTGGGTTTCTTAGGCCCAGTGATTGCGAAAGCAAAGGTGTTTCTGCAGCAATTATGGCAATGTAAACTGGATTGGGATGATGTGTTACCTAATTCAATTGCCAACGAGTGGAGAGAATTTGTGACAACATTAAAATGTATCGAGGAAGTGAAAATTAACAGATTTATTATGGCTGACAATAATGTTAGAATCGTTCTCCAAGGATTTGCGGATGCATCTGAAGCGGCCTACGGAGCGGTCGTTTACCTACAGTGTTTTCTTCACAACGGTGCTGCCAAAGTGAGCATTCTTGCCAGCAAATCTCGTGTTGCACCAATTCGAGTTATTTCCATACCTCGACTCGAGCTTTGTGCCTGTGTTTTATTAGTTCAACTCGTCAAGAAAATACGCTCCACCTTGAGGTTAAACATAAGTGATATTGTGCTACATACGGATTCAACTATTGCATTGGCATGGTTAAATACACCTGCCAATCGTTTAAAAACCTTCGTGGCCAATCGTGTCGCCAAGGTGCAAGAATTGACTAAAGGATTCCAGTGGAACCATGTGCCATCTGTTCTCAACCCAGCAGATCTTGTGTCTCGGGGATTGCGCCCTTGTGACCTTCCAAATTTAAGGTTATGGTGGCATGGTCCACAATTCCTTGAAAAAGGTAAGTTGTCAAGTGAAGAAACAAGTTTGTCACCAGTTAAGGAATGCGAGTATTCTAAGGAACTGAAAACTGGTTCGAGTTCTGATATAATTACATCTAGTGTTTGTGTTTCAACTAATTGTGTATCTTCTATTTTATCTACTCTGTTATGTAAAAGTAATAGTTATATGAAAATTGTTCGTATATTTAGTTATGTGTTAAGATTTAGTAATAATGTAAACAAACGTAAACTAACATTGAGTGGTCCCCTTTCTGCTACAGATATAGACCAAGCAGAAACTAAACTGATCAGAATGGTCCAAGAACAGGTGTTTTTGGCTGAAATTAAGAGCTTACAAAGTAAAGGAGTTGTCTCACCTAATAGTAAACTTAGAAATTTAAACCCTTTTATAGACAGTGATGGATTATTGAGAGTTGGAGGCCGGCTGAGTAATTCAGATTTACCTTATGTTAATAAACATCCTGCAATTTTACCAGGAAATCATAATTTAACTGTTCAAATAATTGTCCATTTCCGCATAGAAAGAATCTGCATACTGGTGCTTCTTCTTTTCTACACTATGTAAGGGAAAAGTTCTGGCAATTAAATGGTCGTGTGTGTTCATTATGCAGAAAAGTAGTGCATGAGTGCCTTGTCTGTTTTAAAAGCCGACCCCTTGTTACCTCTCTCAGCTAATGGGTAATCTACCCCGTGATAGAGTAGTCACAGATTACCCGTTCAACTGTTCTGGTGTGGATTTTTGTGGCCCATTCATGATCAGGTACAAAGATCAAAGAAAAGGAATTTTTCATAAAATTTATATTTGTGTATTTGTATGTTTTGTGTCTAAAGCGATTCACATAGAAATTGTGTCAGATCTTACATCTGATGCTTTTATTGCTACATTAAAAAGATTTTTAAGTCGCAGAGGTAAATGTGCTAAATTGTATTCCGATAATGGGAAAACATTTGTTGTTGATGTCTTTCAAATGGTTTTATTTTCACAATATTTATAAAACAATATCGCTAACATTGAGCGAATGGCCCGCACAGCCTCTTTCAATTTCTGGTTTTTACATTATCATAAAACATTATATATAAAAAAGTATCGCTAACATAGAGCGAATGGCTCGTACAGCCTCCTTCCAACCGTTGTTTTTTTTCTCCCGCGTAAACAATAGTACACACCTTATAATTTAAATAGCGCCATCTAGTGGTGTACATGAACCCTAACATACTCCCCCCCATCAAGAAGTTATTCTTGATGTAGAGGAAGTTTACAAAGCTTGTGAATTGGTCTTTTAAATCTACCTTTAACAGTTCTAAGAGTTACTACTCTTACAACACCATCCTTACCTGGATGCGTTTCAATTACTTTACCTAAAGGCCAGGTGGCTGGAGGAATGTTATCCTCCTTAATAATTACAATTTCTCCAACCTTAAAATTATGGTTAGGAGATTTCCATTTAGTTCTGTTTTGCAAATTACTCAGATAATCCATTTTCCACTTTCTCCAAAAACCTAACTTCATTTTTTGGACAATATCCCAACGGGAGCGAAGAGAAAGTTTATCATCATTGGTATGCTCAGGGGAAGAGGTAATAACCTCACCTATGAGAAAATGAGAAGGAGTTAAAATATTTAAACTGTCTGGATCATTGTCACACTCCAAAGAGACTAGAGGTCTTGAGTTCAGAATTGCCTCTACTTGTGTTAACAAAGTGCTGAACTCCTCAAAAGTTAAATTTGTGTTTCCAATGACCCTTTTTAAATGGTACTTAATACTCTTAACTCCTGCTTCCCATAATCCTCCAAAATGAGGACTCACTGGAGGGCTAAAATGCCACTCTATATTCATTTGAGATAGAAAATAGCAAAATTGTTCATTTTCATTAAGTTTTGATACAAATTTAAATATTTCTAGCAATTTTCTTCTGGCACCAACAAAAGTGGTACCATTATCACAATAAATGTGCTTAGGTGCTCCTCTTCTAGCACAAAAGCGTTTCAATGAGGCAATAAAAGCCTCAGAAGTGAGATCACTCACTAGTTCTAAATGTAGAGCTTTGGTAACAAAACATACAAAAAGAGCTATATATCCCTTAGTAGTCTTTGCTCCTCTACCTCTATATCTTAAAATATTGATGGGGCCAGCATAATCTACGCCACAAACAGAAAATGGCCTACTGGGAGTAACCCTATGAGTTGGTAGATCACCCATTAATTGCTTGGATGTAGTTGCTCGATACCTACAACATATTATACATTTATGAATACATTTTTTTACAATATTTTTTAAACCAATAATCCAATAAGTTTGCTTAATAATACCTAATAATACAGTACATCCAGCATGCAAATATAAAATATGATACATATTTACAATTAATTTACAAATTTCATGCTGATTTGGCAAGATGATTGGGTGCTTAGCACCATATTGGAGTGTCGAATTTCGAAGTCGACCTCCTACTCGAATTAAACCGTCTTTGTCAATGAAAGGACAAAGAGCAGATAGTATACTTTTTTTTACTACAGGCTTATTAGCTTTAATACAACTGATTTCCTCTTTAAAGAATAAATTTTGTATATACAAGAAAATTTTATTACTTGCCTGCCTCCTTTCATATGTGGTTAAAGGAGGGACATGGTATTTACCCTTGGAATCTAAATTTTTCATCTTGCCAACTCTAGCTTTACAATTTGTGATGTATCTAAAACAGAATGCAAAAATATCAATTATCTTAGTAAATGATGAAAATTTTAAAAATAAAGAGTCAATACAGTCACAGTTGACAGCCACAGGGAAGCTAAAAGCTGTTCGTTTTCTTTCCTTTGACACTGAACTAGTTTGATCATTTCTCTTGGGTTGCTTAGGCCAAGAGTCCATCTCACAGGAAAGCCATTGAGGGCCTTCCCACCATAGAACACATGTGGGAAGTTCTTTAGGTGATAAACCTCTGCATGCAATGTCAGCTGGATACATCTTGGTAGGCTAACTCAGACGCATCACAAAACCATGCAGAGTTATTTGTTGGTTAGCAAACTTGTTCAAACTCCTTCTGGAATGTTTTCCATTTCGTTGCAAGCGCTTCTGGAAGAGGACTGTCCCAATCTAATTTCAACAGCCATAACTGTTGATAAAAAATCTTAATAGACGCGGTACAGGGAGTCAGGAAACCGAGAGGATCGAACAATCTTGCCGATAGTGACAGGAAAGAACGTTTAGTGATATTGTCCGGAAAATTTACTTTTAAATTGAAAATGAAGGTATCCTTCATAGAATTCCAGGTAAGTCCTAGGGCCTTGGAGCATTCATCAGGATGGATTTCCAAATTGGAACTATCTTCTACCCAGTTTGAGGAAATACGGGAAAGTACTTCTGATGAATTGGACCGCCACTTCCTTAAATGAAATCCTCTTGCTTCTAGTATGTTAGAAAGTGTTTTTATCAAGGAAATTGCTTCCTCATTCGAAGGGGCTCCTGCCATTAAGTCATCGATGTAGAAAGATTCCTTTATAAGGGATGAAACAGCAGGATCATCTCTTTCAAGATCTAACCCCGTTTGAAACAAGCAGCGAGTAGCTAAATACGGTGCTGATGCTGTACCGTATGTTACCGTACACAGTTTATATTCCCGTATGGGAGAGTCCTTTGATTCTCTCCACACAATGCGCTGAAAATTTTGATCTTCTTGATCAATTAGTATTTGTCTATACATCTGTTGGATGTCAGCGGAAAAGCAATTTCATTCAATCTAAATTTCACTAAAATCGTGAAGAGGTCAGGTTGTAACATTTTACCTATTCCCAAAATTGAATTAAGAGAATTTCCATTTGAAGGTTTACAAGTGCCATCAAATACAACACGTAATTTCGTTGAAACACTGTCACCTTTCATAACAGCATGATGAGGAAGAAAATAAATTTTTGGGTCCATAGATTTCTCATTGTTTTCCACGGGCATCATATGCCCCAATGATTCGTATTCTATCATAAACTTTTATACTGCCTTTCAAAGTCCTTATCTACTTGAAATCTTCTCTCCATTGCAAGCAACCGAGAAATTGCTATTCCTTTAGTGTTACCCAACCGTGAGGTGTCTCTGTATATCGGTAATTTTACTACAAATCTACCCTCATCATTATATTTAAAATTTGATTTAAAATGGTTTTCACAAAATTGTTCCTCATCGGATAGAAATTGTTTTTTAACGGATAATTCCTCCGTTTCCCAAAATCTCTGAAGAAGCGAATCAGTATTTAATTCGTTTGCAGTACTTAAAAAATGAGAATATAACTCATGTGGTTCCTTATTTTTAACATTAAGTTTTCCTGCAACAACCCATCCAAACATAGTTCTTTGTGCAATGGGTTCATTATTTGAACCAACAATTTTTCCACTGCGAAGAATATCAAAAAAACAATCAGATCCTAAAATTATATCACATTCTTTAGGACTCATAAATTCCTCATCTGAAAGAGGAATCGATTTTAAGTAATCTAAATCCTTCACATCCAAAAACTCCGAAGGAATTTGTGAAGTAACTTTATTTAAAATGAAAGCGTTCACTTCCAAACGGTCATTCGAAGACTGTGATCCGATAACCAAATCAACGCAGCCTTTAGTTTGACCTGCAGTAACCCCCGCGATCCCACGAAGAGAAATTTTACTGCTTTTTCTTTTAATCCCAAAATATTTACAACTCTTTCTGAGATAAAACAACATTCAGACCCAGAATCTAATAATGCTCGGCAGATAAATGATTCATTAGAATTATTATTATAAAATATCTTTACTTTTGCTGTGGGCAGAAAAGAAAGATTTAATTCACTGTTCACCGAAGCCCCAGAATAAATCTCCGATTCTCCCGCTTGACCTTTGAACTCACTCGCTTCGTTGCGAGTTTCTGCGCTAGTTACCTCCCTCTGTGAAGTTTCATTCCCCTGTAACGAATTTGTAAACAACGCGTTTCCGTTGGGCCTTTTTTCATGTAAAAGAGTATTGTGGAACTTAGAAGAGCATAGAGAACATTTTAAATGGTTATTTGGGCAAGATTTATATTTATGATTATTTAAACATAAAAGCACAATGAAAACGTTTTACAAAAATTTTTTCTACAATTAACATCCATGCTCTTAAATTGAATACACTTAAATAAAGGGTGTGTTCCTTTACATTTCAAACATTTTAAGACCTTATCATTTTCTATATTAGAATTTGCATAATTACTTCTTATCGGAATTTTACATTCAGATTCATTATTTGACATTAATTCTAAAGAAGAACACCTCACGTTTAGGAAATCAAGGAAAGCTTTCATGTTTGGAAATTCTTCTTCAGATGATTTAATAGCCCATAAACGTCTACTTTCTGGATCAATTTTTTGTAATAATAAATAAATTAACCAGCAGTCTTTACTAGAAGCTTGCTCACCTAAAGCATTAAGCCCTCTTAGGCATTCATCACTCGTGTCCAATAATTTACGCAAATTAAAACAATTAGCTTCGGAAATAGGTTTTGATCCAAAAACGTTTTAATTAATGACTGAACAATTTGTTTTTTGTTGTCATACCTATCTAACAATTTTTGCCAAGCTTCTTCATACGAATCATTAGATATAGGCATATGCTTAATTAACGAAGCTGGCTCATTAGTAAGTAGACCTTTCAAATACTGGAATTTTTCAACGTTCGATATTGACACTTGTGAATGCACAGTAGAAACAAATAAATCTTTAAAATTTATCCAGTCCTTAAAATGACCATTAAACTGTGGTATACTCAATTTTGGTAACCTAAAATTACTAACATTTGAGTTCGAAGTAATTGAACTCGCTACTGAATTTTGTGTTCTACCTTGATTCTGAACATTTAATTTATCTAATTTATCATTAAATTTAGCATTCAAATAAAAGTATCTCTCTTCGAACTCTTGGAGTTCAGATTCCTCTAAACTCAAATTCGAATCTAATCGTTCGAATTCTTTGAATAAGTCATCCAATCTGATAACCGAATAGAAATTTCATTTCGAGTATTTATCTCATCAAAAGTATTTTCTAGCCTGGTCAAAGATGCCTTTACACGACCTCTGGCTGCTCGAATTTCAGCCATTTGAGCTTTCTCTGTTTCACTCATATAACAAATTTATTCACCAAAATATCCAAATCAATAATAAAAAATATGCAGTAAAATCATGAAATCAAAAACAATTTGGTTCATTCATTCAAATTAGTTCTATGCACAATAAGTCCTAATAACAGTTTCAAATATCAAAAATATTATTCAAAATGACTTATCTCTTTGCATCTCGTCCTGGTGCCTCCAATTTTTATGTTGATGTCTTTCAAATGGTTTTATTTTCACAATATTTATAAAACAATATCGCTAACATTGAGCGAATGGCCCGCACAGCCTCTGTCAATTTCTGGTTTTTACATTATCATAAAACATTATATATAAAAAAGTATCGCTAACATAGAGCGAATGGCTCGTACAGCCTCCTTCCAACCGTTGTTTTTTTTCTCCCGCGTAAACAATAGTACACACCTTATAATTTAAATAGCGCCATCTAGTGGTGTACATGAACCCTAACTTTTGTAGGTGCCAATAAAGAGCTCAAGAGATTTCTAAAACTTATTGAGGATTCAGATGATAATTTAGCAGGTTTCTTATCTGCTGAGGGTATAGAATGGAAGTTTATACCACCTAGAGCGCCATCCTTTGGTGGTCTTTGGGAAGCTTCGGTTAAGTCAATAAAGTACCATCTTAGGAGAGTTGTCAGTGGCTCAAATTTAACCTAAGAGGAATTTTTAACTATTTGTACTCAAATAGAGGGAATTTTAAATTCCAGGCCACTGTGTGCCCTTTATCGAGCAATTCAGATGACTTGAACGCTTTAACTCCAGCCCACTTTTTGATAGGGAGGTCTATGACTTCAGTAGTCGAGCCCAATTTAATTGAATTAAAAGAGAATGCCCTTAAAAAATGGCAACGGATAACCAGATTAGTACAACTAATTTGGAATAAGTGGCACAGATGTTATCTTAGTGAATTACAACAACGCAATAAATGGCAATTTAAAAAACAAAATGTTAACGTGGGTGATTTGGTAGTTCTCATTGAAGACAATATGCCTACCTTTAAATGGCCTTTAGGGAGAATCACTGAGATTTATAGTGGCAGTGATACACTAATAAGAGTTGTAAAAGTAAAAACACAATTTGGAGAATATAAAAGAGCCATTTCAAGAGTTTGTCTTTTACCTATGCCAGTTTGAATTTTGTCTCTGAATATTGTGTATTAGAATTTTTATATGTACCTTAATTTGTTTTACGTAATCCTATAGTATTTTATCGTTTAATGTTTTATTGTAATTTGTGTTATTGTTGAATGTATTACATGTCAACGCGGGGGAGAATCTTCATGCTTGTCGCAAAAGACGTGCGCCAGACGGCGCTGTCTGTGTATCTCTAGTTACTATGTGTTTAGGTGAATAAAAATAGAGAGTGTTTTACAGTCCATGTGTGAGGTGTGTGTTATTGAGCTGTCCCGGGTGTAGTGATCAAACAACTTAATTAATAAGCTGAAAAAGTAGTTTAAAATTTTCAAGAAATTAGTCTCCTAAAAAGATTAATAATTGTCAACAAAAAACTTATATAGTAAAATTTAAATTCAAGTTTTATTAAGTAATTTAACTATTCAAGTTTTACAGGTGTGTACCTATATGAACAATTTATCTTATTCAGTGGCGCACACAAGGGGAGGGGGGTCCGAACCCCCCAAAGCCCTTGATTTTTTTCCGATTGATTATAATTCGAAGTATATAGTACGTAAAATTTAATTAAGTATTTGTTATTAATGATTAATTTTATTAATTAATGCTAATTATTTATTCAATAATTAGTTTTTTACTGTTTCTGAAAATCAACAAAATCAAAAGGAGCATGATACAAGAATGGTGAACTTTCAACCCCGGACCCCCCTAGAAAAATTCCTGTGTGCATTACTGATCTTATTTAATTATAATGCTTTGCTTTGAACAGAGGGGCGGCATTTTCCATTTTTGTCCGAGGCGACGAAACTACTAGAGCCAGCCCTGCACACACTAGGATATTTTTTAAACAATTCGAGTACCGCGATAATACATGCAGTGTTAAGAGGATATAGGTCAATAATATAGATATTTACAGTTTTAAGTGAAGCAGCATAAAATTCGCGAAGTAGCAATATGATAAAAAAAAGTAGTGAAGTTTTAAAAAGGAGCAAAATGCGCGAAAAATCGTATGATCTTGCAACAATGGACGGAGAACATTAAGAGGGAAACCCGCGAACGGGGCAGGTCGGGCGGCAAAGGGAGCGAGCCAATGAGGAAAGCCGGAGGCGCGGCGCGAGACAGACCGTGGGGAAAAAAAAGGTAATTTCAAACCAAGGTGAGAGAGAGGTCGCCGAGAGGGAGCTCAAAGAGAACGAACGATGCGAAAAATAAAGACATGAATAGAGAAAAGAAACAAAATCAGTGCAGATCGAAAGACCCTGAGTGCAATGACTTAAGGTTTCACTACTTGCGACAACTTTTTTTTTTAAATTATGATATATGGAGATTTTTTTGAGGTTTTTAGATTTATTTAGTACATTTTAAGAAAAAAAGACTAAAATTAAGAATTGAAAAATAAATTATCACTACTAAAATGGGTAAAAATTGACAAAATATTGCATAAACGGGGCCCGCTCTGTGCAAATGAACAAATTCTCAATTTTTCATTGTTGATGTATTACTTCGCTATTCCTTTTTGAAGTGACCTTCAGGATAAGAGATATTTTAATTTTTACAAACACTAGAGCACTTTATCTTAGTTGTTATATGAAATTGCTTTAAAAAACAGTGATTATATTCACATAATGAACTGTAAATTTTGTAATAAAACAGTGATTGATAAATCTGAAGGTTAAAACACTTCTACTGTTATATAGAACATACACAAAAAATTTCAGCAAATTATTTAAAAAACTATTTTGAGCAATCGCTGTCCTCGTTTGGGTTTTTCAAAAAAGAAACACATTTCGAGTGAAACGCATTTTAAAGTTGGACATCTTGTGTAAAGTTATGGCATCTGCTTATATACTAAAGCACTTGTAGCTTTTGTTCTAGTGAATGGGGGAAAAAATTTGGTATTCTTTTAAAGATAATATGATGGCCTATAAAATAAAATCATAAAAAATTTGTCTGTTTTTTAAAAAAAATCATGATTTTAGGGTAGTCGGATACAGTGGCGCACACAAGGGTCCGGACCCCCCAAAGCCCTTGATTTTTTTCCGATTGATTATAATTCTAAGTATATAGTACGTAAAATTTAATTAATTATTTGCTGTTAATGATTAATTTTATTAATTAATGCTAATTATTTATTCAAAAACTAGTTTTTTACTGTGTTTTGTTCCCGAAAATCGACAACATCAAACGGAGCATGACACAAGAATGGTGAACTTTCGATCCCAGACCCCCCCTTGAAAAATTCCTGTGTGCGCCACTGGTCGGATACCTTAATGGAGTTAGAGGTGGGGAAATGAACTGGCTATTTGGGTTTAATGGCGTTTAACCTCTTTGCCGTCTTATAAGTGTATTTTTGAAGCGTATTAAGCGAAGAGCGTTTGAGAGCTCCGGTTTATGGATTTGTATGATTTTCAATTGTAGCGAAAATATATCTAAAGAGCTTGGTGATATAATGCCCAATAGTGTCAATTTTTAAATCGCCGTGAAGTACACTATTTTTAACAAACCAGGGCGCATTTGTGATAATTCTCAAAACTTTATTTTGTATGATTTGAAATTTTTTGAGAGTGGTTGGGGATGGCGCTCCCCCAAACGAGGGCCACATACTGAGTGGAGAATTTGTTTATATAGTAGAACTTTATTGCTAAGCGATAAGAAGGACCTCTTTCCAATCAGCGCAATGCTGAGATGGATTTTGGTCTAGAATTTATCACTTATGTGTTTAATGTGATTGTTGTAAGTTAAAGAGCTGTCCAGACAAAAGCCCAGGTAACGAACCGCTTTGACCCACTCAATATCTTCATCGAATAAAGATAGTGTTTTAGGTATTTTAGAGCAGTGATCCGCAACCCCCGGTGTGCAGACCGGTGCCGGTCCGGGGATCAAATACTACCGGTCCGCACAAGAAACATTAAATTAATTCTTTTTTTTACTGTGGTATAGTTTTCTTAGGTTTGGGCTACTTTTTATGAAAATCACTTAATATTCCTTGTTAAATCACTTTATATTCATTTTTTGATGAAGCTATATTTTATTTAGAAGTCACGATTAAATACAATTAAATTAAAATTATTAAATCAAAACAGTCTAAAATATAAACAATCAAAATCCTCCCCCTCAGCGGGTCGCGGTAAAACTAACAAACGTTGACCGGTCCGCGGTGATAAAAAGGTTGCGGAGCACTGTTTTAGAGCACCCGTGTTTTTTTAAAAAAATGATTGACTGTGTTTTGTCGACTGTGTGTGTGCTACAGGGACACAACGTACGATTCTCCTTTCTATATATGCTGTTGAACTATTATTTTTGTTTGTTCATTTTTTAATTTAATAATGAATTAAAATTTGAAAAAATGTATTAACATTAAGTGTCATCCAGTTCAAGTTTAAGAAAATGTATTTGAACATGAATGGACGATTAGAAAATATTTTATTAACGATTGAAAATTTGAACAAGATATATATTTAGGGAGAGAGTTAACTAATAGTTAGAATTGAAACATGATTTACCACCAATGTATGAGAGTATGTATTTAGATGAGACTGAATGAGATGGCGAATCGGGGGTAGAATAACGGCAGGACAGTCTCAGATCAGGATTTGTAGAGAATTCCTTTTAACGCTCAGCATTGTATTCAACTTAAGGAAATAGTTTCAGGATATATACTGGATTCGTTGAGAGGAAGCCTGGCGAAGAGCCACGACGTCCAACAGGGCCGGCTCTAGCAGTTTTGCTGCCTGGGACAAAAATGAAAAATGCTGCCCCTCTCCACAAAGTCATATATATATATATATATATATATATATATATATATATATATATATTATTGAAAAATATAGAAATTCTCTGTGTGTGTTCATAAATATGCACCTATAAAACTTTAATAGCTCTCGCAAAGAAAAAGGTAGCATAACAGTGTATACATAAATATTTATTAAAAACTATAACACAAAAATAAAACGAATAACAAAATAAACAAAAAATTATAAGTGTTTTTTTCTGACTTAACTCTGAAAACTTTCTGATCAATTCTTTTAAATCAATTTGTTCATCTATTTCATGTTCGATAGCCAATGTAGTTAAATCTTTTAATCCATCTTGAAGAATTGTGAACCTTAAGAAAATTTTAATTAATTTTAATTTTGAGAAACTTCTCTCTTCGCTTGATACACTTATTGGCAAACAAAGAATACAAACAAAAACGAACACATTAAAATAAAGTATAAAAAGCCCTTTTATTTTACTTTCGTTTGTATGAACACTGTATTTATTTATGTTTAATATATCTAGAATTTAAAACTATATTGTAGGATATTCTAATAAAGTATATTTTTCAATATAAAGTATGGGAAAAACGAATTTAACTTATATTTTCAACAAACCCACTTATACATCTATACATAGCCCGCACAAAATATTGAATGAATTTACATGCTTTTTAATCTAAGAAAAATGATCTACGTATACAACACAACTCTTATAGAAAAAATACTTTCCATTAATCTTATTAATACAGCACTAGAAACTAATAATCTTTATAATCACTAAAATTAATACTAATAAAAATACTCAAAAAAAAAAAAGATTACAGTATTTAAAATAATAATAAAAAATGCATTACATTTCTCAGTCAAATAAAATTCTGTCTTCTCAAAAAGTGTCATTACAAAATATTTTTCAAAAACTTTAAATATAATCCCATGCAATTTCATTTGGAAATATATTTATAATACTAAAATAATTAACTAAATTCATCTCTTTACATCAAAAAAGAAGAAAACATTAAAATAACCCACCTCTGTTACTGACCTAATTCACAAACTTTAAATATTCCGAAAGAATTTTTATAAAAAAAAATGCCTTTTTGATACTTCAATCAGCAATAACACAATTACTTATAAGAATGTATAACTACCAAATAATATTACTAAATTTCTCTTGATATATAAAAAAGAACAAAAAATCTAAAACAATATCTGTTATATTGATTTAACATGACGATTCACTGAAAAATGGAATCAAAATTTACGATAAACAACTCAAAAAATGAACCACAATTCTTTTTAAATTCTAGAAACAGTGTTGAAGAGGTTGTGCAATATGTTTCGTTCCGAAATGGAAGCTCTCTTATGAAAAAGGGTCCGTTTTGTCCGGCCCTAGAGCCGCTCCTGACCGGAATTTATATCAAATTATTGGTTGCCAATAATTCTGTACAATAGCACACACAAGAATTTTTTAAGGGGCGGGGGGGAAGGGGGCAAGGTCGAAAGTCCACCATTCTTGTATCATACCCCAATATGCCGTGAAACATTTTCTTTTGATTTTGCAGATTGTCAGAACAAAAACAGTAAAAAATAAATTAGTGAATAAATAATTAGCATTAATTAGTAAAATCAATTATAAATAAATACTTCATTAAATTGTATGTACTATATACATAGAATTGTAATCAATCGAAAAAGAAATCAAGGGTGATGAGCGTTCGATGGCATAAGTAATACTTCCATTTTAGAAAAATAATGCATATATTCTTAAAATGTTTTATCAGATCTCAAATAGCATTACTTGACGTTAAAAAAAATTATTACTTTTGAATTAGACCGAACTTCCGAAATTTTCTGCTTGAGAAATCTCATTCAATGAAAAATTCGCCCAAAAGAAGAATTTTTACCCTCCCTTGTGCGCACACTTACACAAAGTAAAGAGGGAAATTTGACACAAAGAGATGGGTGGGCACAGTGAAAAGCTACTTTGCTTCCAGATGAAGCTTTTCACTGTGCCTCCCCCATTACTTTGGGTCAATTTTCCTTCTTTACCCTCTTAAATTGGTCTCCCTTTCCATTGTATCCATTCTGCACAGGGAACTGTTGTGTAGGTCTCCCAAAAGGTTTAGATCAGGGGTCGGCACCCTTTCAGCTGTGTGGCTTGCCAAACCTATCTACCAATATTATAGACGTGCCCCATAGTAGGATATTTTTGAAAGAGTTAAATTCCGTTGATAATACATGCAGAGTTCGAGAAGAGGAATCAATACTACATACATTAACAGTTTTATTTTATATTAATTTTGCCTCATTAAAGATATTTCTTATCATAAAAATAAACAGCATAAACTATAACTATTTCTTTCAACAAAAATAAAAAAAAATTAAAATTGTGCATATATTATGTATATTCAAGCGTGTTTATTAATAATAAGAATGTACCACACATAAGTATTTCCCTTCCATATAATTAATTAAAAAGATAAATAAAAATTTTAATGCGAACCTAGTGCTTGCATTGGTCCACTTTCATACCTCAAAATCAGTGGTATAATGTGTGACTTTCAATTTCACACGTTTTTGAGAATTCAGTTGTTAAACAATTTCTTTGCGGACTCAAAATATTTTTCACGTGAAAAAAGATTTTTTAGATATGTAGAACCAAGAGCCTGAAAGCAGAGAGAGAGAGAGAGTACACGTGTGTGTGCAATTTTCTCACTTCAATCAATTTAATCTCTCCAGTAATGACATTCAGTGTATAATTTACAAAATACTATAAATTTATCTTTAGAGTTATCTTTCAGATCTTTCCATTATTCCATAAATGTCCATCATTCTGAAGAGGTTAGACAAATAAGGTTCATTACAAATTTATCAACTTCCATCCTCTCACAAATTGACAAATTTGCAGAGTAATGCAGAACGCCACCGAGAATTGTACCGCGTGCCGTAGCTTGCCGACTCCTGGGTTTCTCAAAGTGATTCATATGTACCCTTGGATGTCCTTGGGAATACTGAGGGTGTTCGTGAAAAATTAAAATTAATTTGGGGGTGCGTAGACAGGGTTAGAAGGTCCGTGAAAGTGTAATATAAAATAAAATATTTGTGACTCATTTTCAGTATAATGAAAGTTAAAATAAATTAGTAATGATTTTTGCATGTTAAAAATTTTGAGTAAAACAATATATATGGGTACAAAAAACGTACAAGAGTTTCACGAAGGAAGTCGGCGGATCGCGGTGTAACTGTCCATGCAAATTTAAATAGGAACAGAATCTCGCCTCTGAATGCTATAACTTGTCAAAAATATAGCTTATATAAAAGTCACGCATTTAGTCTTCGCTTCAATTTTGTTTTGAGCACGATACTGAAAGCTGAAGAGAATGCAACAAATTTTCATAAATTTTAAGCAGATCACAATATTTTTTTTTTTTACTGTTACGCAGTGCCGATTTAAGCTCATTTCAGGCCCTAGGCGCAGAAGATCTACAAGCTCCCTTGACAACTGGAGAATCGAGATTTATAACCAGAAAATGTGGTTAAGTCCAGCTTATCCACCCTCCCCTACCGCCCAATGGATAAACCGACACTGCTGTTACGAAGATAACGTATTTTGCCTAAGTATTTTTTTTGAAAACAATTAACATCTGTTATCTTGTTCCGAACCCGGGAACCCCCTTTGTGCGCGCCAGTGATCCTCCCCCCTGTGTATGCTATCTTCTTGCTGATGTTACTGATGCCACCAGATTGAAGCCCATGAAATTCATCATGGCAAAGGGCTAAGTGACGCCTGCCGAGCATCATACAGGTGACAGTACGATATGGGTCGTTTCCACCCGAATTTTGAGGGAGGACACCTGAGGGTGGTCAGGGGCCTCCCACCTCTCTTCCCCTTCTAACAACCTCCCGGGAGGACTTGCGGCTCGATGGTAATTTATAGTACGCCCATGCCGCGAAGGCACTATAATTTCACAAACATCCATGCCATCTCCGGGATTCGAACCCAGTCCCTTCGGCACAGCAGTCAGCGTCGCTAACCACTATACCGGATGTGCGACTGTATGCTGCCTTTTTCGATGTGTCCCATCATTAAAACTCAACTAACAAATTTTAAAATTCAATTTTTTGGTTTCCATGAAGTACATGTCTTCTTTTATTAGATGTTTCGACATGAAGATTAAGTACTTTAAATGCTTTAGTTAATGTTTGAAAAAATCATTTTCATCTTTTTTTTTTTGCTCTGGTATCTACTTTTAATCAAACTTTACCTAAAAAGGACAACACATTTATCGCTTCAGATTCTTCTACCTCTTTCCATGAAAATAAAAACTTTCTGCTTTCTCTTCAAAGTTAACTGATACACACATCTAAATCAACCTCATTATCTTCCAAAATGCTATTTTCTAATTCTCAAAAAAAAAAAAAAAAAAATTCTTGAATCCCTACCATTAAATTTTCTTCATCTCAAACCCTTCCTCAAATTTTGAATCTTTATTTGTGTGAAAAAATTTCGAGCCATTCTAAAAAAATGAAGAAAAAGCAAGAGAAGAGAAAAATCCGTCAATCATGGACAACGTAAAATCACCGAAAGGAGTATTTATTTACAAAATCTGAGCTGGATGTTGCTAAACGTCGCCAATCATAAGGAATACGCCCACAATCTGATAACGTTGGGGAAAAATAGCACAGGCCCTACGGCACTGTAGTCAGCGTCGCTATCCACTACACCGGATGGACATTATTGTTGTTTCATATGGCAGAGAGAGAATCGGAAATCCATCCATTTACATCAGACCATTCGCGAAAGAACAATACTTCATCGAAACCAAAAACTAAAAATTTAGAGTTAAAACATGACAAGAGATCAAAAAGTAAAAACACACACGTCAACTTTCCACAGTTAAAACCGTACAAATTGAAAATACAGAAGTCTGAAAGGAAAGTAACCTTACGATCAGGATATGAATCTCCTGGCCATCCAGTATAACACAGATCTGGAAATAGAAAATCTCATATCATCCTATCAGGTTTACCATTTCATTGGAAAAAAATGTGTTTTAAAATTTTAAAACAAGAATTATATATAATTTTAATAAATAAATACATTTTCAGGTATCCCAATGTTTTCTTATATTTTTTGAAGTGATAACTTCTTTTAGCGCGTTTTACTGAAGAGTGAACTTGAATGAACGTCACGCTCGGGTTTGTAATGCTCATTCGGCTTTAGTCGGAAGTAGTGGTTGGACAAGGTCATCCCCCCTTCTCCGAGGCCCTCTTTGGTCCACGTGACCAAAAGAGGAAAGTCTTCCCCGGGTTTTGAGTAGTGTATTCAGTCTTCCTTCTTGTATGCTTATTTAATTAACCTCCCCACGTGTATTTATTGCTCAAGATATATCGGTAGGAATAACTATAAAGAAATGTACGATATTTATATTTTTGTATAACTTTATTCTTGTGTCATTATTGAATTTCTTTCTTTTTGATTGTGAGTTATATAAAAACATTATCGGTTTTATTTATGAATGTTTTTCGACCGTGTTGTAAGTACACATATTTCTGCTAGCAAAATATAATTTGGTGAAAGTTACTTTGATTAGATGACGTGGACGATAATCTTTAGCAAAAATCAACAATCAGTCTTTTAATCAAAATACTTTATATTTTCCTGAAAAACTATTTATTAAAACTATTGTGTTAGACCTTTTATATTACACGAGCATAGTACCACAATTAAATAGTTAATTAATTTTTTTATGAACAGTAACTTTATATTACTTCGATGAGAACGTTTTGAAGAAATTAACTTTTTATGAATTTACCATCATGGTTTTTTTAAAAATTACTACAATTTGTTACTAAAAGATGCTGATTAAAGAAATAGGTATTAATATTTTATGAAACAGTTTAATATAAATTTTAAATAAAATTAGAGGTAATAATTAAATCGGTATAATGCACAAATATTTTTGTATAAGCTCTTTTTAAAAAGTCCAGGTACACCTAGCTTACCATAGAGTATCATAATAATTGATATTATTTGCTTGAACAGCCTTTCGTGGGCAAAACTGTGCAGCGTGCGCCACTTAGCGTTTTATCTCATCTCGAACTTGGATGGGTTGACTGATTTTAAGTTACTTCGCATTTTGAAGGAACATGATGGATATTGGCGATAGACCTCGTAATTTTGAACCACGATCAAGTGACGAGGATGACATTTGAGTTGCCACATCACTCTCCGAACTTCCACTCCACGTCTACGGGAGAACTTTGAGCCTCAACAAATTTTACGTGCATCTTCCCTCAACACGGGTCTTAAGTGGCACTAGGTTTCAAACCAGCAACCCTGACCATTCAAAATACTCTTTAAAGGTAATTTCTACGTGCTACGCGTCTCAGGTACAATGTAAATTACAAACATTGACAGCAACAACATAAAAAATAACGAATTATTATTGTAAAATATATGGTGAGTGAGTGATATTAACGTCGCACTATAAAACAACGCGATGGCTATTGGCGACGGACCTCGTGATTTTGATCCACAGTCAAACGACGAGCACGTCATCTGAGCTGATATCCCTTCCTCTAACTTCCACATCACGCTAATGAGAGAAATTAAAGCCTCGACAGATTTAACGTTCATGCTCCGCGGGGCATCGTCAGAGGCACCAGTACTCGAACAAGGGTTTCTGATTTTTGCGATTTTTGTCCATTCCTGGGAATGCATCAAAATTTTGAAAAATCTAGTTTCCATGCCCTCTTCTGAGCACGAAGAATTGAAAAGCGATTCGTGTTCCTCACGAAAAAAGCCTTTTCGTTATTATTTTGGTTTGTCCTATTAAAGCGTTTTTTTATATGGTAAACGCGAAATATCTGCTTTAACTGCATGTATAATTTGTATGCTCAGAACAGGACTTGGAACATATTTTAGAAAATGAGCATTGAAGGTCGAAGGAGGTGATGAGATTGCATCAGCAGTGTTTGTCCTTTCCCTTTATTTAAACATCATGTACCACGAGCACCACGGCCATTAATTGCTTTTATTTTCCATTTCATCTTTTTTTCTATTTCTCAAATTCCGTGTCTACTTTTTGATTTCGTTCAGTTAAAGATGAATTAGAGAAGAGCACAGATTTCTACCACCTCCCTCCGGGATGGTGCCTCATTAAATACGTTACATACTTGCCGATTGAATTATTTCTCGCTCTCTCACTGGTAGTGCGGCCGCGGTAGCCGAGTGGTATAGGTATCGGACCGTGGCTTGCCTTGTCACGAGTTCGAGCCCAGTACCACTAAAGACCCGCCGTGTAGGGCAGCGATGCACGTTAAATCTGTCGAGAGCTGAAACGTCCTCCCGTTGGTGTGGTGTGGTAGTTAGGAGAGGGGGGGTGCCAGCTCAGGTGTCGTCCACGTCACTTGACCATGGTTCAAAATTACGTGGTCCGTTGCCAAAAGCCCTAGAGTAGCTGAGTAGTGCGATGTTAATATTTACTCATTTAGAAATGTGTATAAAAATCTAGAATTCCAACTTTCATAGATCTTTGCTTCAACAAAGAATCACATTGGAATTGGAATTCAATTAATTTCATGTTTTAGCTTTCATCAACTATTTCAAAAATGGCCGCGGTAACCGAGGGGTCAAGGTATCGGATCATGACTGGCCTTGTCACGTGTTCGATCCCAGTACCACTAAAGACCCACCGTGTAAGGGAGCGATGCACGTTAAGTCTGTCGAGATCTCAAACGTCCTCCCGTTGGTGTGATGTGGTAGCTAGAAGAAGTGGTGCCAGCTCAGGTGTCGTCCTCGTCACTTGACCATAGTTCAAAATTACGAGGTCCGTCGCCCAAAGCCCTTGTGTAACTAAAGCTGAATTCACACCAAGGCTGTCGGCGTTTAGAGTTGGGCGTCTAGCCAGTCTGAGACTTCATTTCGCCCGAGATGAAGTCTCTGATTGGCTAGACGCTCACCGCTCGACGCTGACAGCCTTGGTGTGAATTGAGCTTAACAGTGCGACGTTAATATTCCCTCCCTCTTTGCACAAGTTTGTGCATTTATAAGAAATAAAGTGTTGGAGAAGAAAGGAAGAATAGAGGTGTGTGTTTTCCCTCACCTAGAAAATAAAATGGAAATAAAAAAATTATAAGCGTGTTAATGACAGTATTTATTCAACAGCAAATAAATTTAGAAGTAAGTTAACATGCATTGAATTGTTGGCCAGGTTTGAGGAACGGCAAAATTTAACTACGAGTCCAAATGCATTGATTTTTTTTTAATCAGATAATAACTTTTAGAGTGGTAACCCAATAAAATTAAAAGAAGCAATAGTGAATGTATTCTCTATGAAGAAAAGTATCCAGCATATAAGCAAGGCAAGAAATGATGAGATTATAATTAAAACAAATAGATGCGAGACTGCCAAGGAGGCGTTACATATTAAAGAAATAAATGGAGTAAAAATAGTGCAAGATTATCTTTTATTGGTATAACTAGTAGTTACATATTACAAGGAATTGACACGGAATATTCTATTGACGACATAAAGTTGGAATTAGAAAGTAACAACTATGCAATTTTGGAAATACTTTTTACTAAAAAAAAATATGGATTCATGCCGACCAAAAAGATTAAAGTTATTCGAATTGGATGCATCTTACCCGGAAGGGCCCCAATCGAGTTCGAAATGGTTAAAGCTTATCTATATTATAAAAAACCGAAGCAATGCACAAATTGTTGGAAATTCGGGCACATTCAGAAATTTTGCCGAAGTTCAATAAAATGCCGAATATGCTCATTAAACCACCCTGAAAACGAGTGTAAAGATACTGAAATGATAAAATGTAGCTCTTGTGGACAGGCACATGAAGTCAATTCTAAAGTATGAAAAATATCAAGAAGTTGAAATCTTAAGAATTAAAGTAGAACAACAAGTCTCAAGAAATGAAGTAGTAGAAAAGTTTTAAAAAAAATTGTATTCCACCAGAACATTTTATAATCAAACAGATAAAATAGAAAAATTCGAAAAACAGGCCAAGAAATTAGAACAGAAATTTGAAGAAAGCAATAATATCTTGGAAAAGAAACTAGAGCAAATAATACAGCGTTTTACGACAGAACTTAATACGGTGGTAACCCAAATAAATTAGAGCTTCACTTCCTTGATGGAATTCAATAGAATCCACTTTAAAAAAGCTACATCCAATTTAACAATATCAAAAATGACTTTAAACCAATAAATAGGAAACTAAATGAAAAGGCGAAAAAAAGCTTAAAAAATTATCATAACACAGGAAATGTTTTGGAAGGTTTAGTGGAGCAAAATATAAAAAAAATATATAGATATATAGTTTTTCCTTTATTTTCAGAAAAAAAAATTAATTTTAATTTACTTCATTTTTTGGACATCTAACCGTATACGTTGTCTTTCACCTTTATTTTTTCCTTAGATTATGAATTTAAACCCGATACGTTGTCTTATATCTCTCCCCTCCCCTGATCATGAATCTAATCCAATGGAATGTACATGGAGTTTAAGACTAGAGAGATCGGATATTTTTGCACCAATTTTTCAACAAGCAAATATTTTAATAATTCAAGAAACATGGTTTCATCTAAACGATATTTTCAATATTCCCAATAAGAATATTTTCCGAATTGATAGGAGGAGGATTATTGATTATACCTTATGAATATCAACCAATAGATTCTAAAATATTAAAATATTCATCACACAAATTCTGTTGCAGCATAAGGCGATGGCCAATTGATTGATTGATTGAATATTAACGTCGCACTGTTCAGCTACCCGAGGGCTTTTGGCGACGGACCACGTAATTTTGAACCATGGTCAAGTGACATGGACGACACCTGAGCTGGCACCACTCTCTCCTAACTACCACACCACACCAACGGGAGAACGTTTCAGCTCTAGACAGATTTAACGTGCATCGCTGCCCTACACGGCGGGTCTTTTGTGGTAATGGGCTCGATCTCGTGACAAGGCAAGCCACGATCCGATACCTATACCACTCGGCTACCGCAGCCAAAGGCGATGGCCAAGTCTCCAGATTTACTAGTGGCGTAACGTGCACCCCTGCAACCCCCGCATCGCGGGGGGGCAGGGTTCTAAAGGGGCCCAAAGCCTGACTTTGCAGGGGGCCCAAATATTCTCCGTTACGCCACTGAGATTTACAGTGGTATCACTGTACTGCAGTGCTTCTCAAACTTTCAATACTGGCGCCCCCCTTTTCGATCAATTTTTTTCGCGCCCCCCTCTTATACATTAATAATGTACTGAATGCAATAATAATGCACTTTGATGCTAAAGCTACAATAGGCAATCTTAATTATAAATCATACAAATTAGTAACATAAGTATATTAAATTTTGCATACTACTTTTAAGCAAAATAAATAAATAAAATAATAGGATAATCATTATGTTATTTTTCCTTTCTCTAATTTTTTAAATTGAACATATTGCAAAATGCGGTAGCTGCTTAGAAGACAAAATATAGATATCTGCTAAATATAGAAAAAGAACTCAGAGGGTCAATATCTATATATAATCATAAGCATTCCTTATAAAAACTTTGCTTTCCAAGACAAGCTCATGGACGTCATTAATACTTATTAAACTTGTTCTTAATTTAGTATTAATTAATTAGTCATAAAATATTCTGTGCAGCACTGATAAATTACAAGTATACAGGCTGAAGTGCCCGCTCATTGATAAGAAAATAAAACATTATTGATATAATAGCTAAATTGTAAGGGAAGCAAAGCCAAGTGCTCGACGATGTTTACAAAAACGTAAAATGATTTTTTTAAAATGGTTGCTCAAATTATAATTAGTTTTAAGCGAATTGTAATTTTAAGCCTCACAGAATTAGCATTTATAATTGATGTTAAACAGTAGCGCACACAGGAATTTTTCAAGGGGGTCCGGGGTCGAAAGTTCACTAATCTTATATCAGGTTCCCCTTTTGATTTTGTCGATTTTCGGGAACAAAACACAGTAAAAAACTAATTCTTAAATAGATAATTAGCCTTAATTAATAAAATTAATCATTAATAACAAATACTTAATTAAATTTTGCGTACTATAAACTTAGAATTATAATCAATCGGAAAAAATCAAGGGCTTTGAGGGGGTCCGGACCCCCCTTGTGTGCGCCACTGATGTTAAATAATGATCAATAATTTTAAATTTTGATGAAGAATAATTGATATATTTTTAATATTTAAAGCGAAAAGACTTCAACATGTTTTAACCCGGGAGCAGGCACGCACTCGATACGGTCGGGGTTATTGAGTCACCCCAATCCTTTTTTTTTATAATTATTTTATTGTACACGATACAAATCATGATTCCAGTGAATAATTTAATTAAGAGAAAGTTTACTTACCTACTTCCAAGGACTTTTCAATTTTTCTTTGGTAATAAATAAACAGTTTTGCCAGAATTAACGATTTCGTAATCTGTGTGTCCCGCGCGACCACTTCCGGGTAAAAAGTATATTCATTATGATAATATGTATGTTACTGCTAAAAAAATTGTGTGAAACGTGTTTCGTTATGCTTTATATGTTGAGAATATTTATAAAAATGTGTCTTGGCCAAGTAATCCTTCATGTGCTTGTGTGTGTGTGTGTGCTCCCCGTGGTTTTCCAAATATCATAAAACTCTTTTGCATTGAAAAAAGCGCAACAGAGAACACATAAGAGAGGGGTCATAACTAACTGTACCAATAACTTAGAAGGTCAAACCGATTACAGCTATAATGTGCAGTATTTCAAAAATAATGACAGTGATGAATTTTTTATGTTCCTAAATTTTTTCGATTCTGGGGGTCTGGGATCTGTTTTTTCTCTGAAAGAGTAGTACGTTAGGTTATATAAGAAAAAAGCGTAATAAAAAAATCTCTCATCATGGGATTACAGTAAATCAAATAAAAGTTTTTTTATTTGGTTATAGGATCAAAGATAACTAATTAGGTATTAAAGAAGTTTTTATTTTTGTTTACTTAATATCGCGCGCGTGCGCCTATAAATTATATCAGAGTAAAAGTGCATTTTTATTATGTCTGAAAGTATTTTGTTTTAATTCATTCCAGTAAAAACTAATTATTTTTTAAATCTTTTATTTTCGATATGCTCGCGCCCCTTTCGTAGGTCATCGCGCCCCCCCCAGGGGGGCGCGCCCCACAGTTTGAGAAACACTGCTGTACTGGACTAAACTGAACGGAACATATCTTTATTTCTAATTCTATTACATGTATATAGTATATAGTTGTTATTAGTACGCTATGTGGCAAACTTTTTTTGTCGTGGTTTTTCAATCACATCAAATCATATTTTGGCACCCAGTTTTCCATTCAAGATGGTGGCTAAACACTAAGAACTAGACATGAAAATAATTTAAAAGAATGGCTTATTCCTGACGAAAGAGTGTAATTACATGGATTTTAGATAAGGCAAAAATGAACTTACTTTTTTATGGAAAACAAGAAAAATACGAATACCAGGATTTTAAAAAATAAAAAAGAGGAATTTTTAGAAATGCTGGAGAAAACATAAAACTCGAAATAGGGGAAGAATGAGGAAAAACACAGTTAAGAAAATTCCGAGTTCTTAATGAATTTTACCCAACAAATAACGATTAAAAATGCATTAATCAAAAGTAAATGTAAAATAAAGTAAAGGGGGAATTTGCAACTCACTGCCAGTAAAAAAATAATTATACCTGATCGATTTACTATTGTGACCGCACAACTTTACACTAAGATTTGCAATAAAAGATACGGCCATCTAATTACTTATCCTGTCTGTAAACATTTCGCTAGTTTACTTATCACGTTTCATAAAGGAGCCTCGTATTATTTTAAATAAAGATACTTGTGTACTCATTAATAAATGTTCAAAATAACCTTATTTGAATTTACGACAGAAGATGAAAACTACAATCCAGACAACGTAAAATATAAAAATGGTTTAATTTGTAAAATAAAAAGATTTAACTCGTTTGCAATTAATACTATTACTGCTGTAAAAATAATCCAATAGATTAATTATAACATTCGTAAGGTTGAAGGCAACCACGGTACCAAACTTACAAAAAATCAAAGCAACCACAATGTAATGTTATCGCCCAACCTAGCGTGAAGTGTGCTGATACTAAACTATTGGTTTGACTGATATACCGCTTTGTCCACGAACGGATAGATAATGCGCATAGATTTACTTTTATAACAAAATATGCTCACATTTTTTAAAAAAAATTCTCAATTTTAATGTAATCTATAGTACTTAGGATGCATTGCCGGTTTATCCACTGGACGCTTGGGGCGCGCACCCAAGGACCCGGGGCATGGAGGGGTCCAGAAGAACCCGGATAAGCTGGACTTAACCAGATTTCCTGTTTATAAATTTCAATCCTCCGGTGCCTAGGAGGACCGTAGATCTTCTGCACCCAGGCCTCGAAATGGGCTTAAACCGGCACTGGCTCGGGCGCCATCCTGTATTCCACGAAACTCGACTACAAGCGCTAAGGAAGCGCGCCAAACAGCGCTTGGCGCGTAGTACTCTTATATCAAGTTTAGTTCCTTTGTGCAGTTACAATTCTGATAGTTAGGCCGACGATATTTTATTCTGGTATAGGCTTGATTGTTGGTGTGTGTGTTGTTTTACAGCATTATTAAAAACTAACTTGCTAACCACAAAGTTTACAAAATGAGACATTTTATCTCGTAATTATATATGCGAGAGAAAAATTATCTTTCTTTTTTGCGCGTTTGGGAAAAAGGATGAGGGTAAATTTTTACGATACGTGCATCGTAAAAATCTACTTCATTCCCACTGCGTAGGCATGGGGAGGGGTTAAGCACTAAATTATCATGCTCCCATGTTAATCCTATAGAGACTGGAAAAAAATTCCCCCCCTAATGAATTAAGTTTAGGATTTGATTTTTGGAGGTCCGCCATATTTTCGTATTAACGTGAGCTTTACGTGGAATGGGTCCCCTTCAGTGCTACCCCCTACAGAGCTTCCTCAGTCATAACTCGAATCCTATGCCACCTTGGTCGACCGCACCGGCTGGATTCGATTTTTCTCCCTATGAGCATCCTAGATATATTTTTTCAGGATCATAGCCCCATTTCTGCACCTATATTTAACATTTTAAAATAATTTTAAAGTTTTAACTCTGCTCGCGTGACCGCCTTTCGTCCAGCTTACCCTGCGCAAGATTATTAGGAAGTATTTAATCTTGTTACGCCAAAGAAGTATATAACTTCTTACGTGCGTACATAAGTACACACACACACACACGTTTTTTCTAAAACATATTATCTTTGTCATTTTCTCCCCTTTAAACTGAACTGTTAGACATATATTATGCACGTCGAATTTCAGTATGTACTAAATTTTATGAACTAAAAATAACATCTAGCTATCGATAGACAAGTAAGAGTTAATTTCTTCCATTTTGTTATGATGTGTACAGCTTTATTTCTTATCAAATATTTTACGTTCAAGTTAAAAGTTTGTTTCAGTGTTTTTTAATCAGATTTAAATCTGAACGGCCGACTTTGTTTTGTAATTTTTGTTCACGCCATCACAATTTGATGTTGTAAGTGTTCAATTTAACCGCCCTGTTACAATCATTTCAAATCGCAGCCACACAAAAATGTAAATTGCAACTTTAAATCACGCAACCGATTTTTTTCAGTGCATTTTGTTGACCTCACGATTGCTCTGTTTCAGCGAATTTTCTACGACATTTATCAGGAAAAAAACACTAAGGAAAGCAGTCAAGCGAAACAAATTTTCAGTTCCACGCGTCGCTGTTTCAAGGATTTCTGGTAATTACAAAGAAGTAGCACCTATTGTGATGCTTGACAAATAGTCAATCGAGAAAATAACGGTTCTGTTCTGAAGAATAATATTTCAATTCCTGGGCCAGGGGGGAAAGAAATGAATGCTACAAAATTTTTATTTTATTTATTCTCAAACAGAAAGTCATCATTGGTTGGAAATGAAACTTGATTCCCCCTTCAGGTAAGGTAGTAGTTAAATATGCCCTTGACTAAATTTTCGCAGAAATATGCGATCAGCTTTCTTTGAAGTTGGTCGCAAAGGGTGGAGTTGGGGGAAGGAAAGGATGGGGGGCGAGTGACGTGGGTGGAGATATTCCCTGTGAACACACACATTTTTCCTTTCTCATCCATGGCACCATTACTTCAGCATGGAAATGTTAATAGATGGCACACACAATCTCATCGGTTCTTAGGTGAATTTTTTAATTGTTTTTTTTTTCCCATTGAGTTGTAAATTTCGCCTTTTCTTTTTTTCTTCCCTTTTTCTTTTTTCTTATTTATTATTTTTTTGCTTGAGTAATATATTTTCCAGTAGCGTCTGGGACTTAAATTACAGTTTTGAACAGTAAATTATAGAGAAATAGATTTTCGGTATTGACTTTGACGTAAATTTAAATTTCGTTTCATTTAAATATGATAGAAGTTAATCTCAGCGAAGCGGAAGACGAAAATTGATGAAATTGATATTTTTTTTACTTGATTTTATATAATATTTCCATCTTCTCTCTCACTCCATCTGCCATCCTTTTTATTTTTCATTTATTTATCCAGCTTCTACTTTTGTATAAGTTCTTGAAAGAGCGCCTTTTGCTCCTAATTGTGATTACTATGCTTTTCTAGTTTTACATGTTTTTTTGTAAACTTTTAAATGATAATGCCGTACTTATTTGTGATATACACTGTTCCAGCATTTTCTTAAAACGTTGAATTTAATGCAAAATATAGAGTTGGAAGGTAAATAACGGGCTTATATAGGAGGAAAATTTAAAAATAACATATCTAACCCTCTCGCTTCGAGGTTATTTTATCAGAGTAGGTAAAAAATTGACGAATTTTTTTATTACATATTTCAAATTTGTATATTAAATTTACATTTTAGAGTTAAAATATACAAAAAAATCTTTGCAAAAGAATTTTTATTTTAAAATGTAGAGTTAGATCACAAAAATATGAACATTAAAACGTAAATGAAAGCATAAACATAAACAGCACGCATTGCACAGCTAAATAGTCGGAAAAAATGCATACACTTGACAATCGCGGGATGCGCAGCGAGAGGGTTAAAAAAGAAACCTACTTTTGGATTTTTCTTCCAAATGTTAGATCTCTCTTAATTATTAATTATGCTGAAATAAAAATTTTATCAATTTTTAAAATACAAAATTGTTTGAAATGAAAACAAAACCGTAAATGATAGAAAAACTATTACACTGATCTTAAATACACTGGCCTCAAAAAGTTAAGGTACAACCGGGTTTTTGTGTCTAATTTGCAAATGAATGAATGTAGAAACAAAAAATTTGGAGGATATGTGCCTTAAATAGTTTTTTATTGAATGCGTCATAGAAATTTGTATAAGTGTATTGCAAAAACGATTTATAACAAAAAAAGCAATCTCTGCGGAAAAGTCCATTCTTGGAGAAAACAGCACATCACAGTGTTATGTGGTAAAATGGCATAAAAACAATACAAAAATGGGTTCTAATAAGCAATGTGTCCACCCCTAACTTGAATGCATTGGCGGTATCGATTTCACATGCTATTTATTAAGTTGTCGGACACCGGAATAGGAAGCGAAGACCAGACACAGAGTAAGCCTTGTTTCAGCTCATGTAACGACCTTGGAGGAGGATTTAAAGCACCAACCTATCTGCCAAGATAGTCCCAAAGATGTTCTATCGGATTCAGGTCTGGAGATCGAGCTGGCCATTCCATTCGTTCCAAACCGTGATCCTCCAGATACTCCTCAACAATCCGAGCTCGGTGAGTTCGTGCATTATCATCCATCAGAATGAAGTCGTTACCAATAGCAGCAGCATATGGGCGGACATATGGATCAAGGATCTTATCCCGATATCTAAGACCAGTTACGGTTCCTCCATGGAACACATGCAGGTCAGTGTGGCCACCGAGCGAGATCCCTGCTCAAACCAGGATTCCACCACCTCTATAACTGTGTCTTTCAACAGTGTTGATTGATGGTATCTAGTGCGCTGTTCCTCCAGATCAGTAGACGCCCTGAATCACTCTCCATTGTAAATCTGGACTCGTCTGTGAACAGCACAGAAGCCCATTGTTGCTGCGTCCAAGAAACATGTTCTCTTGCCCAGCATAAGCGGTTCCTTCGCTGTCGTTCGTTGAGGGGAACGCACACAACTGGTCTTCTTGCATACAGACCTGCATTGTGAAGACGATTTCGCACCGTAGTAGCGGAGATTCTTTTTCCTGATGCTTGAAAGTGGTCTGCAACGAGCTGCGGCACAGTAGTGGTTCTTCTCCTTCGTGCCGAAAGAGCTAGAAAACGGTCTTCTGCAGGTGTTGTAGCTCGTGATCGGCCTGGAACAGGTCTTCTGGACACAGAATCTTCGGATTGGTATTGATCCCAAAGTCGCTGAACACATTGAGACGTCTAGCAGCATCAGTCTGCGACAATCCCATTTCCATCCATCCAACTGCCCGCCACCTTAACGAATTGGGTAAACGACGTCTCTGAGACATTTTCTAAACTCTATTGACTATTGTCACCAAAACTGCCAACAACTGTTGAAAATCAACACAACTTACACACAAAAGAACGAAAGCTTGATATTTGCATATTTTTCTCTCACTCATAAATATACGTTCTTTTCTATAAAATAAAAAGTTGTAGCAATCGTTTTTGCATTAATGTTTTTAAAGTTCGTTAGTATCATTCATGTAAACTATGCATTTTATTGTTACTGCCATTTTTTATGGTGAGCTTCGAAAAACATGTTGTACCTTAACTTTTTGAGGCCAGTGTATATATATGGACAGTGATATTTTAATCTGTATATTAATTTCATGAAGTATCGCTTTAGCATTATTATGTAAGAATTGATATTTACTATAACTATTTTTAATTATGTTACAATTATCTTAATTCTTAGTTTACCTTGGTATTCCTCCTATTTTTATACAAAATACAAAGTCTTTTAGATACACAATACTTTTAAATAGCCCCCATAACCAGAAAGCGCACAGCATTCGATCCGGCGAACGTAGTGGCTATGGATTAGGAAAAAAGCGATTAACAACACGTTTCTCTGTGAAGTGCTGGAGCAATAGCGCCTTCACGGATCCATGGATGGGGGGGGGGGTGACATCCTGCATGGAAATGGTCGACGTAAGGACCCGCCTTTGCTGTAGTTGCGGCACAACAAACGTCTGCAGCATGTCATGGTACCGACCCACAGTGGGCACTTTTCCCGATCTGGCGCTCGGAAATTATTGTGTGTATGGCTTTAAAGTCTTCATAATTATATCTAATGATCAAAAATCATACTAATTAATGTAAATTGCGCATCCTTTTCTGTTTTTTACTAAGAAATAAGGTTAATAAGGTCTTAACTAATTTTTATGTCAAGCTTGAATTTGATCAAGAATAAATGATTGCTAAGTGGAACTAATTTTTAAATAAGGATCTAAGGATATTAACAGAAGCAGAAGTTTACACGTGGAAAAATATATACAAGAAACAGCGTGGTAGTTCAAAACATTAAATTTTAACAGACTAAACAAATACAATCAAACATAATATTGTACATAAACAATAGAGAATAATAGGTAGTGTTTAAAAGGACTCGGCACGCTTTGGTCATTTTTTTAATTTATGTATTTAAAAATTAAATTTTAGCATTTCATATAATGTTTCTAGATAAGAAAATGATACGAGATAAAATTTTGCACATATTACATATTCACACAATTTTATAAATTAATTTTTTTTAAAAAAAATTTAGAAATTTTAAAAATTTTCTTTTGATTTTATGTGTCAATTAATTTTTTGCCGTGGAATTTTTGTAATAGTTCTGAGGATGTTCTAAACACCTTTAGGGATCGATTTTTACAATACCTTAATAAGTTTTGGAGAAAAAAAATAATAAAATGTTAGCATATATATATATATATATATATATATATATATATATATATATATATATATATATATATATATGCTAAAATTCATTTAAAAGCCTAATATTTCCCACATTTCATTTTTTTAAGAAAAGAAGTATTCAATTTGCAGCAAAAATGGATCCCTAATTTTGTTACATGCACTACATATAAGACGCAGGGGAAAAAATGGAAGTGATTGGTATACATAATTGTGGAAGAAGTGTTTTTTTTTTTGAAAGCTAAAAAATACAAACTGAGAAAACCCATTTTATTTTTACCATTGTATTACTTTTACCTTTCCTTGTTCGAGAAATATACGAACGCATAATTGATAATGAATCATTCAATTTTGATTTGCTGTTTGATATAACAAAAATTATACACTCACTGATATTCAGATTATTTAATTTCAAATTTTAAATACCACTATAGGAATTACATTTGATTTGTTAATGCATGATTATAGGTTTTCCCATCTCAGTTTATCTAGAGTTAACCGCAAAGAATTATGTATTAATATCGCTGCATACTTACTCAAGAATTTGTTTTGTCAACAGGTTCCCTTATTGTAAGCCATAATCAGATAATGGAAGAAATGATAATGTTGCCTTGTCGCTTGATGGATTAATTATATATTTATGTTGCATTTCGAAAAAACTCGAGAGCTATTAGTGCAGTGAATCTCAACCTTCTTTCTGTTGCGGTACACTTATAACAATTTCAAAATTTGGCGCACGCTAACAATAAAATAACTTTAAAAGAATTTTACTTATGATTGTAATACACTATGTAAAATAGCTCATAATAATAATTTGCATTGTTAAATAAAATAATATGTACGAAAAAGACAACAAAATGTTTATAGAGAATGTAATTACAAATTAATTATAAGAATGCATTTAATGTGAAATGTGAGCTTGATGATTTTTGATAATTTCCTTTATATTTGGTACTAAAAATGATAATGCCACTCTCCTTTCGTTACATACATATAAAAGTCCAGACCTTTTTTTTCATTTTTATATTTGTTAATGCTGAAAATCCAAATTCACACAAATAAGATGTCGAAAATAGTAACTAAATCTTGAAAGCCTTTTTGTCTATTATGGGATAATGCCTCAAACTTTAATCTAAAATGTGAATCAGTTGACTCTTCTGAAAGTTTTGAAATTAAATCTCGATTATTACAGAGCGAAACTAGTTCTTCCTCTCTTCATACAAAATTAATTCAGTTACAGATGTATACGTTATCACAGGGGTGTCCAACACGCTGCCCACCGACTCTTTTTAAAAAATTTTTAAATATCAGATTTTTAAAGTTTATTCACTGAAAATTTATTTGAGGGGAAATTTATATATATATATATATATATATAATACATACATACAATATATTTGCCTGTTACCCGTTCTTGTTTTAAAATAAATCCTTTTTGATAATAGAAATGTCCTTTAGATTAAAATAGATTTATATTTTATCAAAGAGATTTTGATTTTACTATAGTAAATTACTTTTTTAATAAATTTCGAATTGCACTGTACATATTCTTTACTATGGATGGTACATGATTCTCTGCGTGTGCGACTTTCGTTTCTCCTCCTTTTCTGTTATGAGTGTCCAAAATACAAAAGACAGTCAGAGATGTTTTTGAAAGTTTAAAAAAAATATTCAGGACGGTAAAGATAAAGGACAATGTATACTTAATCGTTTGCGAATGACAGCACTATCAAATTTCAACAATGAGTAACGAAATATCAATTCAATAGGAACACCGTAATTTTCAAGCAAATGGCAGCGCGCGCTATAATATTTTAAACATTATTTGATCATTGCGTTATTATATTATATAAACATTATTATATTATCTATGTCTGTATACGTGAAAAATAATGAAAACAGTAAAAATTAGTTCATTGTGTTTTAAATTTTCAATCCAATGAATGCTTTTTTGTTTCCAAATCTGATATAAAGGTACATATACTTACGTGCGGCCCGCGAGATAATAATGTTGTTTCGATTGATTGATTGATTGAATATTAACGTCGCACACGAGGGCTTTTGGCGACGGACCACGTAATTTTGAACCACGGTCAAGGGACGTGGACGACACCTGAGCTGGCTCCCCCTCTCCTAACTACCACACCAACGGGAGAACGTTTCAGCTCTCGACAGATTTAACGTGCATCGCTGCCCTACACGGCGGGTCTTCAGTGGTACTGGGCTCGAACTCGTGACAAGGCAAGCCACGGTCCGATACCTATACCACTCAGCTACCGCGGCCACAATGTTTTTTCGAAGTGGCCTGCAAGGTCATTTGGGTTGGACACCCCTGCGTTATCACAAATGGATTACACACCGAATGAAATTTATTTATACCTAAATTTGGGAAATAATGTTAAGTCAGAGTATAATTAAGAATTTTAAAAAAAAAAATTTGCGGCACAGTGGTTGTGAATCACTATATTAGCGACAGATTTAATATACTTGAATCACAGTGAAGAGACAAGAACGAAACGAATCATCACTCTACTTGCTTAAATTACACATCTTACCAATGTTAAGCATAGATTTAACTTGTACGAGCTCTTCTACATGACGGGTCTTGCTCGACATTGAAATTCGAACTAACAACTCCTTCGCATAAGAACGTTAAAAAAAAAAACACAGTTACATAAATCTGTGCAATATCCACGCAATCATACAATTAGCTAGCATTCGGGGATAAAAGCCTTTGTTGCTCCAAATCATGTAAACCTATCACATAATCAATCAAAATGATGACACATTGTGTAGGAATGGAATTTTGAACCCACAATCAAGAAGCTCACACTCCACTACTGGTCTTCCATTTTGTCTATAAATAATACGGTGTGGGTCTGATATAAGGATATATTTTTTTTATATGTGGCGCACGAGATTATGCTTTTCCGAAGTGGCTCGCAAGGACATTTGGATTAGCCATCCCTGTACTAAGTAGTTACAAGAAAGAAACTTGATGTATATTTAACAATCTCTTTCGCATTTAATTTTTTAAAAATCTGTTGTGTAAATTACAATGCACGGCAAGGCGGAAACCGGAAAAAACTCTGAGTCGTACTATTTCGACTGTGCGGGTAGAGAGCTGGGGTTACGAAACGTTGTAATGTGTGTATATACTTTGTGTTCTATTTACTGTTCTCTTCTCTAAGTTAATACCTATCAATAATCATCGCTTTTGGTTATTGATATTGCATAAAAACAATTTTATTGTGAGTCTAAAATCATTTAACTAAAATCAAATCTCTTTCTCCATTTTTTTTCTCAAATTCCAACCTCTTTGTGGAAACATTAATTTTTTTAATTACTTTTCAATTATTTTTTCTCCGAATATTTATACCATTGAAGATCTTTTCTCCACAAGTATAGATTCCGATAAATACATTTTCTTTTCTCCATACAACATACCCTCACACATAATGCGTAGTTAGAGCCCTGATCAAAAAAGACAAATGTAAAAATTGAAATTATTGACCATGACGGATTTAGACAGGCCAGTGATGCCTAACTACTAGGGCGGCACATTTTTAAGGGCACCAAAATTTTCAAGGAGGCAAAAATTTGAAATCGATTATGTTTTTTATCAACTGTAAGACTGAATTTTAATGCTTCTTTTCTTGCATTGACAACCTCAAGATGTCAATATTAAAAAAGGGTAGAATTATTTTTTAAAATAACTAATCGTGTAAGTATAGTTAAAATTTTAAATATATAACAAATAGGTATTGAAAAAATGTTCGTTAAGTATAGCATTTATCTAGTGACGTTAGATTTTTCATAAATTTTTCTTAACATTCTGAGAATGTACCTTTTGTTTGCTCATCATTACACAAAATATTAATTCACCCAATTTAATTATACCTTCGTCCGGTTACTCAAAAACCTTATTTACTTTTATATTTCCATTAATATTTTTTTAATCTCGCATAAAAATTTTATAGATTTGCGTAATGTGCGTGGCGTTTTTCAAACACTGCCCTGATGAATTTAGAAGGGTCGTAACTTGGAAAATCACAAAAATATAAAGAAATAGGCTTCTAAACTTAAATTAAATGAGTCAAGTTATTTTTAACGTTATACTCCACTTAATATGTTTTTTAATCATTTTTATAGGTAGAATATATAGATATAGATATCGGTATCTATATATATATATAGATATCGGTATATATATATATATATTCTTATACAGATATCGCTTTGCATGTTTATCTAAGTATTCCTGCAACAAAATTCTTGGGTTCTGGAGGAAGATCGTTTTCCACCCCTGAAAAGAGTAAAAAATTATTTACGTGCAGGTATGAAGCAAGATAGGCTCAATGCACATGCATTATTAAGCACAATTAGTTCAAGAAGTTAAGTATGAGGACGTAATTCATAAGTGCTCAGGCGGATGAAAGCAAGAAACAAATGTATTACATGATTAATTAGATAGATCTGATTTATTTCTTAATTAAAAGCAATTTATTCTAAATTGTATGTTTAGTTGTTATACCAAATATGTATATATATATGTATATATATATATATATATATATATATATATATATATATATATATATAATTCATGCCTAAATTCAAAACCTAAATTTAATTCGAATTCATTATTACTATTCGCAGTAGCGCACACAGGAATTTTTAAAGGGGGGGGGGGGTCCGGGGTCGAAAGTTCACCATTCTTGTACTATGCTCCTTTTGATTTTGTCGATTTTCGGGAACAAAACATAGTAAAAAACTAATTATTGAATAAATAATTAGCACTAATTAATAAAATTAATAATTAATAACAAATACTTAATTAAATTTTACGTACTATATACATAGAATTATAATCAATCGGAAAAAAAATCAAGGGCTTTGGGTGGGTCCGGACCCCCAGGAACCCCCCCCTTGTGTGCGCCACTGACTATTCGTATTATTATTATTATTGAAGCCCAGTGGCTGCGTGGTAGTGTATCGTGCTTCCACGTCACAGGTCTCGGGCTGGGCAGTGGCGCAAAATGTTAGGGCCTCCCTGGAAACTCAGGTTTTGGCCCCAAGCCCAAATACATACTTAGCATTAGTCTAGCTTTGGGCCCCCTAGAGTCCCTGCCTGCTGCAATTAAGGGATTACAGGGGTGTATGTTACGCCATTGGGATTGGGCAAGGTCGACTCAGCCTTTCATCCCTTCAATGGATCGATAAATGAGTACCTAGCTTGATTGGGAACTGATCACTGGGGGTTTCGCGTCAGACTGACCACTTGACCGAAACATCTGCACATGCACCCCTGTGTCTAAGGCTACCTAAATTGAGATATGCACAGTAGGCCTTGGTCTTTATGGGCTGTTGCGCCACTGAGTTCAGTTTAGTATTATTATTATTATTATTATTATACATAAGGGAACAAATTAACTTGGGCCTAGGGCACCATCGAACCTAAATCCGTCACTGATGATTGAAAATATTATATTTGATTAAATTTCCTCGATAAATGTGAAAGTTCGATTCAATAACTAAATTAAAATAATTGGGATTGCAGGGTATTTTATTAAATGTTTAATAGGAAACTCTAAATACAAACTGGAACGCTTATTCAAGAATCCTTTTGTAAACTTCTGTGTTTTAAATTTCAAGCTACAGAACCAGGACATGTTTCCAGAACTGTGCTTTATCAACAATTTCAGTCGATTAACTATGTAAGAAAAAATTGGTTATTTGATAATGCATTCAAATGAGCTTCCAGTCAAAATACTTTTAAATTCTTAATCACTCAACTCAACGTTATACTTTTGCAACTTAATATCAGTAAATTAATTGGTGGAAAATAAAATGATTGCTAGCTGGAATATTTCCTTGTAATGATGTAATCCAAAACCTATTCCTCCCTTCATATAATTCTACACGTTCCATTGTTTACCTTATAAAAAGGCTGTGGCATTGGCGAAGGAGTACATCATTATAGGCAAACCGTATAGTCTTACATTTCTGGAACGAAATAAAACATGATTTTTCAAACGAAATAAGTGGAAATACTGAGACAAATAAATTGAACCATGAAAGCAAGGGATTTCGGAAATATTATATTCCATTATTATCTTTTCTTCCCCGTTAGAAAAATCATCCTATTTCAAAAGCCCTTTTACAGGGGGTGGGGTGGGTGCTTAAAGCCGCCCGCTCGGTGTTAAGCCTCATTACAGAAGAGGGGGGACCCCATCTGTTGTGTGTTATTCGAGGGAGAGTGAGTCTTTGTGAAAGAAGCAAGGTTTATAAAACTGAGATTTATTCTGGATTTGTGTTAGGGTTTCGTGGGAATAGTCCATTTTTTTGTTTTGCAAAGAATGTATCCGTGTATTTTCCATTGTTAATGGTTAAAATTGTTTGAGCTCTAAAATGTAGGGTTAAATGATTGTGCTGATACTAAAAATGGGGATCATGAGATTTTCTGAAGATTTATTCTCCCAATTTTAAGATCTAAAAGGGTTCTAATGTACCATAAGGGGCATTAGTGATGATCCGAAGAGTTTTTTTGTTGTTGTTGTCATTGTTGAACTTGGATTTTACTGCTATATATATATATATATATATATATATATATATATATATATATATATATATATATATTAGGTTAGTGCTTTCCAACCTTTTGATCACTACAGACCGGTCTTACCGCGGTGTTGTAGGTGGGACGTTGATTGCTTATATTTTAGATTGTTTTGATTTCATAATTTTAATTTAATTGTATTTAAACAAGCCCTTATGCAGAATAAAATACAGTTACACCACTGGCGTAGCTAGTCTCGAGTGGGCCCCGTATCAAATTTCCTTGGGGGCCATTATTTGGGGCATTTAGACGGTTTACAATTGTTTTTTACACCTGTTGGGGCCCATGTAGCTTCAGGGCTCCGTATCATTGATACGGCAGAAGCTACGTTCCTGCCTATGAGGTAAAAGTCTTGAATAGACGTAAGTCTTCTAATTATTTAAAATCTTCTCATATCTCGCGTACCTCGTTAATCGCTCTCCATACTTGATAATTGGGTTCATCTCTTAACTTTGGTTAGTTTAATTTGTGTTGTTGTAGGTATTGTGAATAAATTGAGTTATTTTGAATAAGGCTAGTCTTCCTTTCATACCTTAAGACGCGTCGGGCAGACCTTTACAAAGACTACCTAATAATTAACTGTAAAATAACTTGTCTGGCTTTCTGAGAAGACTGAATGTACTCGTAATTTTCAGGGGGGGAGTATAAACGTGTCATTCATGCGGATCCTTTTTTCTTAGTCTTAAATTTCTCAGAATACGATACTCCATTATTCTGGAGAAAAATATATTTTAAAAAACGTACAATATATATATGAAATACGTTTAACGCAAAAACACGAAATAATGCAGCGGTCCCGACAAACTCCTACGTATTTCCACGCATTTTTTCTATTAACACGAAACGAAAATTGCTTACACGAAAAGATTTCCCTTCTGGGATTGAACAAAATACGGAGGATACCGGCCGGCTTGGAATGTCCTATTGTATTATTGGAAGAATTCATTGCAGCAGATGATATTGTGTGTACAGCCCCAATTATGGCAGACAAAGACATTTTTTAGTTCGTTCAGAGTTAAAAAAATATCTTTGATGCAGATTCCGACGAAGAAAATGAATAATGCAGCTCCTGTTCCCATAACATCCGAAATGAGGAACGTCATGAAAAGTATGCGCAGATGCACATTCCAGTGATGAAATGAATAACAAAATGGAATATATCGAACAATTTGTTGACAATCTGATGCTAAAGAAAACAATGTAAAAAATAAGAAGATTATTTTTCCAAAAACTCAAATAATGTTTTGTTTTTCAAAAAAAAAATTGTGTTAAATATATGCATGTCTATTTAAATAAAATAAACTTTAATAAACTTAATATATATTGTTGATACATTTTTTTGGCAATAACACGAAATTCTTTCAACATTTAAAATATTTCAGTCCCATCAGTTTCGTGTTAAGCGATTTTCATTGTACATGAAAGATATTTAAAAAAATTTATAGTAGCTACCTAACGTAACTATTGTAGTAGTTATAGCTAAGTGAATGAAATTTTTTAATTATAGTTACTTTAAAAGCTTGTAAGTATAGGTATTTATGCTGCAATAGTTTTTCTAAGCTTATTTTGAAAGCTTTTTGAAGCGACATCTGACTTCTTGGTCTACATAATTTTTCTAATTCACTTATAGATAAGTTTTTTTCCCTGATAGTTTTCCACCACTAAGAAGTTTTTATTACAACTAAGTTTATGGGAATTTTGTTTATCGATTATATTTTGAGACTTATTACTTAGCTTAGCTTAGCTTATTACTTAGTTTAAACTATACTTAACTGCAAAATATGAATCTGCGAAAAGCGTGCACAATTCATCTCTTGACTGTACCATGCGCGGAACAATGCTCTCGGATGTTGCTTTCAATATAACTACATTTACTCCTCGAATAAATTCATAAAAATTGTTAAATTTCTAACTTTTCAGTATTAAACAAAAAAAAAATAGACCATTTTTTATTATTATATTATTAGTCCGATTTCCACTGCAAAAACAGGGCGGTTCTCTATAACCTTTCTTAGCTTGTGCGCATAGTTTTCAAGGCCTGTATAAGAAAATACTCATAAAATATATACTGTGCAATAACATTCTATTCTTCTTAAACTTTGCTATCTATCGGGAAATCTAGACTTATTTTGATTCTTCAATAACTATTTAAAATTCAGCATATTTATTCGACGCATTATAAGTTTTATTTTGAGAAATTGCACAAAATTTTGCTTGATTGATGGAACTATACACGGCCGCCCCTTGTTTTGGCCGCCCTTCTGCAGTGCATGCGCTGCACACCAGCTAGGATCGGCCCTGCTCCTAGTTCTAGTGGCCGCGGTAGCCGAGTGGTATAGGTATCGGATCGTGGCTTGCCTTGTCACGAGTTCGAGCCCAATGCCACTGAAGACCCGCCGTGTAGATCAGCGATGCACGTTAAATCTGTCGAGAGCTGAAACGTCCTCCCGTTGGTGTGGTGTGGTAGTTAGGAGAGGGTGGTGCCAGCTCAGGTGTCGTCCACGTCACTTGACCATGGTTCAAAATTACGTGGTCCGTCGCCAAAAGCCCTCGTGTAGCTGAACAGTGCGACGTTAATATTCAATCAATCAGCTCCTAGTTCTATTTTTCCAAAGTCATTACTGTTAGGGTTCATGTACGCCACTAGATGGCGCTATTTAAATTATAAGGTGTGTACTATTGTTTACGCGGGAGAAAAAAAACAACGGTTGGAAGGAGGCTGTACGAGCCATTCGCTCTATGTTAGCGATACTTTTTTATATATAATGTTTTATGATAAAGTAAAAACAAGAAATTGAAAGAGGCTGTGCGGGCCATTCGCTCAATGTTAGCGATATTGTTTTATAAATATTGTTAAAATAAAACCATTTGAAAGACTTCAACATAAAAATTGGAGGCACCAGGACGAGATGCAAAGAGATAAGTCATTTTGAATAATATTTTTGATATTTGAAACTGTTATTAGGACTTATTGTGCATAGAACTAATTTGAATGAATGAACCAAATTGTTTTTGATTTCATGATTTTACTGCATATTTTTATTATTGATTTGGATATTTTGGTGAATAAATTTTTTTATATGAGTGAAACAGAGAAAGCTCAAATGGCTGAAATTCGAGCAGCCAGAGGTCGTGTAAAGGCATCTTTGACCAGGCTAGAAAATACTTTTGATGAGATAAATACTCGAAATGAAATTTCTATTCGGTTATCCAGATTGGATGACTTATTCAAAGAATTCGAACGATTAGATTCGAATTTGAGTTTAGAGGAATCTGAACTCCAAGAGTTCGAAGAGAGATACTTTTATTTGAATGCTAAATTTAATGATAAATTAGATGAATTAAATGTTCAGAATCAAGGTAGAACACAAAATTCAGTAGCGAGTTCAATTACTTCGAACTCAAATGTTAGTAATTTTAGGTTACCAAAATTGAGTATACCACAGTTTAATGGTCATTTTAAGGACTGGATAAATTTTAAAGATTTATTTGTTTCTACTGTGCATTCACAAGTGTCAATATCGAACGTTGAAAAATTCCAGTATTTGAAAGGTCTACTTACTAATGAGCCAGCTTCGTTAATTAAGCATATGCCTATATCTAATGATTCGTATGAAGAAGCTTGGCAAAAATTGTTAGATAGGTATGACAACAAAAACAAATTGTTCAGTCATTAATTAAAACGTTTTTGGATCAAAACCTATTTCGAAGCTAATTGTTTTAATTTGCGTAAATTATTGGACACGAGTGATGAATGCCTAAGAGGGCTTAATGCTTTAGGTGAGCAAGCTTCTAGTAAAGACTGCTGGTTAATTTATTTATTATTACAAAAAATTGATCCAGAAAGTAGACGTTTATGGGCTATTAAATCATCTGAAGAAGAATTTCCAAACATGAAAGCTTTTCTTGATTTCCTAAACGTGAGGTGTTCTTCTTTAGAATTAATGTCAAATAATGAATCTGAATGTACAATTCCGATAAGAAGTAATTATGCAAATTCTAATATAGAAAATGATAAGGTCTTAAAATGTTTGAAATGTAAAGGAACACACCCTTTATTTAAGTGTATTCAATTTAAGAACATGGATGTTAATTGTAGAAAAAATTTTGTAAAACGTTTTTCATTGTGCTTTTATGTTTAAATAATTATAAATATAAATCTTGCCCAAATAACCATTTAAAATGTTCTCTATGCTCTTCTAAGTTCCACAATACTCTTTTACATGAAAAAGGCCCAACGGAAACGCGTTGTTTACAAATTCTTTACAGGGGAATGAAACTTCACAGAGGGAGGGAACTAGCGCAGAGACTCGCAACAAAGCGAGTGAGTTCAAAGGTCAAGCGGGAGAATCGGAGATTTATTCTGGGGCTTCGGTGAACAGTGAATTAAATCTTTCTTTTCTGCCCACAGCAAAAGTAAAAAGATATTTTATAATAATAATTCTAATGAATCATTTATCTGCAGAGCATTATTAGATTCTGGGTCTGAATGTTGTTTTATCTCAGAAAGAGTTGTAAATATTTTAGGATTAAAAAAGAAAAAGCAGTAAAATTTCTCTTTCGTGGGATCGCGGGGTTACTGCAGGTCAAACTAAAGGCTGCGTTGATTTGGTTATCGGATCACAGTCTTCGAATGAGCGTTTGAAGTGAACGCTTTCATTTTAAATAAAGTTACTTCACAAATTCCTTCGGAGTTTTTGGATGTGAAGGATTTAGATTACTTAAAATCGATTCCTCTTTCAGATGAGGAATTTATGAGTCCTAAAGAATGTGATATAATTTTAGGATCTGATTGTTTTTTTGATATTCTTCGCAGTGGAAAAAATTGTTGGTTCTAAAAATGAACCCATTGCACAAAGAACTATGTTTGGATGGGTTGTTGCAGGAAAACTTAATGTTAAAAATAAGGAACCACATGAGTTATATTCTCATTTTTTAAGTACTGCAAACGAATTAAATACTGATTCGCTTCTTCAGAGATTTTGGGAAACGGAGGAATTATCCGTTAAAAAAACAATTTCTTTCCGATGAGGAACAATTTTGTGAAAACCATTTTAAATCAAATTTTAAATATAATGATGAGGGTAGATTTGTAGTAAAAATTACCGATATACAGAGACACCTCACGGTTGGGTAACACTAAAGGAATAGCAATTTCTCGGTTGCTTGCAATGGAGAGAAGATTTCAAGTAGATAAGGACTTTGAAAGGCAGTATAAAAAAGTTTATGATAGAATACGAATCATTGGGGCATATGATGCCCGTGGAAAACAATGAGAAATCTATGGACCCAAAAATTTATTTTCTTCCTCATCATGCTGTTATGAAAGGTGACAGTGTTTCAACGAAATTACGTGTTGTATTTGATGGCACTTGTAAACCTTCAAATGGAAATTCTCTTAATTCAATTTTGGGAATAGGTAAAATGTTACAGCCTGACCTCTTCACGATTTTAGTGAAATTTAGATTGAATGAAATTGCTTTTTCCGCTGACATCCAACAGATGTATAGACAAATACTAATTGATCAAGAAGATCAAAATTTTCAGCGCATTGTGTGGAGAGAATCAAAGGACTCTCCCATACGGGAATATAAACTGCGTACGGTAACATACGGTACAGCATCAGCACCGTATTTAGCTACTCGCTGCTTGTTTCAAACGGGGTTAGATCTTGAAAGAGATGATCCTGCTGTTTCATCCCTTATAAAGGAATCTTTCTACATCGATGACTTAATGGCAGGAGCCCCTTCGAGTGAGGAAGCAATTTCCTTGATAAAAACACTTTCTAACATACTAGAAGCAAGAGGATTTCATTTAAGGAAGTGGCGGTCCAATTCATCAGAAGTACTTTCCCGTATTTCCTCAAACTGGGTAGGAGATAGTTCCAATTTGGAAATCCATCCTGATGAATGCTCCAAGGCCCTAGGACTTACCTGGAATTCTATGAAGGATATCTTCATTTTCAATTTAAAAGTAAATTTTCCGGACAATATCACTAAACGTTCTTTCCTGTCACAATCGGCAAGATTGTTCGATCCTCTCGGTTTCCTGACTCCCTGTACCGTGTCTATTAAGATTTTTTATCAACAGTTATGGCTGTTGAAATTAGATTGGGACAGTCCTCTTCCAGAAGCGCTTGCAACAAAATGGAAAACATTCCAGAAGGAGTTTGAACAAGTTTGTTCAATCCACATTCCCAGGTGGATCCACACTACTAGCAAACAAATAACTCTGCATGGTTTTTGTGATGCGTCTGAGTTGGCCCATGCATCGGTCATCTATGCTGTGCAGCCGCAAGCCGATGGTAATACCAAGGTGACTCTTTTAGTGGCCAAATCAAGGGTGGCACCTCTAAAGTCAGTATCAATTCCAAGATTGGAGCTCAACGGTGCACTGTTACTTGCACGCCTGTATGCAACCTGCAAGAACATCTTGAAGGAGCAACTCTAGCTTTACAATTTGTGAATTAATTGTAAATATGTATCATATTTTATATTTGCATGCTGGATGTACTGTATTATTAGGTATTATTAAGCAAACTTATTGGATTATTGGTTTAAAAAATATTGTAAAAAAAAATGTATTCATAAATGTATAATATGTTGTAGGTATCGAGCAACTACATCCAAGCAATTAATGGGTGATCTACCAACTCATAGGGTTACTCCCAGTAGGCCATTTTCTGTTTGTGGCGTAGATTATGCTGGCCCCATCAATATTTTAAGATATAGAGGTAGAGGAGCAAAGACTACTAAGGGATATATAGCTCTTTTTGTATGTTTTGTTACCAAAGCTCTACATTTAGAACTAGTGAGTGATCTCACTTCTGAGGCTTTTATTGCCTCCTTGAAACGCTTTTGTGCTAGAAGAGGAGCACCTAAGCACATTTATTGTGATAATGGTACCACTTTTGTTGGTGCCAGAAGAAAATTGCTAGAAATATTTAAATTTGTATCAAAAATTAATGAAAATGAACACTTTTGCTATTTTCTATCTCAAGTGAATATAGAGTGGCATTTTAGCCCTCCAGTGAGTCCTCATTTTGGAGGATTGGGAAGCAGGAGTTAAGAGTATTAAGTACCATTTAAAAAGGGTAATTGGAAACACAAATTTAACTTTTGAGGAGTTCAGCACTTTGTTAACACAAGTAGAGGCAATTCTGAACTCAAGACCTCTAGTCTCTTTGGATTGTGACAATGATCCAGACAGTTTAAATATTTTAACTCCTTCTCATTTTCTCATAGGTGAGGTTATTACCTCTTCCCCTGAGCATACCAATGATGATAAACTTTCTTCTCTCCCGTTGGGATATTGTCCAAAAAATGAAGTTAGGTTTTGGAGAAAGTGGAAAATGGATTATCTGAGTAATTTGCAAAACAGAACTAAATGGAAATCTCCTAACCATAATTTTAAGGTTGGAGAAATTGTAATTATTAAGGAATATAACATTCCTCCAGCCACCTGGCCTTTAGGTAAAGTAATTGAAACGCATCCAGGTAAGGATGGTGTTGTAAGAGTAGTAACTCTTAGAACTGTTAAAGGTAGATTTAAAAGACCAATTCATAAGCTTTGTAAACTTCCTCTACATCAAGAATAACTTCTTGATGGGGAGTATGTTAGGTTCATGTACGCCACTAGATGGCGCTATTTAAATTATAAGGTGTGTACTATTGTTTACGCGGGGAAGAAAAAACAACGATTGAAGGAGGCTGTACGAGCCATTCGCTCTATGTTAGCGATACTTTTTATATATAATGTTTTATGATAAAGTAAAAACAAGAAATTGAAAGAGGCTGTGCGGGCCATTCGCTCAATGTTAGCGATATTGTTTTATAAATATTGTTAAAATAAAACCATTTGAAAGACATCAACAATTACAGAAATTATGGATAAAATTTTCTAGAGGTTTTAGCATACTAAATATTTTTGATGATTTCATATGTAAGCTTTCATCAACTATTTCAATATCGATTGATAGAGGTCAGGTAAAAGTGTGAAATTGTAGATAACAATAATTTAGAGAGCATATTCGGTAATTTTTAATTTATGGGATTTAATCAATAGATATTGACTGCTTTCAGAGTAAAATAAGTTTTCTTTTTCAATTTATTTTCGCCAAAGTAATAATATCTAATAGTATTAAATAGAGTTGTAACAATATGACTTTCCCCTTGAAGTTTAAAATTAAGTTAAGATGACTAGTAATATCAAATTATAAGGCTAGGTCCTTTATCCATTGTCCATCTTTTAATTCAGTACATTCGTAAGTTTTGTTTCCTAAAAGTTTATAATTTTGGTCCAGCAATTTGAAGAATCGTTTTAACACTTTCTGATTTGAAAGCCATTGAACTTCCGTACAATATGGTAGATCGGGGTTTTTTTTTTTTTGTATTCACTTTCTTTATCTTCCAGGAAAAAAAAGGAAAGTGACGCTGATTAAAAAAAAAGTCTATGTTCTCGAATATAATTTATAACTTTTTGGTGACTATTTTAAAAGCATGTCCAATACTTAAAACTTTGGAACATAGTACCTACCGGTGAATAATACAATGAAACTGTTAAGAATTATTATTACCATGTTTGCATATTTCTTTTAATCTTGAGAGTTGGTGAGTGAAAATTGACGTCGCACTGTTCAGCTACACGAGGGCTTTTGGCGACGGACCTCGTGATTTTGAACCATGGTCAAGTGACGAGGACGACACCTGAGCTGGAACCCCTTCTCCTAACTGCCATACCACACCAACGAAGGACGTTTGAGCCATCGACAGATTTAACGTGCATCACTGCCCTACATGGCGGCTCTTTAGAGGTACTGGGCGGCTCGAACTCGTGACATGCCAGCCATGATCCGATACTTGACCACTAGGCTACCGCGGCCACTCTTTTAAACTTGCAACAACTCCTTTAGTAATACCGGCCATGGTAGGTGCCCCATCATACAAGACAACCCCCCAATGGTAACTTTTATTTCTTTAAAAACATCTATTAGTACATTCAAAATACCAACCCCCAATGGTTGTATTATGAATATAAATGATTTCCAAAAGTTCTTCACTTATTTTTCAATTAACCTCGCATCCATGAATAAAAATTAGATGAGCGAAATTTTTAGTATCTCTACTTTCAGCAATATTGCAATAAAGTAGACTTCAACTGTAGATATTGTTGAATTATGCTGATTTCTCAAATTCTTGGTTATTTCATCAACTCTGCTCACTACAATATTTCGCCATAAAGCGACAGGTATGCAGTGCCATCCCACAAACGGATATCCGATACATGACTCATTGTTCGCACGTTTGCATTTAAAATTCTGGCGGTTAAACCGGTTTTTAATGTACTATCATTTCACATTTGAAATGGCTCTTCTCGCGCCTACATTAACCGTGATCTTGAAACTTGAATCAATTAAATATGTTACCTAGACAAATACATTGCCGTAGTTTCATTAGTATACAATAACTTTTCTTGATGTTGGGATCCCCCCCTCCCTATCAGTGTAAGATGTATCCGTCAGTAACTTAGAACAGCTGTGAACTAAAAACGCGAACTTGTTTGACTTGAAAAGTATTTGTTTGTTCGAAACAAAATTTGTGCAGAAAAAAAAAAAAAAAAAAAAAAAAAGGAAGGGGAATTTTTTTTTGTAGAGATTGCAATAGACAGATATACGGAAGAAAGATGGAAAGGAATAAAATGGAGTGTCTATTGTTCTAGAGTGCTTAAAAAATGTGTAAAATTGATTAAAATTTTAGAGGAAATATGCAATTACAAAAGCGATACCCAATTCACAGTTCCGAGTGCAAACCTTTCTGCTATTTACTAAGAGAGCTCTTGCCTAGCCTTTTGTGACCCAGTTTGAACTCAATGAACTTTCTCAAGCCTTTTTTCTCATGTTGGTATTTTCCAGTTGTCTGCAAACACAAAAACTCAAATTCATTTTAAATTAATTTTTGTCCCACACTTCCCATGAGTTAAACATTAGAGAGAATGGCTATGCATTTCTCTAAGAAAATGAGGGCAAGTGATAAACTTGGTTTTGCAATATCTTAAGAAGTTCACAGCTGCCACTTTAATTTTTCCTACATTCGTCGTCATATCCTATTCGGAAGTAAGAAATAGATTTTTTCAACAACAAAAATATCGAAGTGTTTCTTACTATTAAAATAAATTAAATTCTGCTCTTTGTTTTTAATAAAATTTCTACACCTTTCTGCTCTTGAAAATAAAATGGTGCTTCAGAAAACTTTTTTCTTCGATGGTATTTCAATACAAAGAAACATGTTAAAGGACGCAATTTGCCCACAATCGTTTTTTAGATCGGTCGAGTAAAATTTTTAATAATCTAGCAGATTTTTGCTCAATATATAAGGCATTAAACTTCCGTAAAAGATTTCTGAGTTGCAGTAGTAGGCCACTTATACGCTGCTTGTATAAATAAGTTAGTCTGTTTCAAATATAAGCTCAATAATTTTGTTTTTTAAAAAGGAATTTATTGCTTAATTGAATATTAGTTACGAATTAACTCTATTATATATATTTCCTGAATCCTCTTCCTTAATTCCATTGGATTAGATAGATTAATTATATCCTTTTAATATGTTTAATCTTATTCCAATGATGAATCCCCCTTTTTACACATTTTTTATTTTCTTAGATGCCACAGAAGACATATAGACGCACAGTACAAGAAACATTACATAATTGATTCTTTAGGTCAGTGGTCTTCAAACTTTTTAAACTCATGGAACCCCTAGAACTTGAAGGTGCTCTCCTGGAACCCCTAGAACTGGAAAGTGTTTTAATGGATAAAAACTAGAACTAGAAGTATTTTCGTGGAAACCCATTCCATATATATATATATATATATATATATATATATATATATATATATATATATATATATATATATATATATATATATATATATATATATATATATATATATATACTTCGAAGAATATATCTCAAAAATAATATTTAAAGTAAATCAACATGTTTTAAGCACTTTATGTAAAGGCAATTGAAAAAAGTATTGCATTTATTATTAAAATTCTAATATATTTTTTTAATATAATTTACTCATTAATAATATTAATTTGTGATCCAAGTGACACCTATCCATGTATTATACACTGCTGGCCACCGTAAATGCAACCCCAAGCAGGATAAGAGATAGTACAACAAAATTTATTTTGTAGATAACATGTTGACCAAGTATCAAAAATGATTAAATTTATAGACTTCTGTGAAGTGTGGTTTCTGCCAGAATCAGTAGCCAGAGTAGCCGCCATTGTTGGAGATCACCGTTGTCACACGTCTCGGCATTGATCCAAAGACACTTTGGATGTGTTCTTGGGGTACAGCAGACCAAGCAGCTTCCATACGTTGCCAAAGTTGATCTGGTGTGGCAGCTAGGGGTGTAATTTGGGTCAATCGTTGAGCAACCATGGACCACATGTTTTCTATCGGCAAAAGATCCGAAGAGCGAGTCAGCCAGGGAAGCAATTCAATCTAGTGATTGACGAAGAACCTTTGGACAATGCGTGCCACGTGTGGTCGCGCATTATCCTGTTGAAATATGGCTGTGGCCAAGTAAGGAAGGACAACTGCCTCCAACACCTCGGAGATGTAGCGCTGGCTGTTTTAAGTACCGGCAATGTGTACTAGAGGAGTGCGAGAGTGATATACAATACCGCCCCATACCATAATACCCGGTGCAGGACCAGTGTGGCGGTGCATAACGCAGCTGCTCAGCATCCTCTCTCCACAGTGTCTCCAGACTCGAATCCGACCATCGTGGTGTTGCAGACAGAGATGCGTGACTCGTCAGTAAAGACCACTTCATTCCATTCTGCCACCCACATCCTTCTTTTATCACACCATTGGTGGCGGAGACATCTGTGGTTCTGCGTCAAGGGTAGACCAAGCAATGGACGTCTTGCGGACAGACCACTCTGCTGTAAACGGCGTCGAATGGTACGCGCAGACACTGAATGATGCGTTGCAGACTCAATGTGCTGTGCTAAGGTTCATGATGTGACTGAGCGATCCGTCACTGCCATGTGCACCATTTGTCTGTCCTCACGTGAAGTGGTGCACTGAGAGGATGTGATCGACCACGTCGGGCCGTCGTACCCTCCTGCATCCAACGGTCAAATATCCGCATTACAGTTGTTTGGTTTCGTCCAACACGAGTACCGATTTTCCTGAAAGATAATCCACAATATCTCGATTGGCCACTATCCTTCCTCTGTCGAACTCGGATACTTGATTAAAAGCTGATCGCTGTTTTCTGCGAGACATAACTGATCGTTTTTTGAAAAAACGACAAGCAAAACACAATTGCCGAACTTGAAATCGTCCAAATCTCCAAGCCTTAAATAGCGCTTTGAGGTGGCGCCATAGGCGCGCGTGATGTGTGTCTGCGCTGAAATTCTAATCACTTGCATATCTCACCTCCGCTAATGCATGCTGTAAATTTCATGTTATTTGCATGCTTCCTTCAGGACGCTGCATTTACGGTGGCCAGCAGTGTATTTGGAAACGGAAATATATGTACTTGCTTTTTTTCACGCAAACTGTCGGCCTAGGTCTATTGAGATTAAATGCAATCGCATTACATATTTTGAGTTTAATTTGTTTTTATACTTTATTTTTGTAGCTACTCTCCTGTAGAAAAACAGCTATGAAAAATATGCATAAATACATTTAAGAATTTAATAAGAATTAATTTAGTATAGTAAAAATAAATGAAACATTTGAATAAAGTATAATTTTTAATCTAAAGGTTATTTTTATAATCAAATAGTATTACTTTCAAAACAAGAAAATGTATTAAATAAATATGTTGTATAAATTTAAAAAACTTTACCTCAAATAATTTTCAAAATGAAAAAAAAAATCCTTTGAAAGATTGATATTTTGAATTTTCTTTAAAAAGTCACGGTGTGCCGCAACTTATGCACTGTTGAGCCACATGTTTGACATGCCTGGCCTAAGTGGATTAGTCGATATGAAATTACTCTTCAACTAGGAGTATTCATATAAGCGGCAGATATACATAGATCATGATTAGCTTTTAATAAAGAGTGTTTTTTTTCCAAGTATAGAAGTTTAAGTTGGCATTACTTTCCAAGATGGCGACCGATTTAACAGCTGTCAAGTGATTTATTCTCAGTTTGGTTTGGCAATTCATCAAAATGATCATCAAGCAAGGCGTAGATTCGTCGAATGGGCCCAAAACGAGATTGCCGTTGTTCCCGATTTTCATAAGCGAATTTTGTTTAGCAATGAAGTGCACTTCTGGTTGAATGGCTACGACAACAAACAAAACTGCCGCATTTGGAGTGAAGCTAATCCACAAGTGTATGTCGAAACACCGTTACATCCAGAAAAACTGACTGTTTGGTGCGCTTTATGGGCTGGTGGAATCCTTCTTCAAAAACGATGAAGGCCACAACGTTACAGTCAATGGTGATCGGTATAGAGCCATGATTACTAACTTTTTCATTCCTGAATTGAACAATCATGATGTCCAGGAGCTGTGGTACCAACAAGACGGCGCAACATGTCACACAGCTCGTGCCACAATCGATTTATTGAAAGACACGTTTGGTGACCGCCTAATTTCACGTTTTGGACCTTTGAATTGGCTTACAAGATCTTGTGATTTAACACCGCTAGACTATTTTCTGTGGGGCTATGTAAAGTCATTGGTCTATGCGGATAAGCCACAAACGCTTGACCATTTGGAAGACAACATTCGCCGTGTTATTGCCGATATACAGCCACAAATGTTGGAAAAAGTCATCGAAAATTGGACGTCCAGATTGGTCTACATCCGAGTCAGCCGTGGCAGTCATATGCCAGGAATCATATTTAAAATGTAATGCCACAAGATTATCTTTCGAATAAAAAAAATTCATGTCAATCGAATAATACATCGTTGTTTATTGCAATTTAAAGTCCTATACCTCTAAAAAAACACCCTTTATATGTTTTCTTTATTAAAAACTAATCATGATCTATATATACATATGTTTTATTTCTGTTCTTAGTCTCTTGATTCGCCTATTAGATAATATGGCATCTTGTTACATTTAGGGCTTTTTAAAAAAATCGCAGAGAACCTGCACTTTTTTTCAAAATATAGAGAGTACTAAAGTACCATTAAATACCTATAACATAAAACTTCAGAATTTCGGTAAACTTCGCTAACATTAATAATACTATGTGAATATTGAAGTGTTTTTCAAAAAGTCTTTGTAATGAAAATCATTTAATTAAAAGAAGCTGCAAGAGACTTTTTTCTCAAATTACTATAGATGCCAAATAAAATTAAAGAAATTACCTTTTAATAGAGGTATAACAGTTATACTAAAAAGGAAGATGGACACAAAAATCACTGTTTCTCTCTATTTTGTTTTTTTCTAAATTGTGTGAGGCAATTATTAAACTGAAAACTTTTAATTTCCCCAAATGCATATTGAATTTAAATACTTCTAGTTGCTCAACCGGTAGAGTGGTTAGCGACGCTGACTGCGGCGCCGTAGGGATTTAGTTCGAATCCCGGAGAAGACATGGATGTTTGTAAGTGTATAGTGCCTTTGCCGCATGGGGTATTCTAAATAGCCGTCAAGCCGCAAGTCCTCTTGTGTGGTTGGTGGAAGGGGGTAGAGGTTCTTGCTTTAGCTCCCCGCTTGCGGAGTAAAGTCCTCATGTAGCTGAACAGTGCGACATTAATATTTACTCATTCACCCGCATGCGAAGCACACCTGCTAGAACGGGTCCTGCATATTTGAAGTAGACATTATGTTCGCCCAATGGTGCAGAAGCTTTTACTCAGAATAAGGTAAAAGGAGATGCATGGGGGGAAACATCTGCCTGATTCAACAATAGGAGTGTAAAGAGGATAGCAATCCCTAGAGGCAGGGGAGATTCAGAGCTTTTACCACCGCTATTGTGAGCGTGAGATCATGGAGAACTTTATTGAAAAATTTTAAGACTTCCTAATTTAAACACTTAAGCCTACTATAAAATTGAGAGATGAAGAGATTAAAGGTGTGTTGCGGTCCATTCAGTGACGTAGGTGTGAGGAGCTAAGAACAAGTAAGATATAAAAATATTTTAAATCAATTCTGACATAGGTCAACAAAGAAAATTTTTATTTTAGTTACTTTTTATTAAATAATTACAATCAGTGGCGCACAAAAGGAGGGGGGATCCTGGACGTCCGGATCTCCCCCATCAAAAACCCTTGATTTTTTTTTTTTCCCGATTGATTATAATTCTGCGTACGTAAAATTTAATTAAGTATTTGTTATTAATGATTAATTTTATTAATTAATGCGAATTATTTATTCAAAAAATCAGTTTTTTACTGTGTTTTGTTCCCTAAATGCGACAAAATCAAAAGGAGCATGATACAAGAATAGTGAACTTTCGATCCCGGACCTCCCCTCCCCCTTGAAAAATTCCTGTGTGCATTACTGATTACAATTAATATAAATTTGTATATACATATGACAGAATCGCAATATTAAGTAGCAAAATAGAAAGAGAGTTTCTTTGCAATTTTCTTTTCTATATAGGGTTTGGACTATTACATTTTGTTTGTTACTATTTATTTATGAAAGAAAAATTTAGTTATTCCAATAAAATAGTACAGTAAAAAAAGAAATCACGATCTCAGAAATTAGGTCATCTCAGGCGGAATTTCAAATCACGACCTTTCGATTAGAAGTCCAAAGCGCTATCCATTGCGTTATAAGGACATAACGAGTGATTTTCCATTTTACGTATGGTGTTGGACTATTATTGTTGTTTGTTACTATTTATTAATTTTTTAATTTAATTAATGAATTAATATTTGAAAAAACTGTATTAGCATCAAGTTCATCCACTACAAGTTTAAAAAAAATGTATTTGAATTTGTGTGAGTGGATGAATAAAAAGTATTTTATGAACGACTGAAAATTTGAACAAGATATATATATAGAGAGAGAGTGTGAACTAATAGTAGGAATTGAAAAAAAAAAGGTCTACAATATTTATTATAACTTAATTATAAATACGGAATAAGCGCGTACCTACATAAATGCAATAAAAAAACTTACACTTTTAAGACCGCGTTTAAAGTAAATCGCAAGATAATAAACATAATAATAATAGCCACAAATATAACAATACCAAGTGACGCATTTATTATCAAACAATTTAAAATACATTATTAAATAAAACATTTTCATCTTAAGTTAGTTCTTGCAGTCATAGTCAAAAGAAGACTTTTAGTTTGCATATTGTCAGCCAATCTTGAATATTTTGGTATGTAATTATTAACTGCTAATCTTCAGGCGGTCTCCCCCCAAAAAAAAATGTCTTGGTGGTCCACCGGTCGATCGAGATCGACTTAATGACCACTCCTGCTTATATATGATATTCTTAGGTTGAGAACTTTTACAAGTAACATATTTTATTTACCAACACATAAATCATTTTATTAAAATCTGAATATGTCAGAAATCCCAAAAAGAAAATTGCATTTTCAGAGTATGATATGTAACAAATTCAAAACTGTTGAAGAAAACCAATTCAGAGTATGCCAATTAAGTGTCGAAGTTTGAGGCAACACGAGGGTTAATGGTGACGGATCTTGTAATTTTGAACCACTGTCAAATGATGAGGATGACGCCTGAGCTTGCACCCTTTTCCAAATTTCTACACTGTGTCAACAGGAGGACTTCAAACCTCAACAGATTTTCTGTGCATTATTCTCTGTACACTACGGGACTTCAGTGGCGAGTGAGTATAGCCTATATAGAAAAGAAAATCGTTCGTTGTGTCCCTGTAGCGCAATGGATAGCGCGTTGAACTTCTAATCAAAGGTCGTAGGTTCGAATCCCACCTGGGATGGCCTAATTTCTGAGAATGTGATTTCTTTTTTACTATTCTATTTTATTATAATAATTAAATTTTATTTATGAATAACCAGCAACAAAAAAAAAAAATAGTCCAACACCATATATCGAAAGGAAAATGGAAAATTGCAAAGAAAATCGCTTCCTGTTTTGTCACTTAATGTTTTTATTCTGTCATATGTATGTATCAGTAGCGCACACAGGAATTTTTCAAGGGGGGGTCCGGGGTCGAAAGTTCACCATTCTTGTATCATGCTCCTTTTGATTTTGTCGATTTCCGGGAAAAATACAGTAAAAACTAATTATTGATTAAATAACTAGCATTAATTAATAAAATTAATCATTAATAGCAAATACTTAATTAAATTTTACGTACTGTATGCTTAGAATTATAATCAATCGGAGGTCAAGTCGAGGGCTTTGGGGGGTCCGGACCCCCAGACCCTCCTGTGTGCGCCACTGGTATGTATTTACATATTTATAATTGCAACTATTTTTTAAAAAAATGCGTAAAATATGGCGTATAATACGCACATCTAAGATAAAAAATAAGTTTTAAATGTACGGGTGCGTGTTATACGCAGGGTATAAAAACGAGAACTTAAAGAATAAAAAAAGATGGAGACATGGAAAAAAAAATTAAACTTCTACAAATATCGAAATAGCGTTAATTTAAATGAAATGACACATTCTTTATGAACTTAAAGACTTGTAGTTCTAGAAGTTAACAAATTTTTCTAAAGCTTGGAATAATATAATACCTTGAATAAATAACATGAAAACATATAAGAGCCTTGCGCAATATAATAAAGTTTCTTCGTAAGAAAGGCGTTATACGGCGAATATACCTAAAAAGTAAAAATTGCAGCTTGAAAGTACAGGTGCGTAATAAGTAGAATTTTATGGAGATGGTGAATTTGATTTTAGATAATGTTTTCTCAGAATAAAATCTCGGTGTTGGGATTTTTCTTTTCGCTTTTAGTTTTTGAATGCTCTATTTTTTTAAAAATATTGATGTTTTGAAAAGTATGATATGAAAAATTTAAATGAAGTCCTTTATTTATTCTTTTGGATATACTTAACATTTAGTTTATGATGTTATGATAGAATTTGTCCCAAGATAATATCTTACGAATTTTTAAACTGAATCCTTTTTCCCTTTTGTCTTTATATCTTGAAATCCCGTGATGCATTCTCTTTGCCCTTTTCTCTGACCTTTCAATTTAAAAAGATTCTTCCATTGTTCACGAGTTGCAGTGGCGCCTAAGAGTGATGCTTTCTGCTTCAATGAATCACTCTTGTCTGTAAATTACCAGAGGGGAAAGCATTTCCGTTAGGTCAAGAATGCTAATGATTTTTTTAATGTGATGTGGGTGGAGATCGTTGGTTTCGTTGGTTTCGATTGGTGGATGGATATGTTGATCCTTTGACTTTTTACAGCTGGGTTGTTTCCACGACGGCAGTTTGGCGAAGTTTGCTGTGACTCACATAGATTGTATTGAAAAAAAAAAAAGAGAGATTCAAGTGGGAGGGGAACTACGAGAAAGGTGGGAAAAAAGACTAGCTTTTTGTTCTGTGAGTTCTTGAAAACTTTTCTTTTTTTTTTACTGGTTTATCAGGAGCTTTGCAAGAGTTGTCTATGCTACTGTTTTTCAGATTTAATTTTGGAAAAAAAGAATGCCGTATAGTCTTTTGAAGAAATCTTTGGAAACGAGTTGATTTATTGTCTTATCATTATTTTTTTCTGATTAAAAGGAGCCGAAAGTGTTTTGAAAAGATTTGATCAAAGTAACTTTATCGTTGATACGTTAAGAATCACTTGTGAAATTTACATACCTTAAAATATGGCGTATAACGCGTACTTTTAACACAAAAAATAAGATTGAAATGTACAGGTGTGTGTTATACCTTTTGGGTATGAAAAGGACAGCTTGAAAAAAAGAGATGTGTATAAAATTAATTTAGGCTTCTACATATATCGCGAAATACAGTTTTTTAAAAAATTTTTTTAAAAAAAATGGTATACCTTATGAACTTAAAAAGTTGCAGTTTAGAAGCATGCTATTTTTTCAAAAACCTGAGATATTACTTTGAATAAACGACTTAAAAATGTAAGAGCATTGCTTATGTACATTTCAGGTTTCTTCATAAAAAAGGGGATGTGTGTTATACTGCGAACATACCTCAAAATTAAAAATTCAGCTTGAAAGTAAAGGTGCTCGTTATATATATATATATATATATATATATATATATATATATATATACGGTGGTGCGTTGTAAGCCGGATTTCATGGTAAATAAAATAAAATTTTCCTTTGTTGACTCTTAAGTAGGAATTGACTTAAAATCTCTTTCATACACTGCTGGACAATTGCTAAGGACGGATAACACTATCATCCATAGCAACCACAAAATGAAAGGAAGCAAAATGTGGAAAATTAGAATAAGTGCGGGATATTAGTAAGAAGAAGTATGAGTATGCAAATTTTTTTCCACGTCTGTTCATCACGTGATAACGTTCATAAGAGCTTTAAAGGTTTTGACGCGTGTGGACAGTTGTTGTTTCAAGTCAAAGTTTTACAGGAAAGATTTAATAGACGAACTTAAAATTTTTGGCATGTCTTCCCGACATCACATAGATGATTTTATGCGTGGCCGAATTATTGGAAAGATCGAAGAAGGGCGAAAAATAACAGATGTTGCCAGGGAGTTCGACATCGCTCACAGCGTTCTTTCACGGCTGTGGAAGTCATTTAAAACTACTGAAATGTGTAGTAGACGGCACGGGGAAGGTCGTGTTAGAAGTACGACGCCCGCAGAAGACAGATATATCGTCCTATCAGCAAAAAGGAACAGGCGCACCACAGCTCAGCTGGTGGCAAATCAGTTTCTTGCTGCCTCAGGAAAGCAGATCTCCCGAAAAACTGTTGCCAGACGTTTGAGGGGAGGACTATACGCACGCAGACCTGTTGTGTGTGTCCCATTGACCAGACAGCACCGTACTGCCCGTTTGCAATGGTGTCGTGAGCATCACAATTGGACTGAACAGGACTGGGCATGCGTACTCTTCTCAGATGAGAGTAGGTTCAGTCTGTCATCGGATTGTAGACGCCAACTGATCTGGCGCGAGAGTGGTACTGCTTATCGTCCAGAAAATATCAGGAAAAGGACCGATATCCGACATGCAGTATCATGGTGTGGGCCGGCATCATGATCAACGGCCGCACGCGCCTACATGTGGTTGCGAATAGGACTATGACGGGCCAACGATACATTGATGAAGTTCTACTTCCTCATGTTCGTCTTTTCCGTGGTGCTGTCGGAGATAAATTTGTTTTTATGGACGACAACGCAACATGTCATCGAACACTCGCTGTTCAGGATTGTCTAGACAGCGAGGGTATTCAACGTCTCGTATGGCCAGCGCGTTCTCCAGATCTAAACCCCATTGAAAATGTGGGGGATGCTTTGGGGAGGCAAGTTGCTGGTCGAAACTATCCTCCGACAAACAAGAACACCCTCATCTGTGCACTCACAGAGGAATGGGATAAATTGCCTCAACAGCTGCTGGATAATGTTGTGCAAAGTATGGTACGACGTGTGGAATGTTGCATCACACTCCATGGTGGACATATCCCGTACTGATACCTTTCTTTAAGGTGCCTGCTGACTTTTAGTTGCATTGTTCCATTTCTCCGTACGCCGATCAAATGAACATTTTTTTTCTTTCAGATGTTTCACAGCTTTTGTACTTTCAAGAACAATAAATATTCTTTATTCTAATGTCTGAACAGTGTGGCAACTATATTTTATCCTACTAGGCCTCATGTCTCGCTTAATGTTATGCTACATAGCAATTTGTGATCCGTCCTTAGCAATTGTCCAGCAGTGTTTTACTCGTTTAATCATATAGCACACCCAAAAGACAAAATATGCGTTCATGATCAGTAGGGCCTCGAACGCTGTTTTCCGTTCTTGAAAAAAAAAGGATCATAAGCGCCAAAAATCCTCTGTCACCCTTCCAGTCGCTAGTTAATTGTTCAGTATAATTGCTTCCCTATGGTGTGCAATTCTTTCCATGAGTAGTCATTCTAACAAACTACCCCGATAAGAGGGGTTTTAAAGTTTATATCCTTTCAATCTGCGTATGCTACTAATTACTTTGCGATTCTTTGCAAGTTAAGCTGTTGAAAATATGAGGGAAAATATGAGATAAATACCCCAATGGTACTTTTAAAAGCAAAATTTAAAAAGTTGTAAAGATATTGCCAAAATATTCATCTTTTTCCTACGGTCAACCAGTCAGTCTCATTTGGATTGTAACGGCAAGAAGTTGTTTTTTCCCCTCATTATTTCCTTATACTGAATAATAGAATTCATAATACATCCGACTTTATTTTTACACGGTTGTTACGTCTCATGAAATACCGTGTAAAACCGCGTAGAACTATATATGTGTAGTAAAAAGGAAGTTAACGCTCCACGTTCTTTTAAGTCATGTAATATGAAATTAAGAACGCGCGTGTTTTAAAAATTGCATATATCTATCATGAATCTTAAATATATACGTTTCAGTAAATGATTAAAATAAAATGAGGAACGCATACATATCGCCTAAACATAGGAAAAAGTATTAATAATATTTGAAATAATATTGAATTATGCACCGTTTCTTGTATATTATGCCTTTGTTAATGCCGAGATGAGTAGAGAAATCGCTATTTTTAATATATAGACCCATTATACCTGATGAAGTTCAATAAAGGTTCTCACCCTTTAATTATGTGGTTTAGATGCGTTAATATCTCAATCCCCACAAATATTTCAGAGTCTCCATCATCTTAATAATATTTTCGAAATCTTACAACCAGATAAACCCTTTTCCTTTTCAAACGAAGAATTAAAAGTGGGCCGCAAAACGAAATAGTAAATATGTGTTGAGGGCATAATACACAATATTTATAAATACTTAATTGCTTTAAAAAAACTGTTTAAAATCTGAAATTGAGAAAATCCATTCTATCAAGGAGTTAGCAGAATTATTGTTAATAAATTTCAATAGCCTCGCCTCTCTAGTTTTCCGGACGTTATAGCAGTATGCCTGTCATTTTTTACTCTTCTGACCACAGTTTCAACAACTGAAAGTGGCCGCGATAGCCTAGTGGTCAAGGAATCGGATCATGGCTGGCATGTTACGTGTTTGAGCCCAGTACCACTAAAGACCCACCGTGTAGGGGAGCGTTGCATGTTAAGCCATGTCAAATATCCTCCCGTTGGTGGGTTGCGGTAGTTTGGAGAGGGGGTGCCGGCTTAGGTGTCGTCATTGTCACTTGACCATGGTTCAAAATTACGAGGTCCGTCGCAAAAAACCCTCGTGTAGCTGAACAGTGCTTCGCTAATATTCATTCATTCAACTGCTGAAAAAAGTTTTTCTATGCTAAATATTATGAGAAATTTTCGTAAAACTTTCTCAGAACAAGATAGGTTATCGATCTTTGCTACATTGTTAATAGAAAAAGAAGAATCATAGAAAAGCTGAAATCTTTTTCTGCTAAGGATGTTAATATAAATCCATTTGCCAAAAAAATTCTGAAAAGTACTACCAATAAAACAACTAGACTGATTCCTTAGTAATATTTTTAATACGTTTGTCTATATTGTGTACACCTAATAAGCGTATGTATACGTATCTTGTAGCTTTCGAGAACGTTTTATCAATGCGATCATTTTTATTTATTTTCTAAAAAAGGGCTCCAAGGAATTTTGATGCAAGGCCCATTCAGAAATCGCTATATCGGGGCCCATAGATCAAAAGATTTTTAATTTTTAGCATACAAATTACGTCTCGGTGTTTTTGTTAACGTTTTTTTTTAATATAACACCTCGAACATAACTACTTATGTTCGAGGAGTGATATGTTAGACCAGTGATTCTCAAAGAAGTTTATATCAACCCTCAGGGGTCTATGACGACCTGCAGAGGTCCACGTCAGCAAAAAAAAAAAAAAAAAAAAAATGATTTGGGAGTCCATAAGGTGTAAACGGGGGTCTATGACAGTGCTCTCGTTAAACTATTTGATTAAACCATCCATTAAACCATTTGAGTTGCTTCATTTGAATTAAATTTTAAAAGGAAAATTTAATCAAACTGAAACCAGAATTAACCTATTTAACAGATTTATTTACTACATTTAAGGTATCCAACTACCCTAAAATCATGATTTTGTTTTAAAAATTGACAATTTTTTTATTATTTTATTTTATGGGCCATCTTATTAGTTTTATAAAAATACCATTTTTTTATTTTCCATTCACTAGAACAAAAACAACAAGCGTTTTAGTAAAACTAGATGCCATCACTTTACAGATGTCAAACATCAAAATGCATTTTACTCGAAATGCGTTTTTTTCAAAGAGCTCAAACGGGGACAGCGATTGCTCAAAAACATTTTAAAATAAGTTGCTGAAATTTTTTGTGAATGTTCTGTACAACACTAGAAGTGTTTTAACCTTCAGATTTATCAATCACTAATTTATTAAAAAAATTACTGACCCTTATGTGAGTATAATTACGGTTTTGTAAAGCAATTTCATATAATAACTAAGATAGTTTTTGTACAAATTAAAATATCTCTTATCCTAAAGGTCATTTTAAAAAGGAAATCAAAGTAATACATCAGAATTGAAAAATTGAGAATTTGTTCATTTAATATTTGCACCGTTTATGTCATTTTTTGTCAATTTTTACCCATTTTTTCCCATTTTAAAAGTAATAATTTATTTTTCTCTTCTTAATTTTAGCCTTTTTTTTCTAAAAATGTGTACTACATAAATCTAAAAACCACAAAAAAATCTCCATATCTCCATTTTTTTTTAAAAAAAGATTGTCACAAATAGTCGGATACATTAATGAGGTTAACTTGCGCAAGGTAACAGAATAAATTTTATTAAGACAAGGAACATCATTTCACAGTTTCTTGCCAGAATTTAGATAAAGGAGTATATATTGGATATTGCAAATTTTCCCAGTTACTTAACTAGCTATATACAAACAATCTGCCAGGAAAAGGATGTTTCAATCTACGTTCAACATATAAATGCCCTTTATTCAGATACTAAAATTTTATTTGAGAATGCTTTGACAGATATATATATATCTCAGAAGGCAATAAATTCTTATGGTCTCATTGAAAAATATGCCATATTAAAAGAGGAACTGATTGAAATAGGCATTAATGGAGATCTTAAAGCAAAGTTTAGAAACGCATGTCAGCAATTTTTGCTTTAAAATGGTATACCCGTTATTTATCCCAAATTATGGAGTATTGTGTGAAAGTTTTTAATTCTTTTTTCTAGGGAAAAAGGAGTTTAAGCGTGGTTGTCTATCTCTAAAGTAAAAAAAGAAACTGGACTCTACTAACCGAAGAGTTTTAAGAGTAAACCTGACAAGATTGATGCCAAGTGTTGAAATATGTTGTTGCTTTTGAAGCTTCCGGTTCATCTCTTCCATTAAAAAAATTTGTTTGTTGATCAGTTATTGTATGTAATAGTTATTTTGTGTATTAATTAGATTTCAGTTTAATTATTTAACATGTGTTTCTCAAGTTTCAAACACTGTACTTCACTGCAGTTAGAAATGTGAGTCTAAAACACTTCCATATCTAACTGTAGTGAAGTCTAGCTGTTCATAAGATGTCAAAAGACATTGAAGTTGATACATTTGCAAAAAATCAATAGTTGGCAATCAGTGGTCTACCCCAAACCGAAAAACATGGCAAGGGTCTATGACAGGGGTGGCGAACCGTTATGGATCAACGTGCCATTTTTTCTAAAAAAGTCTTTAATGAGATACAGATGTGCTGTGTCAAATAATTTTAAATTATGATTATTGGGAAAATAATGAAACTAAATACTAACTCTTTTATTAACTACGAAAAATTAATTTGGACTGTATTATTGTAAATGTTTTAGTTATACGTGTAATTAAAATTAAAGTAACATTAGTGTGACTTCTGTTGTTGCAGATTGGATAACAATTCACTTATATTAGGATTGTAAGATGTATCTTTTAGTAGAATGCATTCTAAATTGGAGTCATCTGCCAAAGGATTTCTAAGCAATTAATTATTTTTACTGTAGTTCACTTTTTTGACCAGAGGATTTGTTTCAAAATGCTGTTTTACAGACGGTATTCTCTTGTTCCAGAACATAAAACACACACCGCTTTCTCGCCTTGAGTAATAAAATGATATATTTCTAGATTCATCAAGTTTGAAATTCTGTTACATTTACTATCTTGCACTTTTTGTTCTTTTGTTGAGCTAGCTATGTTAAATAACAGTTAAGAATAATATATCTAACATTAAAAAGCTTTAAAATACAGTTGTGTCAACGAAATGGACTGTGCTATGCGTAGAAAAATTTTGCATCATAAGCAACTGTAGTCCACGACGTATAACTAAGGCAAGACAATTACAAACGAGTGTGCTCTCAATCGTTCCGCGAGCGATCACTCGCGTTTGTTCGTAATACTTCATAGTGAACTTTGTCATTTTGAAATAAAATGCAAAAAATTTTGATCGCTGGCGTGCCCAAAATATTGTGTCGCGTGCCATTGATGGCACGCGTGCCACTGGTTCGCCATCCCTGGTCTAGGAGATAAGAAGTTTGGGAACCTCTTATATACACCGATACCTATTTTGTATTTGGATCATTAGCTATGTTCACTCAGTTTTTAACCAAAAAAATTGAAAGATAAAGTAAGCTTTAATCATTAAAATATGTAAATGTATAGTCAATAGGGCAAATACAATAAAAATCAGTAGGCAATCAGGAACTACATATGAAAGGCTTTTCATAACTTTTTATTTCCGGATGCAAATAATTTTTTTGAACTATGGTGGATTAAAATTTCATTTCGATCATCATGGTAGACAAGTGGTTATGGTCCCAAACTCGCAGCCAGCGTGTCATGAATTTCAGCCTCAGTGCCATTGAAGAACCACCATATTGAGGGGCTGACGCATGCTAAATATGACGAGGCTCAAAGTCCTCCCGTTGCTGTAGTAGCATGAAGAGTGAGCTGTCCGCAGGACCGGCTCTGGCAGATTTGCCACCCCGGACAAAAATAGAAAATGCCTCCCCTTTCTCCGGAGCAAAAAATTATAATTAAAAAAAGATAAATTGTTCACATATATTAACACCTATAAAACGAATAATTCTTTCGAACAAACAGGCAGCATATTTATATATAATTTTATGTCTTAAAAATACAAAACAATTCGAAATTAAGGACATAATAATTACTTGTTATTATTTAAATCGAGTAAAATGTCAGAGAAGGAATCGCCTATTTCAGTAAGCAAATTGTTTCGAAAAAGGGTCTACTGATGGTGAGGATCACAAGCGTTTGTTTTAACTTATAGCAACTACATACATAACTAAAATAAAATGTGTCTCCTGCGGCACCCTATCTACCAAAAGCTCTTATTACTGCTGTCCTCTTATGGATAGCTGACACCGGACATCGTATGGGTGCAAGGGATGTCCATTGTGATCGCACATCTGGATGGGGAGAAAGTTACTATTGAAAGATATATAAAAATATAAATTTCATGATTTAAGATATACTCCCGCCTCGAAAATTTCAAGTTTTAACATAAAAGAAAACTAATATTAAATATACAAAGTACAAAATAAAGAAATAAGATACGTTTAATGACACACCAAATTCACACACAATAGTATTCAAAAAATGCAACAAATTTTTCAAATCTGACAGCAATTTGTTTTCATTTCTTTCTCTTCCTGGAAATCGCCGACAAGTTTCTTCCATTAAAAAAATTAGACGACTCCATTGCTCTTGTTTTTTTTAAAAAAATTTTCAGGTTAAAAAAATTAAAGCGAAAAAAGGTTTTTCTACGGCTCATTACTTAAGCATTGGTCTTCTGTGTTCCACAGAACCCTGGGCAGGGCCGGTCTAGCAGTTTTGCCACCCCGGACAAAAATAGAAAATGCCGCCCCTTCTCCACAGCAAAAAATTATAATTAAAAAAGATAAATTGTTCACAAAAATATAAACCTATAAAACTTGAATAATTCTTGAGAACAAAAAAGGCAACATAACTATATTACATACGCATATAAAATTGTCATGCTGCTTTATATATATATACATATATATATATTATACATACACTCATGTCCATACATTAAGGATAATGAAGTTCAGGCAAAGAAAGAGACAGAAGCAAAACAAATTTAACTTATTTGTAAAGTCTATTTATTAAACAAAAGGTAAAGAGAAAAAAAAGATGCTATATGTTTGACATAATTAATAAAAATTGCGATTTTTACTACCTGGAGCAAATTTCAAAAAAGAACCTATTTAAAAAAGCAGTAAAACATGGTTAGTATGATGGTTACGGAGTATGTCTCCCGGACGATACAATACAGGCCTTACAACGCCTAGGCATGCTGAGTATCAAATTATCAATCTGATCTTGGGGAATATTACACCACTCATCAAGCAATGCCCCCCGAAGTTCCGGTAGACAGATGGGAGGGGGTTTGACGGGATGCAATTCGTCGGCCAAGCATATCCCACACATGCTCTATTGGATTCAAGTCCGGTGAGTATGCTGGCCAATCCATACGGGTGATATCCTCCGATTGAAGGCATTTGTCTACAATGTTTGCACGGTGAGGACGGGCGTTGTCATCCATAAACAGAAATTCAGCACCCATGGCGCCCCGAAACAAACGGCCATGTTGTTCCAGAATGACATCCCGATAGATGTGGCCCGTCATCGTTAAACTCTGAACATGCTGGTCAGTTCTGGAACCATGAATAATTCCTCCCCAAACGAGCCATCCTGCACCACCGTAACGGTGTCATTCAATGCTGTTCTCTTGTTGATAACGGGTACCTGGCGCTCTCCATATTACAGTCCGGCGAGAATCAGACTGCAAACTAAACCTAGACTCGTCGAAAAACATCACACAAGACCACTGTTGTGGTGTTCACAATGCATGCTCTCTACTCCAGGTTAGTCGCAGGTGACAGTGAGTTGCGGTAAGTGGAACACATCTGACAGGCCTACGAGCATACAGACCAATGTGCCCTAAGCGTCGGTACACGGTCTGCCTTGAAACTGTACCGGTAGCTGAAGAGAGCTGACGAGACAGGTCTGATGCTGTGCTCCGTCTGTTTCTTTTGGCAGTAACTGCCAAATATATATATACCGGTCCTCATTCGGCATTGTAACTCGGGGGCGACCTGTGCTGTAACATCTACTCACATTACCATCATCTTGGAGTCGTTGCCAAAGCCAGGAGATGACACTCTGGTCGATTTCAAGTTCCTCGGATACTTCCAGCTGGGTACGTCCACATTCCAGTCGTCCAATAATTCTACCACGTAAAAAATCACCCAAATGCTTCCTTTGTGCCATAACTATGCGGTTATTGCACTGAAAGGCTTTTAAAGCGCTTGAGAACAATTTTACTAACTAAAACTAAAATTAGATGATCGCGGGCGCCTATTCCCAGAAGGATGGGAGAAAAAGAGAAACCATGATGAGAAGATTAATCAAATCACGAAAACTCCCACAAAAAACGGGGAGGGAGGGCGTACCCCAAAGCACGAAACGCTCTAACGAAGCAGAGCGCCGGCGGGGGGAGGGGAAGAATGCAGGAAGGAAGACGGGATGGCCGAAGGCTGTGAACCAAGACGGTGAGAGATCACCTCAGAACCCAGAGTGAATGATGCAGTGCAGTGCAGCTAAATTGTGTTGTTAAGAGTGTGAAAAGAGTGTTTTTTGTTGTGTTATGGGGGCGGAGCGGGTTTCTCCTCTTCGTTGAAGAGTATGAATATTTAATTTTAGGAGGAGGATACGTAAACAGTGTTTGTACTTTGATAATTGGATTGTCATGAGATTCTATAGATTTAAAGACATTTCTAGAGAGTTTAGTGATGTAATTAGAAATCGGCTCCATACGTAGATCGTACAATTTTACTTCTTTGCCATCATTCCTTATATACCCCTCTCTTACACTCTCGTCATTGTGACGTACTATCCGCGCCATCTGGTGGTTTCCTGTAATTTACATATTCTTCTTCAAGATGTGTGTGATAATTCTACAGGTGAAATTTTTATTTTAGAATTCAATTTCTGTGTGATTCTGAATTATCCTTAATTTATGGACTTGAGTGTATATATATTATATATTAAGTCAAATACAATATAATTCGAAATAAGTTATTCTTATTAATTCAAACGAGTAAAATGTAAGAGAAGAAATCACCCATTTCAGCACGCCATTTTTTTCTAAAAAGAGTACTGATGGTGGAGATCACACAAATGTTTATTTTAATTCATAGTAACCACACTCAAGACTGAAATAAAACATTTGTGACTCTCTATCCACAAAAAACTGCTATAGCCCGTCCCCCTTTGGATAGCTGACACCGGACGTCGGATGGGTGAAAGGAATGTCCGTAGTGACCTTACTCTGGGATGGGAAGAATGTTATCAGTGAAAGAGATGTGTAAACTTATCAAATTTCACGTTTGAACGTATAATCCCGCATCGAATTCTTAAGTTTCAACATAAAGGACACTGACATTAAACAGAGTATAAAATAAGGAAGTAAGATAAAATAAATGAGAAATACCAAATTTTTTCCCCCACCCAATAGTATTTTAGAAAACATATAAAATATTTTTGTAACAAAAAAAAAATGTTTTTCAAATTCGATCCAAATCCCGCCCTGGGCAAGGGTCCGGTTTGTCCGGCTCTAGAGCCCCCACCCCTGCTGCCAGTTGAGGTGTCATCCACGTCATTTAATCAAGGTTCAAAATTAGGAGGTTAGTCTCCAGTAGCCCTCATGTAGTTTTATAGTTCAATGTTTTAATAAACACTCACTCAGATTCGTTAGTAAATACAAATATTGTGACATAAGCGATAAAAACCGTTATATTGACTACAAATATTAAACACGAATTATTTTCCTCTAATATTTGATACAAAAAATTTGATATCCAACAACATTTATTACTCAAAAAATAGCATCTCTTCTTTTCTTTTTTCAATTACCTGTGACAAATCTATACGGAACTTTATCACTAACCTTCTGAGACGTCTTTTTTAGGGAAATTTAATTCCCCTACCTATTTCCAATCAGCTCCAAAAAGAGGACAGGGATTCCTTATTATGCAGATTAGATAAAGTATTTAAGTCAAATGGAATAGTAAAGTAAAAAGCAGTAAGAGAGAGAGATTGAAGCAGGAAGGTATAATAGTGAAGTTAGAGATTTATTACTGAAGATTTCTAGGTGGATAAATTAATCTCAGGAAGAGCTGAGCTGCAGTGTGGTAAATATTGATTTATAATTAAAGTCTCATTAAAGCTTTATATTAAGAGTGAGATTAAAGTTAAATGTTCAATAGGAATATTATTGAATGTAATTCTGGGATCTCTTATTGCGGTAATCTCTGCGTGATCGATATTCTAATTGTTAATTAATTGGATCATTAAATATTTAAGTTAATATAAAGGAAAGTCCCTTTTAAACCTCATATATCTATTTTAAATTATTTGTTATTAAAAGTCTTTGATTCTATTTGGGAAAGATAACCAAATAAAGAAAGTTATTCATTAAAATGGCTACTGGTTCTTCTTTTGACTCAAAATCATTCTCGCTCTCAAAGTGAGATCCAAGGGGACCTTCACATACCTACACTCAACATTTTGTCAACGAACCTAATGTTAGATGAAGTAGATGACGTTTCTCGTATGGATAAACTCTATAATCAAAGTTAGCTTTTCCCTTGAAAATTACATTTACCTTGAATCAATACCAATGGTAGGATATAGCACTTATACGCTCTGACTTAAATAACATGCCGAGCAATCTCTGCAGGAAATTAAAGGTTCTCAAACTTTTCTCCCTTTTCTTTTATCTATCGCAGAGAATTTTTGCCTGATGACTTTTAAAACGCTGCCTACCTCGCCTCCTTTTTTCAGATAGAATTTGTGCCTAATGACTTTTAAAACACTGCCTACCGCCTCCTTTTTCTGATGCAAGCACTTAACCATAACGTACGACTGACCTTCAGATTTTTTATCCCTTCTCTTGAGAAGCCTTTTTCCCTTACTCGAACGCAACCGAATAAAAAAAAATTTTGAAAAGACATTTCTTGGAACAATGATTTTAAAAAAAACTAAGGTAAAATCTCACTTTCGCAAAACATCCTTTGATCGAATGTAAGTATTCTCGCCTCTTCTCTACCTATTCGAATGGAACCGAATAAAAAAAAAATCTTAAAAAGACATTTCTTGGAACAATGATTAAAAAAAACAACCGAGAAAAAATATCACTTTTACAAAACATCCTTTGATCGAATGTAAATATTCCCACCATCTCGACCATGCAAACAAATGATTTTCTTCCCTTCGTCTTAGGTTAAACGTGCTGATGATTTCCAGAGAAGTTTTTTTTTAACCCATCCTGTGTAAAAATAAGTTTTTTCTTCTCATTTTCACGTTGTGTTATGCGAAGCGGAGGTTTAATGCTTTTATTGTCTCTTAAGAAAATTCAAATTGCACTTTTAAGTTATTCTTGTTGTGTAAGAAACGATTTCGACAATATACGCCTATCTCTTTGAATGAGAAGAATATAGTTATAAATTAAATTTGGCTTCAAATACAGTGAAAATCGTTTAACACGAAACTGAAGGGTATAGAGTATTTTTCGTGTTAAAAGGATATTACAAAAAAAAAAAAAAAAAATCACATATCAATAAAATTAAATTTATTAGATTTTATTTTATTTACATAAAAATGTATACATACATATATTTAATGAAAATCAATGAAACAAAAACATCACAAGATTTTAAAGAAGTTTAATACAAAATTTTCAAGTTTTTTTAAGTCAAGTAATCTACAAAATTAAAAAAATATGCTTGGCTGCGTATTGTGATATACTAGAATGGTAGACTTTCGACTAAAAGGCTTGACATGTATAGCCATTTTCGATGTGTTGATGACATTTCAAGGCCTCGAAAGTGCAGATATGAAAACTACTAAAGCAGTTCGAAAACATGCTGTGAAAAATGCAATGGGGTTATTTATACTTACCAAAAAAACAAAACAAAAGATTTGTACAGTAAATAAATAATTAACTCTTTTATGAATTAATTATTTATTTACTGTAAAAATCTTTTGTTTTGTTTTTGGCAAGTATAAATAACCCCATTGCATTTTTCACAGCATGTTTTCGAACTACTTTCGTAGTTTTCATATCTGCACTTTCGAGGCCTTGAAATGTCTCAACACATCGAAATGGCTATACATGTCAAGCCTTTTATCCTGGAATGGTCAAGACAAAAGCCATGACGTGTATAGCAGGTGAATTATAACGCTTCGATATTTTTTCGAGTGGAATTGCAACACTGTTGTCTTCATCATCAGTTAAAACACTTTTGTTAGTAGGTGGAGAGGCTCATAATGCTTAAATTTTAAGCGGTCCATTTTGATTTTTTGATCAATTTTATTTAATATTGCATCTTGTTTGCACAGAAACTAAGAATTTGTAACAGCTTAATCAATGTAATGAATGTGCTAATAAAAAATAAAGTACATATAGAAAAAAACCGGAAAGAACGTTGAAATTTAAGTTTGATCAAGAGAAATAATTTTCGAAGGGAAATTAAATTGATTTAAAGTAAATTTGAAAACAGCAAGCTCCCGGGAATTGAACCCGAGGCAATTCATATTATATCAGCTTCTCTAACCACTAGGCCCGGAGGGCTCGTGGAAAGAAGAAAAATAAGCTTTTAATGGAAGAGTGCATCTGTAAGAATGTTGCTGGATTTGTTAAAATTATTATCAGGGATATATTTTTCAATATCCAAGATTGACGAATTATTAGAGTTAACAATTTTATGAAAGAAGTTAGTAGCTTATTTTTCGATAAATTGTCTGATAATCATTTTGCTCGCGGACCTGAAGTCTTAATTCCTCATGAACCATTGAGCTTTTAATATTTGTCAGAGAATGATGCTTTCAAAAGCTTCAAATTGATTAATATGAGTTTTACCTGCATGTGCCTAGATTGGCACGGCATACGTTAAACTGGCCTGAGGATTAGTGTGTAGATAAGCAATTTATTTTCTCTGCTCAATACAGAGTTTCTTGGAATTAAGGGGTAGATTTTACAGACCGATTGTGGATTTAGATTCAAGTGCTCGAGTGTTTGTGGCTACTACAGTGGAACCACGATGCGAGGGTAGCAAAAAGACAACACCACGCGCTCTTTGGTCAAATCAAATACCGCGCGCTTACGTCACTTCCTGTTACTCCTCTCCGTCCCTTTTCCCGAAATCACTCTGACAAATATCCAGCAATCGAGAGGAAAGATGTTAAACATCAACAAGTGGTTGCCTAGCAATCGTGGGTCAGTGTCTGACCCACGGGTCATAGGTTCGCCCTCACTGGTCCAGTGGTTATAGTCACGAACTCTTGATCATCGTATCATGTGAGATCGACTCCTAAGGCCACTAAAGACCCACCGTATAAAGGGGCTGATGCATGTTAAATTTGTTGAGGTTCAAATTCCTCCTGCTGGCGTTTGTGGAAGTTCGGAGAGGAAGTGTTAACTGAGGTGACGTTCTCATCAATTGACAAAGATTCAAAATTGCGAAGTCCGTCGTTAATAACCCTCGTGTTATTTTGCAATTCAATGTTAAATGGACCCTCATTCACGATTAGGGATCACAAAAGAAATAGTTTACATTTACAGTAATATCTTTATTTATTATAGTTGTGTTATGTTAAATCACTCCGATATGTTATTTATTTTTATATTGATTTTTCAATGAATAAATAAACTAGTTAAAGATAAAGTGTGACATTTATTGTGTGTTAGTAATATATCTCTTATAGAGGTCCGTATCGCACTTCCACTCCACAGGTCCGGGGTTCAATCCTTAGGCCGGGCAAGGTTGTTTCAACTTTTCATCCCTTCAGTGAGTCGATAAATGAGTACCAAGCTTGCTTGGGGAATAAAAACTGGGGGCTTCGCTTAAGATTGACCACTTGATTGGGACATCTGCTCATGCACTTCGGCGCCTAAAGATCTATACTGAGATAGGCACAGTAGGCCTTGGCCCAATGGGCTGTCACGCCCCCTGAGTTTAGTTTAATATATCTGTTATTCTAAATGAAGTGCATCCATCTTAATATTTGCGAGCATACATACAAAATATGAATATAAAGGTTACGCAGAAAATACATTTTACTGAGCATTTCTGCTCTTAAGATTTTACACAATGCATTTATTAAGTTAATACAACAAAGACATGCCTTTGATGTCAATAATAATAATAAATAAAAATACAGATATGCAAATTAGAGATGTAGAAATATGTAACTTAAGATTTTAGGCAACATTAAAATCAAATTTGAACATGTTCAGCATGTATATTTCTGTACGAAAGTAGTCTGGAAAAATGCTTTTAATGGAAAAAGAATTTAGAGTTCCGGAGAAACTGGATCAATGAGCAACTCATATGCAAGCCATGAATTTTCACACATTTTTTTTCTTTTAACACGAAACAAAAATCGTTTAATACGAAAATATATCCCTTCTGAAAATAAACAAAATAAGAAAAACACCAGACACTTAATGAAATGTTTGAGAAAGTTTCTGTATTATATATTGGACGCCCTACTTAATCATCGGCATAATTCTTTGCAGTAGGGAATAATAATGTGTGTGTACACAGCATCAATTAGGGCAGACAAAGACATTTTGCTCAAAGCTCAAAAATATCATTGAAGCAGATTCCAGCAACGGAAATGAAATGAATAATGCAGCTCTTGTTCCCACGGGATCCGAAATGAATACCATCATGAAAAATATGCTCAGTTACTTAGACGCACATTCCAATGGTGAAATGAATAAAAAAATGAACTACATCGAACAACTTCATGCTAAAAATGACAACACAAATAAAAATATCAGATTATTTTCCAAAAACTCAATAAATGTTTTGTTTTTCAAAAAACTTGAAACTTTTGTATTAAATTTCATTAAGTTCTTGTGAATGTTTTGTTTCATGTACATGCATCTATACAATCTATGAAAACAAAATGTACTCTAATAAACTTAATTTTGTTGAATATATGTTGTTGTTTTTTTAAAATATCCTGTAACACGAAATTCTTTTAACACGAAAAAATATTTCAGTCCCCCCCCCCAGTTTCATGTTAAACGATTTTCACTGTAGTCTAAAAACAATGAAAATCTTTAATGATTCAAAATAAGGTTTATTTAATGTCTTGTTGTTGATATATTTTTAATTGATTAAATGTTTGTTAACGTCGTATCATGAAGCAACGCATGGGTTATTGGTGACGTACCTTGCAATCTTGAACTACGCGCGCGCGATCAATTAAGTGCCTCCTGAACTGACACCCCCCACACATACACTCTCGAAAACAATTTGTTAAGGCTGTCTGCGGTCAAAGTACGAGAGCTCTAACTAAACGCGAAGCACATTTCAGACAGAAAAATGACCCAATTTCCATGGAAATTTGCAACATTATAACTCGTAACTCTGTTAACCAAATGGTGTTTTTAAAAATTTCCAAATATTCCGTGAATACTTTCTTTTTTGTTTTAATACGTGAAGGCAAAGCCCATTTAGCATTATGGTATAAGATAAAAATTGCGAAACACTTTTTATACCAGGTAAAAATGAATCAACTCGGCTAAAAATGGGAAGTATGATAAAAAATGCTGCTCTCTAAACGATAGTGAAGCCAGAATATCATATTAATTTTTCATTTCTTTTATATCTGAAAAAATGTTCCAAATTCGGGTCCTATTCTGTAACATTAACCGAAAACAGCCTTAAAGAACACTTAAAAGTCTGTGTGGTTGTTAGTTATAATTACTTAAAATGTGATGCATATATTCCCTTTATTTGCATGCTATTTTCTTCAAGAAATCGCTCTGAGTAAAACGAAATACAGAATTACAAGAAAAAAAGGATTGGCTTACATTAATTTCTACTCTTTAGTTTTTAATACTCATACTCTTTAAATATATTTTTGAAAATGTGAAACGTAAACGAAAAAAAAAAGATAAGTTCGCTGCAAATAAAACAATAACAAAAAATATACACAAATAAGCTTATTCCGTACAAATTAAAACAATAAAGGCAAACATATTTTCATACATAAAAAATAGAGTATTCACAAACATAAGCATTCTTTGAAGTAGCTACAACTTAAAAAAAAAAATTTTTTAAAAATCAACCTTTATTTTTTTTTAGTTTTTAAAATAAAGAATTATCATGTTCTCTTTATGTGAGAAGGTTGACATCATTATCCGAGTTAAGGACACCTTAAGACCCTTTGAGGCCCTGGTCTCAGAGAAATCTTAAGATATTTTGAGGTCCTAGGCCTCTATGCAAAAGTAGGCCCTACCTGAGATATTCAAAACTAGACAGTATAGAGCAGAGGTTCCCAAACTTTTTTGCCTCATAGACCCCTTGACAGGTTTTTCGGTTTGGGGTATGGACCCCTACTTACGTAATATTAAATTTTTGCAAATTCATCAACTTCAATGTATTTTTAAAGCTACTTCCTTTAAGGGATTTAAATTTTTAACTGCAGGGAATTATAGTGTTTAATAGTTAAGAAAGCACATGTTAATTAAATTAAAATTTAATTAATAGATAAAATAACTGAGTGTAATGGAGAATATTAAGGCCCCTCTGTAAAGTCAGGTTTTGCTCCCCAAGCCGGATCTTACAAAAATTGCAAAACCATAACATGATATAGGCTTTGTCCCCTCCCCCAACCGCAGGGGTTGCGAAGGTGTACGTTACGCCACTGCATGCATATATGATGGCAATAATATTGTGACTTATCACTGCTGTAAAAAAACTTACATTGGATTAAATTCTTATGAAGAACTTAATTTTTTTTAATAAGTAATGGCTGAGTAAATAAAACTTGAGATGTTTTTATGATTTTAAACTTTCTTTTGTAAAATAAGTTATCCAAATAAAATAATCTTGCAAATAAGCAAATGGAAGGGAATTTTTATAAATTAACGGACAATCAAAGGAATAAGCATTGTTTTAAACTAAAAAATAGTTTTAAAAATTTGACTCCCAATAAAAATTTCTTTTTAGCTTTACTTTTGTTATAATAAAAAAATGTGCGAGAAGAGTCTTCACAACAATAATTAATACAATTGTTGCAACCGTACAATGTCATACAGCACAGCAATATTTTTTCTGAAAAAAGTTTCAACCTTTACTAAAATTTATACATTTTTTATTTAAATAATTGCTGCACAAAAATCTGAATACTTTCAATTCCTTTTCCGTTAAAAATAATCAATGGACACAGTAGATACTTCATAAGATATTGAGGATAAGCAAATATAAAATATATAATCAAACCATAGAATTTTCAAGATCAGAAAAATTTCAAGCGTTGCAACGAGAGAGAGAAAGTAGATTGTTGATAAAACTTGTATGACGGGTAGTTTTCAAAGGCTTGAACAATATGAAAAGGCAATGTAAAGTAATACAATTGGAACACATATGTTCCATCAATCGGTTCACTCATCCTCGAAGAATGTTCTTGGTTCGTCATACAAGTGTAACAAGGAGTGTATAGTAAAACGATTGTACACTAAACAGCTGGCCACACAAATTGGGGACCCCCCCCCCAAAAAAAAAAGAAATTGTATTTTTGGGAATAGCAAAGTATAAACTTTCTCATTGTTATATATTTGGTTGTGAATAAAAGTTGAAATGTAGTGGAAATAATTTGACTCGATCACCCGTGGGGAAACTTGTTCCCATCTCAACGGTGAATAGTTTGAAGACCCCACACTCTTTGAGAGAGCACTTCTCATCTAAAAGGGGAAGTATTGTAAAGTAGCTATCTCGTCGTTTTATCTAGTATTGAATAAATATTGAAATGGAGTGGAAATAATTAGACTTGATCATCGACGAGGAGTCTATGTTCCCAGCTGCAGTTGTTCTGTTGTGTTTTTTTTTTTTCTATCCTTTCGACAACTCTTAAAACGCTATGGAAAATGAAATCAAATTAAAACATGTTTGGTTTGAATAAATGGAAGGACAGTTAATTTTAAATCTAACGAAAGTTAAGAAAAAGCAAGCATACGTTTTTTTAGTAGATGTGATGTATAAAAATGCACTTCCTACTTGTATATCATGTGAAAAAGTAGAGTATTTTGAAAAGAAAGCAATTCAGAAAATCAGTTATTTATAATATTTTAATTACAAATTTCAAATATCCATTATTGATTTGCAAATCAGCCTCTAAAAATATTTGCTTCTAATTTTATATATTGAAAGAGTAAGAAGAAAGAGGAGAGAAGGTTAAATAAATTGTGTGTGTGTGTGTGTTCCACAATCATTTCCTTTATATTTTCTTTAATTACGAGCGTGACATTTATATAAGGTTAAGATTCATCACAAACAGTTAATGTCAGACCGTTTGAAATATGCTTATAAAAGAAATACATCTCAAATTTTTGATTACTGGCCTGTTATAAGTGTTAAAAGATATTTGTTTATACTTGATGCAGATTATTTATTGAAAAGAAATAAAAATTTATAAAAAGCCATGATTAGTATAATTTTTGTAACGCAATATTGATAACAGAGCAAGTGCATTTCTGCAGTTGTTGATTTGTGATTTTTCGTAGACAAATCATTAAATATCGAGCGAAAGTGTGTGAAAATGTGTTAGTAAATATATTACTTATATTTACTAACACATTATTGTCAAGCGATACGTTAAGTTATTGTTCAGAATAATTTTTTTATCCAATTATAGACTTAATTCAAATAAAAAAAATAAATAGATAAACATCGATGTTGGCAACTCTGAAATTAAGTATAGAAGAAAAATGGTTGAAATCATATCCAATAAAACTTTTTGAACATGTGTTTTTCGTTTTAGCCCAAATTGCAAATATAGAGAGAATATTTTCCTGACGCCAATTCTATGGTTAGATAAAAGAAACATGTTGTCAGTAGAGACAAATGAAGCAATTTTTATTTGCTATTATAATTATAAAGCAACTTGATACCTATTTTATAATTATGTGAAAGAAGATAATAATTAAAGTAAAATTAACCCTTTATCTACCGCATTATGATTTAATGTAATTTCTTTTATGCAATATTTTTTTTGAAACGCTACATTGAAAATTAAGGGATATTCATAAATAAAATACTCCTATTTGGAAAATTTAATCCATTAGAGCTAATTAATTACAATGGTACTTTGAAATACCGTTAGTCCACAAAGGTCTAAAACATTCTCATAATATGAAAAGACCTCATGGCTTTTTGAACGCAGTTTTAACTCTTACAAATAGCCAAATAACCAGAGAACTTTAATATTTTACAGCACAAAATATTTATCTTTAAAGGTTATTAAATTTTCAAAATTAAATTTAATTTTCTTACACATAAAAACAGCTTTTACACATAAACTTAATTTGATGATATTCAAAGACACGGTTTTTCTTATCATTAATACACAAAAATTCATTACACGTTATGCATTTTGAGTGAGGTTTCGATTGGATGTTTTTTAAAGAACTGTATCCTGGAGTAGGAAATGCTGTATTTTCTTAATATGAACAACTGCACCTTGTGTCTTGTTTAGTCTGTTGATCGTCATCGTAAGAATCTAACGAAAATTCCAGTAGATTATTTACTGGGACTTCATCTGAAAATTCCTTTATTAGTACATCACTGATTTCAGAGAGTATGTTCTGTAATAAATAAAAAGCCTCGTGTGTGTGAAGAATGGGGTTTTTTTCCCCAGACTTTCTAAGAAACGGAAATAATAATAATAGCATCTTGAATACCTCCGATTATTGTTAAATCTCAATTACACACAAATACAGAAATTAAAAAATTGTTAATTTTTGAAATAAGAATAGATTTTTCATTTTATTGTGTGGCAAAAAAAAAAGAAAGAAAAAAACCCCACAAGCTCATATTTAAAGCTCAAAATTTTTTGAAGACGTTAAAATAAAACAAAAAAGCAAAATAAATTAAGCTAAAAAGCTTATGTTTATTGCACTCTAGAAGCGATACTCAGCCCTGCGGCCCACTGAGCCTTTTTAAGTGGTCCGGTCATGATCCATTTTTCTGAGAAACTTACTTATTTAAGAACATTGTATTAAAAATTGGGTGTTAAATTTTTTGTCAAGAAATTAAATCTATCAATTTTGCTGTCGATGTCGTACGGGTACGAATTGATATTCTTTTTTTATATGGAACGGTTACGGTTATTGATAACAGACAACAGTGGAGTAACGACAATTTTATGTGAGAGGAACTAATTTTTAACAATTTCATATCTTGCAAGCGAAAAATATTCGAAAAAAAAAAAATTGTTTCAAGACGATTGGGAAGTTGACTATTTTGCAGTGAAAAACAAACATGGATCAGTAATTGTTTGATTAGTCACGAAAGAGCTGTATTTAAAAATACCAATAAACAGGAATCATTCAATGATACTTTTCCTCAAAGATCTTTCAAGAGATGATATAAATACGCTTTTTTGAATAATCTTTGCTACAGCAACGAAGTGTTTTGTCTGTGGTAATATCACAGCGGTTACAAAGACATCCTATGAAGTATGTTATATTATTGGTTATCACATGAAACCGTTTACTGATGCAGAAATTGTGTGAAAGAGTGTTTCTTAAACGCTTTTAATTTAGTGTTAGTGACAAAAATAAAAAAATAATAATTGAAAAAAGCCAAGCAGGAGTTATAATATTTGGATCAATTTTCCACGTTTTAAATTTCCAATGCTAACTTGGTCTTAAAGCATTTCTCCCCATTTCTCCTCATGTTGCGCCCCGCATGAAATAACTAACATATGTATGCGCCCCGCGTGAAATAGCTGACATATGTATGCGGCTCAGCAGAAAAAAAGGTTGAGCCCCCTTGCACTACAGTGATGACTCTACAACACAACAAAAAACAATTCTTGCTCTAACGTCCGGTGTGTTGTCGGTACTTAGAAGTACCACAAAGTTAATCAACTGTAAAATTAATTTTATACATTGTTCACTTAAAATAAGCAGTCAAATTGTTTCTTAAGATCTTCATTAACATATAAAAAATGTGGCCACGGTAGCCGAGTGGTATAGGTATCGGATCGTGGCTTGCCTTGTCACGAGTTCGAGCCCAGTGCCACTAAGGACCCGCTGTATAGGGCGGCGATGTACGTTAAATCTGTCGAGAGCTGAAATGTCCTCCCGTTGGTGTGGTGTGATAGGAGAGGGGGCGCCAGCTCAGGTGTCGTCCACGTCACTTGACCATGGTTTAAAATTACGTATTCCGTCGCCAAAAACCCTCGTGAAGCTAAACAGTGCGACGTTAATATTCAATCAATCAACATATAAAAAATAAGACATCTTTTGACATTAACTACTTTTTAGGAACAAATACGACAATCTTCGCAATTCAATCAGTCAGATGGAAATGCAACTTCTACTATAAAACTATTCACCTTCCCCGCTAAAAATACTCATCATGGAACCCGTGCTGCCATATTTCTTGAAGGAGTGTATTTAAAGAAATATTCCTGCTAAGTATCATTATAATATTCGTAAAAATGATTATTTAATGTTACTTTAAAGTGAGTTGTACTTATAAGTACCGTCGGTAGATAAAAGGTTAACTTTAAAATGAGAGTAGACTAAAGGCAGTAGTGTAACGGATAATATTAGGTTCTGGGCCCTAAGCCTATCTTAAAAAAGATTGCAAAACCATGACATCAGGCTTTGGGCCCCCTAGAGCCCTGGACCCCCTGATGTGGCAGTTTTGGGGGTGTACGTTACACCACTGGATGGGATTGGAGTAAACAAAAGAGAAAACGTGTAATCTAAGTACACTGTAATTTCAGTGATTATTGTATTTTGTATAAAAATTTTATTATATATTTTTTTAAAGTTTTTAGGAAATATCGCGTTTGCAAATAATTATCGCTGTGTTTCGCTTTTGAGTTAGTGATAGAAATAAATAACCCCTTTATGCTCTTTAAATTTACGAGTGATTTGCATGGTTTTAATTATTGTCATTGCTTAACGTTTCAGGAGTATCACTAATTCAGGACAAAGGTTCTTCAGAAAGGATTTTACAATCAAAATAAGGAATTCTTTTGAAAATTCAGCTTTCACACAGCTTAAGTTTTCATCGTTTTTATTTTATGATCGAACCATTTATATAGGCAGGAGATTTATATCGTTTTTACAAGCTTTTTTTTATAAGTTTCACTTGTATGTAACGGAATCTTTGAACTCGATTTTTACCCACTTTAAAGGGTCAGATCAATTCAAAATTTTGAACACTTGTCAAAGACCGATGACAATACAATAATTTTATAATTTTGTTTCATTGTCCTGATCAGGATAGTCGGGAATCAGGATTTCGAGATATGGCGACTAATTCATTATATCGTTTCCAGACTTCGCAACTAATTGCACATACCATTTCCAGGTTTGGCGGTTCGTGTGGTAGTTAGGAGAGTGTGGTGCCAGCTCAGGTGTCGTCCACGTCACTTGACCATGGTTCAAACTTACGTGGAACTTCGCCAAAAGCCCTCGTGTAGCTGAGCAGTGCGACGTTAATATTTACTCAACTCAACTCCAAATTCACACTGATATAAGATACTTATGAATGTATTGGTGCGGCAAAAAGTTTTTAATAGTTGATTCATCAACACTAAATTAAAAGCAAGTTTAGTAATTATTAGTGACTTCCATGGGCTTGTCATATACAAAATATAATACATACACAGCTGTTTATAAAAACTGCAACACCATGAAGGAATCATGAGAATTAAAAGAACTTTGCAGCAAATATCAATTATCCACCGTGCATGCTTGGTGTGCGCAGCGCCCTCTTAACTGATGCTGAAAGTGCATAAATAGTGGGCTGTAGCGGGACGTTGAAAATAGTTAATGATTATTTGTTAGTGGTGAACGTTTAATGAAACCTAAGTATGCCTCCACGACGAAATAAGGAGAAATTCCAACAACTTACGGAGTTTGTACGGGAGAAGATTACCGGCCTTCGAGAAGGAGGATTTTCCTATCACGCAATACGATCTTGTGTGCAGCGTAACAGTTCCTCAGTAATGCGAGTTTGGAAACAGTAGACCGACGAGCACCGAACAACACGAAAAACTGGCAGTGGATGATGGAAGGTGACGTCAGAACGTGACGATCAACACCTGCTCCACATGGCGGTGAATGACCGTACAGCTTTCTCCAGGCAGTTGGCAGCACGTTGGTGTACTGCTACACGTGTACTAATGTCGGCTTCGTCAATTCTTCGACGTCTGCTGTGCCGTGGATTGTGTGCAAGGGTGCCTTTATACAGGATCCCCCTCACGGTAAACCACCGACGGCTGCGTCTGCAATGGGCTCATGAGCACAGAGCCTGGCAAGCTGATTGGTACCAAGTTGTCTTTTCAGATGAATCACGCTTCAATTTGTGGGACCATGATGGCCGCATTCGTGTTAGACGCTATGCCGGTGAACGCTGCCTTCCAGAGTGCTTTATCGAACGACATAGTGGCCTAACAGCGAAAGTTATTGTTTGGGGTGCTATTTCATATCCTGACGATCCAATTTGCTACGAATTGAGGGTAATCTCAATAGCAACAGATACGTCCGTGAAGTGCTACAGCCCGAAGTCATTCCCTTCCTTCAATGTATCCTTGGAGCTATCTTTCAGAAGGATAATGCAGGCCCACATGTTGGAAAGACTGTTCGAGACTTCTGTTCAGCACAACACATGCAATTTCTTCCTTGGCCTACTTATTCGCTGGATATGTCGCCTGTTGAGCACGTG
>BMAU01017474.1:0-20880 GCA_019973935.1 Trichonephila clavipes
CTTATGATGTAGTGAGTTGTTTTCCTTTTTCTTATCGCTTTTAATGTTTAACGGATTTTACCCAGACATTTTAACTATGGAAATACAATTCAAAATAGCCATAAAAGGAAATACATTTGAATTCAAACAACACTGTAAAAGGAAACACACATCAGGAAGAAAGCAAATCTCTTATTATAAGAATGACAACGCTCACATTTAACAAAAAGAATTATTTTTTTCCATGAATAAGTAAATGCTTTTTTAAAGTACTATTTTGAGAGAAAGACTTGTTGCACATTTCACAAACATAAGGTTTTTCTTTAGTATGAATAAGGTAATGTTTTTTTAAATTACCAGATTGAGAAAATCCCTTGTTGCACATTTCACAAACATAAGGTTTTTTTTTTTGTATGAATAAGGTAATGTTTTTTAAATGACCAGATTGAGAAAATGACAAACATAAGGTTTTCTTTGGTATGAATAAGTAAATGTTTTTTTAAATGACCAGATTGAGAAAATCCCTTGTTGCACATTTCACAAACATAAGGTTTTTCTTTGGTATGAATAAGTAAATGTTTTTTAAAGTACCATTTTGAGAGAAAGACTTGTTGCATATTTCACAAACATAAGGTTTTTCTTTGGTATGAATAAGTAAATGTTGTTTTAAGTCAAAAAGTTTGAGAAAATCCCTTGTTGCATATTTCACAAACATAAGGCTTTTCTTTTTGTATGAATAAGTAAATGTCTTTTAAATTACTAGATAGAGAAAAATACCTTGTTGCACCTTTCACAAACATAAGGCTTTTTTTTGTATGAATAAGGTAATGTTTTTTTAAATGACCAGATTGAGAAAATCCCTTGTTGCACATTTCACAAACATAAGGTTTTTCTTTGGTATGAATAAGTAAATGTTTTTTTAAAGTACCATTTTGAGAGAAAGCCTTGTTACACATTTCACAAACATAAGGCTTTTCTTTTGTATGAATAAGGTAATGTCTTTTTAAATGAACATTTAGAGAAAAAGACATGTTGCACATTTCACAAACATAAGGTTTTTCTTTGGTATGAATAAATAAATGTTGTTTTAAGTGAAAAGTTTGAGAAAATCCCTTGTCGCACATTTCACAAACATAAGGTTTTTCTTTGGTATGAATAAGTAAATGTTTTTTTAAAGTACCATTTTGAGAGAAAGACTTGTTGCATATTTCACAAACATAAGGTTTTCTTTGGTATGAATAAGTAAATGTTGTTTTAAGTCAAAAGTTTGAGAAAATCCCTTGTTGCATATTTCACAAACATAAGGCTTTTCTTTTGTATGAATAAGTAAATGTCTTTTTAAATTACTAGATAGAGAAAATACCTTGTTGCACCTTTCACAAACATAAGGCTTTTCTTTTGTATGAATAAGGTAATGTTTTTTTAAATGACCAGATTGAGAAAATCCCTTGTTGCACATTTCACAAACATAAGGTTTTTCTTTTGTATGAATAAGTAAATGTTTTTTTAAAGTACCATTTTGAGAGAAAGCCTTGTTGCACATTTCACAAACATAAGGCTTTTCTTTTGTATGAATAAGGTAATGTCTTTTAAATGAACATTTAGAGAAAAGACATGTTGCACATTTCACAAACATAAGGTTTTTCTTTGGTATGAATAAGTAAATGTTGTTTTAAGTGAAAAGTTTGAGAAAATCCCTTGTCGCACATTTCACAAACATAAGGTTTTTCTTTGGTATGAATAAGTAAATGTTTCTTTAAAGTACCATTTTGAGAGAAAGACTTGTTGCATATTTCACAAACATAAGGCTTTTCTTTTGTATGAATAAGGTAATGCTTTTTTAAAAGACCAGATTGAGAAAATCCCTTGTTGCACATTTCACAAACATAAGGTTTTTCTTTGGTATGAATAAGTAAATGTTGTTTTAACACATCGCTTTGAGAAAATCTCTTGTTGCATATTTCACAAACATGAGGCTTTTCTTTTTTATGCATAAGGAAATGTTCTTTTAAATCATCAGCTTGAGAAAATTCCTTGTTGCAAATTTCACAATCATGAGGCATTTTATTACCAAGAACATGCAAATGATTCCTTGAGTTATCACTTAGAGAGAAAGCCATTCTGCTGATTCAACAAGTTTTTTCCACAATGTCTGAAAACATAAATCTCTAAAATACACATTGACGAAAATGGATCTTGCAGCCTTGTTCAGAGAATAGTTTGTTAAAATCCGTCTGAAAAAAAAAGAATTCAATATGTTGAAAATGTATATACTCAGAATTTTATTCTACATTATATATAATCTATGAAAGGGGGGGAAATCAGCTGGATATCAAAGTTAAAAGAATTGGCTAAGAATTTTTTTCTTTCTTGTATCTGAAGAAATTAGTTGGCTTTTACATAGGATTTTTATTGAATTCTTCAAAATTTAAATCTATCAAATATTAGTTGCTAAAAATATATTCAAGTAATACTTTACAATTATGATTAGGTTAACATAAGCAATATGATAGAAAATTAAAGGAATACAATGATAAAATAAGAATGCTTTCTTGGAGTAGGTTTCAAAGCGGAGTATACCATGTTGTTACACACACCACACAAAAGAATATAAAACTAAAAAAAAGCATTGTAAGGCCTATATTTCACATGTTTTGATTATTGGTTTGAATCATACTTGAGATTAAGGATAAGGATTTGAAACATACACACAAGAGGCATCACAATTCTTAAAAAAATACATCAAATTACCACAGGTTTTTGAAACTACAAAAATGTTTTTGACAAATGGATTTTAAGAATTTTTTTAGAAGGCTGTGTAAATTTAGAAAGATATTTTCCATAATTTGCTGGATTTACATAAGAAATTATACAAGAAATCGAATTTCTGCAGACATGGGAACACAAAAGAAATATATACTTTCTACCAATAATTTGACACCTGTGATAAAAGAAATAAACAAAATTTATACATATTCAATAAATAGCAGAGCCTCCACTAGAGGCAATTACAGCTATAAACTCTGGAGCACGCTTTCTACAAGTTTTTGGATGATGGAAGTAATATTTTCATATACTCTACTAGGAAAAGACACAAGTTCTTTCACCGATTTTGAGTGGTTGCTGCACCCCTTAATTCAGCAATGCAATTCATCCAAGAAGTTTTATATATGATTCAACTCTGGATTCCATGAAAGCCAGTCCAGTTGGTTCATATTATTGTCATAATATCAATCCCTGATGGACCTCGCAACAAAACAAGAGGCATTATCCTCCTGGAAGTAATGATCCAACCCGTAAAATTGCCTCACCGTAGGAAGCTTATTGTTGTCCAGAAAAAGTAGGATTCATCGTAGTACTTATCAGGAATTGGGATCAAGGATCCCAGTCTATGCCACGAGAAACATCCCAAGACCATAATTATGCCTCCACCAAACTTTTCTGTAGGTACAATGCATTCTGACTAGTCTTTTTCAAGGTATATACCAAACCCAGACTCTGCCTTTCCACTTTTTGAGATTGAATTTTGATCAATGATCCAGAGAACCTGTTTCCACTCATCTGAGGTCCCATTTTTAAGTGCCTTGCACCACCATGGAAACCAAGCAAATGTGCTTAGTTGCAGATGGCATTTATTGAAACAACAGTCACAGATGCTTGTTGGAATTCCTGGAGTATGTGGACCATCAATTTGGGGTGATTTTTCCAAATTTCTTTGGATAGATCTTGTTAGTATCTATCTCTTAGTTTTACCAGTCTGCCGTGTCAAAACACATTGACTCCCCACCCACCTTCCACTTTTTAATCACAAAAGCCCCTTTTGATTTTGCAATGTTTAACTTACTAGACATGTTTCTTAAGAAATGGACATTTCTAGAATATAGGCAATCCTCGAAGTCACAGTTCTGAATTTCATGGCATATTGCATGCGACTAATACCAATGCTGTATCCAACATGATATTGAAATACAGAGGGTGTGACGTAGATCAAGAGCACAGATATCCTCATTTGTACAGGTGACCAAATACTTATTGGTATATAGTGTATTTCATAACTGAATAAACTTAAAAATTACTTTATTCACAGTGAAGAAGCCATAGTAGCCAAACTGACTTTGGCAACAGTTGCAAGAGCCACTGTTCCTAATGTTGTGTGGCCTGCAACCTGTGGCATCTAAAAATCTGCCATGTAGAAGAGACTCTCAATGGTTCTTCTATCGAAGTTAATGGATTTCATGTTCTGTGATTCGGGTGAGAGTTTAGGTGTCATCCTTGTTAACTGTGGTTCAAAATTTCGAGGTCTATTGAAAACTCTCATCGATCTTCAAAGTGTGATGTACATAAGTAATCTAGACAGTCCAGGGAATAAAGTATGATGTTGGATAATATTAGTCTTATTTGGAATACAATGGTAGTTTAAGAGGCCCTTAGACAGAAATCGAAACTCAAAAACGATAAAAGCGCCCTCTTGTGGGAGGGGGATTGGGCGTGTCCAAAGGAGCAGCGAAGCACTCATATCGTAATGATCGAAGGTAAATAGTTCCAGTATAAAAGATGAATTATATGCCTTTTTTTTAAAAATTTCCATTATTTTTTTGATTTTGAAATAAACTTTTTTGTTATGCTACTATTCTTCCAAATTTTCGCTTACTTTATTCAACTTTCTGATGATTATGTTCTGACAGCTGTCATGATGAATGAAAATGACATCACTTTAAGAATGATCCCCTTTTTCACGTTAAGGGATGGCTTCTGTTCGTTCCCAACCGATTGAAAAAATAAAGCCTCTCCCCCTTTCTGCTTTTGTTCAAAACTAAAGATAAGAAGAGCTTCTTAATTCTTCTCGATTGGTGGGGTTCCAGTTTGCGTTGTACAGTCTGTGACAATGTTTATATGAAACCAACTGACCCCTCTTTTATTTCTCTCTTCCCCCATCATTCAAGTTTAAGAAATCAAGATTCCAAGTTCAAAAATGGTCAGGAATACAAAGCTGTACTCTCGAGTGTCATTCTCGATGTCCGATCTTGACTTAGAACAGGGATGGCCAAACCAAATGACCTTGCAACCCACTTCGGAAAACATTATATCCTGCGGGTTGCATATAAAGATTATATATCTTTATATTAGATTTAAACCCATTACAAACATTTATTGGAGCGAAATTTAAACAAAAATGGAATGAATTATTATTCGCGCGTTTTATTATTTTTCATCTATACAAGCATAGATAATTTAATAATAATGCAATAAATCAATTATCTTTTTTTCACACAAACTGTCGAAGTCTAGGTCTATTGAGATTAAATGCAATCACATTACGTATTCTGAGTTTAATTTGTTTTTGTATCCACTCACATTGAAAAATATATTTCACTTAAACATAATTTTCTGAACGGCATTAAAATGTTTATAGCTGTGTATTTTACGCGAGATAGTTTGTAATATAAAATTTAGGAGCTGTTGTTTAAATTTAGATTTCAACATCGAATGTGTTGATACGCCGATAAGTTCTTTCCTCTCCTTCATTTTACGTGATTTTTTTCCACAAATGGAAACAGATGCATTTTCCATTTAGTTTTGCTAGACATTGTGCTGACGAGTATAAAATTATCTCGTTGAACCCAAGGTAGTAAAAACAATAGAATATTCACAATCTAATAGGAAGTATATATATACAAAGATAAAATGTGTGTTTTAATATTCTTCTGTTGTATTATAATAAAAATTAAAAAGATGTTGCAAAATAAAGTTATTATACATAAATAAAATTTTCAGTTTTAATGAATAAAATGCGCTTCAAATACTTGAAATTATACAAATTTCATAGAGAACATGAGTTCATTTTGCATATATATTTAGAAGTTTCTTTTCATTTTTTTATTGTGATTCGTGGGACCCCAGGGTTCCGTGGACCACAGTTTGGATTGAGGAACCCTATGAACTACAAGGAATTTCGGGGGGACCCCATTCCATTATTAGAAAATATATCCTGAAACAATAATTAAACTTAATCAAATTGTTATTGGTTCTTTATAGATTGTAAAAAGTATTGTATTTTTGTTATAAGAAAAATTCATACTATTGTAATATAATTCACGCATTAATAATAAACTATGCTCCAGATGTCACATACCCTTGTATTATACTTAGTAATTGGGATTTGTTTGCATTTTTTTCACTGAATCGCAAATTATTTGCAATTGAGTCTATGCAAATTTATTTGCAGTCGCATTTTACATTTTGTTTTAATTTGTTTTCATACCTTCATTTTGTTTCCCCATACGTTGAGAGTTTCTACATTAACGTCATTACAAATCCCCTTTCGAAATTTCTTCCACATCTTCCTATTGTCAGACACCTTTCTTTTATCTCTCTATAGCCCGGCTTAATGACATACAGCTATTGAAATGATTTTTTTTCTGATAGTTTGATTAAACACATGTAAATGTAAAAAAACACTATATATATATATATATATATATATATATGGGGGAAATGCCTATACAAGGGTGATATGGACTTTGAAGCTCCAGCGCTCGGAGAGCGCTTTTTCTCCGTATGAGTGGGATGAGGATGGGTCGCGAGATCAGTAGAAACCGTCTCTCAACAACAGGAACGGCCGGAGAGTAGTGGAAGGGGGACAGAGGGTCTGTCGGGAAACCAGTAGATCATCATCTTTCGGAAAGGAGAGAAGTCATCGGTTGGCTGGTGAGCTGCGCTAGAAGGAGAGGTGAGAGAAAAAAAAAAAAAAAGAAATTCCATAAACGTGTTTCCCCTGGAGGGGGGGCGCACTGAGAATGGAGAGACATGTGGGGTTGGGTTCGAAAAGGGAAACTTTTCGTCCTCGCTGCGTTTCGAGTAGTATCAATCAAGTACTGCTGCTTCTTTTTTTTTTTTTTTTTTTCTTCCGTCAGAATTTCGTTCGGATTCTCGTTGTCTTTGCGGGGTATTTGTAGACGTCTCGCAGTCTGTTTATGACGTTCGATTGGGCTTGGATGGTGGGGTTGTTATGATTCGTTGTTTGAATGTGGAATTTCGTTGCCAGCTGCTTGATCCGGGAGTTGATTGGGAGTATTTTTAATTCTTTATGGAGGTAGCGCCTGGGAACATATACGGGAACATCAAGAATAGTTCGGAGAGCTTTGTTTTGTAAGATTTGGAGCTTGTTCAGATGTGTTTCTGATGCAATGCCCCAAATCTGGCATGCATATGTCAGAATAGGTTGGAGGTACTGGATATAAATGACTCTTTTCTTGTTTAGTGATAATTTAGATTTTCTATTAAGAAGAGGGTGGAGGGATGCGAGTGCTTTTTTAAACTTGCAGGTAATTTTCTTTAGGTGGTGAATAAATGTTAACTTGCTATCTACCCGGAATAGGTAAAGCACACATGTTTAAAAATTTTGAATAATATGTCAGTTATGTAATTTTTTTAAATGTGCCCATCGAGATATTTTTCGAAGAGTTTCAGAATTCTGTTTTATGCTTCATTATATCTTAAGGTAACATTCAAAAGCGACATTTAAATATTTTGCAAATAATTTATATTATAAGTTTACGTATAATAATGCTAACGGAGTAAGAGCAATTAAATTTTCCACAAATATTAAGGAAATGTTTGTTTTCTTTATGGATGTAATAAACGAACTTATAGAATTAAAGATATGTACTTATAATGAAACAAAAACAAATTTTTCACACGCATTTTTTTTTTACTCAGCCAAAAACATAAAACTGTATAATACTGAAAGAAAAATTATAGCATTAATTTAAACTAAAGCTTATTTTAAATAGAAAAATTAAGCCCTAATTTTGATGAAATTAACCCCAAACCAGTACTGAACAAACAAAACACTCACAGAAAATCTTAAATATAAAAAATTTAAACATAAATAAAATAAACATAAATAAATATGAAGTAACCAAGCATATAGTAGAAATTCTAACATTAATTCAAACTAAAAGGCAACATGTAGAAACCTGGTTATTAACAATTGACATAAATGGAAGGTAGTTTTTTTCAAATATTGCCAATCCATTAATAATTTAGTAATATAATTTAATTTAGTAATATAATTATAATATATTTTAATTTAGTACAATATTCTCTTTTTCTTAAACTGCTAGCTAGGATTTTCTACTTTATCCTTACAATAAGCGAGATTTAGAAATTATCGTTGAACAAAGAAAAGCAATAAAGTTTTTTCTAACAGAAAGAAACTTCGTAACAGAATATTTATCTTTTATCATAAACCAAATTGTCATGCTATTAGGATGGAAATAGGCAAGAGGTAACAGTACAGTTCACTGATATTAATACAATGGTTTAGTTCCATCTTTGCTTATTTTGGGGCAGACTACCTTTTGTTGTTGTTATATCAACATCAGAGTTTCGAAAGAATAAAGAAAAGCAACCAAACACACCTAAGGATGTTTTTGCATTGCTGACTCTTTAAAAATAACATAAAATTAATAAACAACATGGGAGGAGCAAAAATTTTTCAGTTACAGGAAAAAGGTTTAAAGAGTGTAATCAGGCTTTCTTGATGCTCATAGTACAGCTAAGATTAATCAAGAGCATAAAATGAAATAGAACATTTTTTGGAAAGTGAATATCTTACAAAGTAGCCAGCACAATACAAAGAGTAGCTTTAATAAAATTAAGCCTTGCAAGATGGGTACTTGTTCCATAAGACAATCACAAAAATATGTAAGAAATAATCATAAACAAAAATTACACAGATACTTAAATTTAATGCGATGGCTAGGCTTTAGTATATCACCCACTAACACCTTAGCGGGCTTGATATCACAAAACAAAAGGTTGTCGACGCTAAAGTAAGTTAAGCTTACAACTATATAAATCATTGTTTGAATATCAGTATTAAACGGTACATCTTACCCACTTCCATCCGTATTTGTTCTAAAATTACATTACGCCCAATAAAACACGATAACACTGTAAAAAGTTGGAATCCACTGTTATGCAATTTGTGTTGCCAAACCCAAAAATGAAATTTACAAAAGACATTTTTTATGACAACTTTTTGAAAAAACAAATGTAATCCCACCACAAAGAATTTTAAAAAAATAATAAAAACCTAAAAAAATATATTTAGAATAAAATGCACTAAAACCTCCCCAAAAATTGTTCTAAACATTAATTTTCGCAAAGTTGACTTGACACATCTAATGATGTCATAACTCCATTTTGCTTAAAAATTAAATTTAAAAAAAATCTAAATCGAATTTCGAAAAAAAAAACTCTTCAAGGTGCTCAGAACAATTACCTACAGCTTCTACATGCCAAGTTTCGAGAGTATTATGAGAGTCTCATGGGAGAGGTGTCAGAAAAGTTACAGGAGGGATAATTGATTTGTGGCGGCCAAGCGTTAATAGCGACGCCGCTTATTGATTCTTCGATAGGTCTTCGGTGTGAATCCAATTGGCAGTTTTTTTTATTCTCGAAATTAGGAAAATTCTGATTTTTTCCAAGTCCCCTAATTTTAAAACTAAACAACATTTTTGTTGCTTAGTTTTGCCGGTACAGCTGAAACAAAAAAAAAAAAAAAAAAATCCTTTTCTTTATTTGTATAGATTATAACTTATTTTTATTCTAACTCTCGAACACTAAAGGATGCGAGGAGACATCCATCACACACTTAGGAATTTTCAACACAACTAAAAATTTTTAAATTGCCAAATCACGCCCAGTTTTACCCTTAAGCCAATTGAATTTTAAAAATGTTTAGTTTTAAAAATACTCAGTTAAAATTTTTTAAACTTAATTCTGGGACAAATAGGCATTCGTGACCCACAAGCTAGTATTAAAAAAATATGAACAAAATTTGACCCATGTCTAAAACAGGTGCGTCATCCCTGTTCTACACAGAGAAGTATACTATTTTTTTCTATACCTTGGAATAATACTTCGAATAAATGACTTACGTATTAGCACCACTGCAGTCAAATTGGCACCACGGGAATCGTGCTATTTCCGACCAAAATCTTATACCTTTTTTTCATATAAAACACGAAATTTTTGTTGTCTTGATATCAAGAAGTGATTTCCAAGGTGCCAATTTGGCTGTAGTGACACTAATAGGTAAATACCTAAAATTCTAACTTGTACCACTAATATTCGGTTTTGCAAGAATTGCAAACCTGAGGTCCTTACAACTGTTGTACCAAAATTTGTACAAATTTTTTGTAAAGTCAATTCCTTAAAAGTCAACATAAAGTTAGTAACCAAAATGGAAGCAAACATTTTTCAGATACAGCTTAAAGGTTTGAAGAGAGAGAGTGCCCTCAGTCCTTCTTGATGCTAATAGCAAAGCTATGACAAATCATGACTATCAAATAAAAAAGGATACCAGATGGTATGAAAATATCTTTAAAAGTACCCAGAGAGTACAGTAATTAAGTTAGGCCTTGCAAGAACGGCAGTTGTTCTATTACACAACCAACATGTAGTACTACAAACCACAATAATATATCAGAAATATACATGCACAAAAATAAAAGATACATAAATTTAATGAGAATTAAAATAAAAAGGCCACCTAGCAGAAAACAGATTCTATTATTATCTAAAATTACAGTTTTTAAAACAAAATATACTGATTTAATATGAAACTGTATTTGGAACACACACATACAAAACATTGAGCAAATTTTGGTATCGCCCATAGTGGCAAAAACTTAGATTTTCATTTCTGAAAGTCAATTAGCATTAATGAATTAAAGTTTCATCACTTTTGTTTGAAATTCTGGAAAAGGATAAAATATGCTTAGTTAGGAAAACACAATTCACTTTTGTTGTTTATAAAAAAATGAAATGTGGTGAAATGTTTAATGTGAAAAAGTTCAAAATGAAAAACACAAAATAATACAACTGTGCTAACAAATTATGAATTTGCATGCATTTTTTTTTCTCTTCACACAAAATGAAACCACTTAACATGAATAAATTTTCCTTCTGGGAATAAACAATATATGGAAAACACCAGCAGTGCAGGCAAGATTTGGGTTGTGAAATGAAAGGTGGTTTCACAAGTTTTGAAGTTAAAAACTGTTTCGATGCATATACAGACAGCATAATCTTGTAATAAAAAACAATACTATTTGGTTCTAAGTAGCAAATCAAATTATACCCTTTAGCAAAGGATGTGCCAAAAATTGCCATAAATTAATAAAAAAAAGAAAAGCCCATATAATTTGGCATATAATATGCACTGCCGTATAATGTGCTCCTATACTTTCAAGCTGCATTTTTCAATTCCTACACTATTAGCTGACCCTCCATATACATTTATCTTGGTGGAACTATCAATTGTTAATAAAATACATTTTAAAGCATACAATTGAGATGAAATTTTATACACATGATTATTTTGGATGACAATACAGTAATTTAATTATAATTAATAAAGATTGATTAAAACTAATTATTCAAAAAGAATTACAAATACAGCCACGTTGGCATCAGTTTTTCGCGACATGTGTCAAAACTTAAAAAGGTTTTTTCTCACATATTAAAGCACTCATTTGAACTGAAAATTTCTATACAGTATTGTTTTGGGTAAAAATACGATAATTTAATTATAATTAATTAAAACTAATTGACTGAAACTAATTAAAGAATTACAGATACAACCACGTTGGTTTCATTTTTGTGACTTGGGTCAAAACTTTTAAAAGATTTTTTTTTTTCAAGTTTAGAGGCATTCAATTGAGCTGAAAAATTTTATATACATAATTGTTTTGGATGACAATAGAATACTTTAATGATAATTAATAAAAAATTAATTACCACTTAAGGTTGTGATTATGTCATATGTATATACATATTTATATTAATTGTAACTATTTAATAAAAAGTAGCTAAAATAAAATTTCTCTTTGCTGATCTAAGTAAGAATTGGCTTAAATTTTTTTTTATATTGTTTATATATAATTTTAAGGTATATTCACTATATAATGCACACACCCTATTTAATGAAGAACCTGAAACGTGTACGTAGGCAATGCTTTTACATTTTGAAGTCATTAATTCGAGGTATTTTCCCAAGCTTCAGGAAAAAAGTATACTTCTAAAACAGCCCTTATAGTTCACAAGAAATATTATTTACTTTAAATAAATGTATGTCGAAGTATAATTCTTTTTCTATGCTCATCTTTTCCTTATATTTAACGCTATAATTTTTATTCCTGGCGTATAACATGCACACGTGAATTTTGATCTTATTTTTTGTGTTAAAAGAGCATGCTATATGCCAGATTTTATGGTACTTCCCAGCAAGAAATATAACTTTAATCCATTTTAATAATAAAAGAAAATTTAAAGTATATAGAAAAATGATAGATTTTAAGAAATCTTGTTCAGAAATATCAATAGATTTTGAATTACATCTTTGAAAACCAAAGAGTAAAAGAAGGATCTAAGCTCCAAAGACTATATTTTAAAATTGCTAGAAAGTTATCTACAAGAGATTCAGCACTTTCATTGATTCAAGTTATCTGATTCGAAAGATCAATATTACTTTCTGTGGAGGAATGGCAACCAGAATTTACCAAAATCACCTAAGAAAGTTACCAAATCAAAAACACTTTATACGGTACTTATGTACTAATGCAACAATGCCAACTTTCTGGGTAACTCCCCCAAAAGGCAATCCTGATTTTGCAGGTGTCATAGGCACTGAATTGGCATGGTGCTTTGTTCCATTTTTCTCTGCTTGCCACCATTCGAAGCCAAGCCGTTCATTCACATGGCAAGTTCAAATACTGAAATTTACTGAATTATTAAATTTAGTAATAATATCATTACATAAAATTATTATAAGATATAACAAAATAAAGTAATAAAATTAAATAGTAAAAAATAGTTACATTTTAGCTTTTATTTATTTTTTAATGTCTGTCCATGTGGAATTTTGTAATTGATTTTAAACTGACTTCCCGATGAGCTAGAGACTTGAAATTTGGAACATAACTCAAAAGAGGATGACAATGCCTGAAAATGTGAAAAGAAGAAAAGTAAAAATGAGGAAAGATGAAGAAAAAGAAAAAAAAGGGGGGAAGAGAGACAGAGAACACAACAGCAGAAATAAAAAAATGAAGAGTTATGTTCACTCTACACAATTTAAATTATTACCCAATTCATTAAAGCTCTCACTTGCTTTTGAATTGATTTGTTTATTTTTTCGATAAAAATGTTAATATTGATTTTAACTAACTTCTTGATCAGCTGTATATTTGAACATATTTCAAATCTAACTGAAAGCTGAACAAAATATATCAATTTTTTTTATTTTGTCTACACAAACTACTCAAGAATTGAATGTATAAATAAATGCTCCTACTTTACTTTTTTACTTAAATGCCATATTGGCAAGACTTTTCATTTGGCGAAAAAGATCAGAAGGGTGGTGATCATCAAGCTCTAAATCACCAAGGAGGCAACATAAAATTTAAAATTTTAACAAATGGATTTGACATTGATTGTTTTTAATATTTGAATAAAAGTCTTATAAAAAATTACTTTTGCTTGCTCCGCTATTTTATTTCTTAAGTAATAATTGAACAGTTTGATGTATTATTGGTAAGTAGACATATTTTTCTATTTCAGATATAACCAGAAGAAATTGAAATTTATCGCCTGTCTCTCTCTGTAGTTACGACATCAAGTATTTAAAATCTATTCAAAAATTTCATTCACATAACCCTAAAAAGCAGAAAATAAAATAAAAACATTTATTAATGTACCATGTTTTTATAACCCAGACTAAAAAGTATAAAATATAATTTCTCTAATCCTTACGAAGGATAAAACTACATACAGATTTCTAAATTATCCCGAAAATTCATACTCAGTAGCTTTTGATTGATTGATTGATTGAATATTAACGTCGCACTGTTCAGCTACACGAGGGCTTTAGTAGTTTTTGATAGCTATTAAAATACTTGCAAGGTTAGAAACAAAGAACATGGGGTGCATGCAGCCATTAATTGGTGAATTGATAGCTCAATTAACACACACACATAATTTTATTGCACCGAAAATAATGAACCAATAATTAAGTTCTTTTATTGATAGCTACTCTCTACACTCTTTAGTTATGTAATGCATGCACCCAGTGGCATAACAAAGAATACTAGGCCCCCTGCAAACTCAAGTTTTAGGCCCCAAGTACGTACTTGGCATCAGTCAGGCCTTGAGCACCCTAGAACACCTGGCCACCCCTCCCCCCGCAATGCGGGGGTGTACGTTACGCCATTCATGCGCCCCATATTTTTAGTTTCCAATCTTGCAAATATTTTAATAGCTATCAAAAGTTGCCAAGTATGAATTTTCAGGATAATTTAGAAAACGTTAGAAATCTATGTGGTTTTATCCTTCATAAGGATTAGAGAAATTGTTTTATACTTTTAGTCTGTTATAAAAACATGATACATTAAAAAACTTATTTTATTATTTAGAACTCCTGAGATTTTATTCAACGTCTTCACTATGGTTGCGATAGTACGCAAGCACTTCTAATACTAAAAGACTCCCACAGCTGTGACACAAAAAATTCGAGGTAAGCAATACTATGGTTTTTAGCCAAAGTTTTATATTGAATTATGTTCTGTTTGAGCATACTCCATTTCAGAACACATTCACTGCTTCTGACACACATCCAACCACACCATTTTATGTTGTCTATGAGTATACCTTGATCATAGTACAGCTCCCTTATTTCGCCAAAAAAATTTGCCGCCAAAATATTGGGCGATAATGTTTACGATTTGGCAAACTTGCAACATAAAAGATAGTAACCCTACTTGGACTAGATTTTTGTAGTTTTTCAGGATTTGGACAGTGGTCATTTTTTCCAATAATAGCCTTTGAAGGTTGTGTGAGAGATTTTTCTAGAAAGCTGAAAGTGAAGGAATGAGTGGATTTTCTTTTTTAATGAAACAACTGCAGGAAGAATAGTTGGGTACTTGCATATTATTGCAACAATTGCCAATGTTCAAGATAGCTCACCAAGTTATCAATATCAATTTCATTTGTGTCGTATGCGCTGAACTGGCAATCATGTGCTTTGTTTCCTATAATGTTGCCAACAGGTTGCAATAATTGAAAGAGAAAGGGAGATGTATTAATTAATTCAATTTGGAGGATGTTTTTCTCACTATTGTATCTTAGAAGCAACAGTTATTTGTTTTCTTCTTGAAGCCATTTTGAAAATCATGTTTTTCTTTTTTGAAGCTCAACGAATGGATATTTTATTTTTTGAACGAGAGGTTTAAAAGAAATTATTGCTTTGTGTACTGAAATATTTAATGTCTGAAATATGCTAAGAATTTGTTTGAGAGAAAAGGAGATTGTTATTTCATCAGCCTAAAGCATGCATATCGGATGTTTTTTCCACCGTCATATTTTAGAAACCACATTTTCTTCCTTAAAACACGTTGAGTGGAATTTCTTCTAAACAAAAGAGGTAAGAAAGTAGTGATTGTTTTTTGTATGAATTAAGGATTGATAGAGTCTAGGTATGGACATCTGAAATTTGGAAAGAATTTGCATTTGATTCGTTATTTTTGATTTGATGTTTTCTTTGTTGTCCATGTTAGAAACTATGTTTTTTTACCATTCTTCACCTCTGACACCATTTTGATAAACTAGAGTTTTTTCCTTGGTGCCATTTGATGAAAAATTTTTGTTGCCAAATGCACCAGGGAGATGTGCTCGGATATTACTGAAAAGGTATAGGAACTTACGCATTATTACAACGTATTAGCGACATAAAATGAAATGAAGCATGAGTGCCAATTCAGTACAAGTGACACATGCAAAATTGGGGTTGCCAACTTATCTTGAAGATTGGCGGGTTCACACCTAGGAGAGCCCCCACCCTTGGCGCGAATTACTTTGGTTGGCGATAATTGCACCGTCATGGTAACCTTGCTTTTTTAAATACAACATATGGCAACCCTAACTTTTTCTAGAATTTTCGTCATTTGTGGGCGCGCATTTCAAATTTCATTTTGTTGTTGGGCACCGGGTTGAAAGTATGGCTGCGCTTGTAAGTGAATACACGTTAGAATTTTTTACGTTATTGAATGCTAGAGGCAAGAAAGAATTGATTGAATGGTGTATGAAAGAAGGGTTAATTGCTTCAAGTTATGAATGTCCTAAATATAATGAGCAAATGGGATTAAATGAACGAAAGAGTGTTGTTTTGGATGGATTTGAATGGAGATGTCGAAAAAAAGGTGTGAATACGCATGATGTTTGCAGAAGTATAAGAAAGAATTAGTGGTTTTCCAATAGTAAGTTAATCGGCAATAAAACGTTTTCTCCGTAATCACACCAGCCACGTAGAAGGCATGTTCGACCATTACCTCGCTGAGTATTTATGGCGCCGCTCTCGCAATCACTCACTCAGTGACGAGACTTTCCAGAATTTTTTAAAAGCAGTTGTTACACTTTATCAACAATAAGAAAGTAAGTGCTGTTGTTATATTTTTTATCTTAAATGTTAAATTTCTGTATTGTTTACATATATTTTCATTGCGCATCCATCTTATACTGCTATATTTACTTGTCACCGTTGTCGGGTTTGCTTGGCGCCATTTCGTTTTTGCTTGGCGCTTTTTCCGGTTTGGCGCCAAGGGTGGGGGCTCTCCTAGGAGTTTACCGATTGGCGAATATTGCAATAATACGGAAGTACAAAGGTATATTTAGCACACCAAATAGTTTCTTTCCAGCAGAAAATCATCTGCGAATTATTTTCTCCTTCTAAAAATAACAAGGAGGGTTACTGTACTAGTTATTAACTGCTATGGCAGAACTGAAACCTTGCAATAAAGTACATTTGTTACACTTGAGATTGAAATTTAAAAACCAGGCAAATTTTGAATCCGCTGGCAAAAACTTCCTTCACTGGAAACAATGTAAATATTGACATCAATACTTATAATGGAAAGTAAACTACCTGAAAGATTTTCCAAATCAGTATTAAATAAATATCAATTAATAATTTTCCAATTTAAAAAAACTTTATTTAGTTACTTTCTATCGGTCACTGGAGAAATTTCAAGAAAAATATACATTATATCAGATCTCATAGTTATACATAATATCTTAAGACATTCCTTTTCAAATTTGAAAGAGAAAAAAAAAACTTATTTAACACTAGAACGTCCAGGACTTCCATTATCCACCAGTGTCATTTCGACATCACGATATAAATTATATTAATTCAACTAAATAATTGTAGGAACACTGTTCACAATGGTTTAGTTTTAAGACTTCTTAATATTCTTTAATGCAATTATCATATATTATGATCATTTATATCATTAAAAACTGGCACTGATTTTATGTTCCGTGAAATTTGTTGGACCACTACTTTGTCACAAGACATTTCGAGTCGCAAATCTACCAGGAATATTGTTATTATGCAGTATCCAATCTGTGCCATCCCTAGCTGAGGATTTAATAGAATATTAACTACATCTGCGCTTTCTTTGCAGTCAATTGATCTTATGTCTTCATTGGAATCTAAATTAGAGCAAGGCAAAAAACCACCAAACATGGCAAATGAAAAAAACGGTAAAATAACCTAGTTTAGACACACTGCTGTTTTAAAAGCCATTTTTTCGCCAAATTTAATAAAAAGCCATGTTTCAAAAAATGACGCCATGTACGTTGAAGAAAATTATCTTAGCTGGTGATCAAAAATTATAATGGACGCTAGAAAACGTTGCCATGTTACACAGAAAAGTGACGCCATGGATGAAAATAAGAAAAAAATCGGCGAATCGATTTCATTTGATCAAATTAAAACAAGCTTTTTTTAATTTTTAAAAACGGGGTTTAAGTAATGGCGTCAAAAGCTTTAAAATTTAATTGTATTAAACTACACAAAAGCATAAAATAAAACGGGGTTTTCGACATGGCGTCAAATGCGCTGAAAAACGTATTCACACAAAGCATAAAATAAAACGGGGTTTCCAAATGAATGTCGTCTTGACAATCGGTCGAAAAACATTGTATTCACACAAAAGCATAAAAAAAATGATGGGAAATGGAAAGGGAATTTTTGAAACCATCTCGTTTGACACAAAACCATAAAATAAAACGCCGGGTTTGTTGTTTTTATTGGCATCAGGGACTTTGAAAATGGTTCTTTATATGACTATTAAAATTTTTCATAAAATAAAAACTTGCAAAAAAAGTTTCGAGATAAAAGCAGTAAAATTAAGAAAAACAAGCATTTTAAAAATTGTAAAAAATCATTTTACGTCAATTTTTATCATCCGATTCATTTAGGTCACACGATTCAATTATCCCAAAAGTTCTACTAAGAACAGTGTATAATGCGTCGATCAAAATGTTTTTTTGATTTCTCGCCAAAAATATTTCAGCAAGATACGAGTCAAATTTTTGACCATCCACATGGGCCTATTTAGACAAAGGGTCGTCAACATGGTGAAATTTTCACATCTTGGAAGTGGGTCTCAAATGAAACTCTTGACAAGTCAGACTGAAATGTTGATCTTGTGAGATGTCAGGGATCCCAGCCATCCGACAGACATTCTTTGTGAAACCCTGCCAACTCAGTCCGAAATTCCAATCTGAATGTTCCCGGCGAAATTATTAACGAATTCTAAATAGTATTTGATGCGTTCCAATCTTGGTGTTCTATTTGGCACCACACGGAAGAAACATTTTTTGAAGATTTTGCACGCCACCAAAACCCATTTACCTTTCAGACTTTTGCCAGAATTTGAGAATATTAATCATTTTTCCGAACAAACTTTCATCAATTTCCACAATTTTCCTTCTCCTCCAAGTTTTGCACTCTCATTTACACATGCAACCATACAAACCTCACGGCAAAACATATACCAATCCACCACTGTGTTTTTGTTAATTTTTAAATCATTCACTACAAACTCATTCATACTCTTGCCAAACCAATACCTGGTTAATCGCAAGATCACACAAATACTCAATCTACTGTCACTAAACCACGTACCTTTTCTTACACTCCGGCAAACAAAGTGGGATTCTCTTTCGACTGTACTCGACAACGCCATTCAAATCCATCAATCGTACCCTTTCGTTCAACCAAACGCATATCCTTCTTACACTTCGGACACTCATATCTGAGGGAATTAATCCTTCTTTCATTACTTCCAATCTAGCACAGCCTTATTTCCTTGTTGTCCAAGCAAAAGAAAAATCCTGTGGTTGCCTCGCTTTCATTGAATTTTCTTTCACACGCCATTCTAACAACCGGTGCAAAATCAATCAAGCCTAAAATTGGAACACGTGGGGTAGAAAGTATGAGCAGGGCCGAACTCGACTTGTCGCAGCAGGGTCAAGGGCGAAAATGAACGATGTCCACTTTTCACCCGATTTTTTTGGTTGACCGGTTTTAGGGTTACCATATTTTAGCCACCGGACTGGACAATCCGGCAGGGTTGCCATATTGTAAACTTTATCGCCAAAAATTTGGCGCCAAACTTTTGTCGCCAAGCAGTGTGCTTGTCTAGGATCCACCCAAAAAACATATATCCCGAAATAACCAGATTTAGACTTACCTTACAAAGAGTAAAAAGCTTAGTCTTCGTAGGGTTTTAATAAAAATATTTTAATCAAAAACTTAGAAAGAGAGCTTCGCTTGTAGTTGTTAGACTATTATCCCATGGCTTCGCTTGAAACTTTAATTATAAGTGGACGCTAGAATCAACGTTGCCAGATATTTACACAGAAAAGTAGCACGAAGAAGGGGGAAAAAATAAGAAAAAATTGCGAATCGATTTCATTTGCAAATTAAATACAATTTTTTTTTTAATTTTTTAAAACTGATTTAAGAAAAACGTTAAAAAGCTTTAATAATTTAATTCATCTAAACTACACTCAAATTCTAGGAAGTTTTCAATAACTGGGGTTTTTCGACACTTCAAAATGCGCCGAAACGCCAAACAGAGTGAGTATCATTCAAATGAGGCCGTCGTCTATTACAATCGGTCGAAAAAATAGTTGAGCATCGTGACCCTTTCAAAAAATGATGGGAAATGGAAAACGAATTTTTTGAAACCATCTCGTTTGAAACGAAAACCATCTCAACGCCGTCATTTTGTTGTTTTATTCCCATCTTTTCTTTTCAAATGGTTCTTTTATATGACTATTAAAATTTTTCACCTACTTTTTACCAAAACTTGCATTTAAAGTTTCAATCCAAAAGGAAAGTTAAAACGGCTCTTTTGTATGACTATTGTCTATTTTTCACCTAATTTTTATACCAAAGTTGTATTTAGGGTCTCGATTCAATTATCCCACAAAGTTCTACTAAGAACAGTGTATAATGAACAACACAAAATGTTTTTCAGATTTCTCCCAAAAATATTTTATGACGGGGCAAGAGAAAATTTTTCATTCCATCCCAGAGAGACTATTTAGACAAGGGTCGTCAACAAGTGAAATTTACACATCTTGAAGGGGTCAAATGAAACTCTTGACATGTCAAATGAAATGTATGCATCTTGGTGATAAAACAGGGGACCAGCCAACTCAACGAGACAAGCCCTCCAATCTTTGTGAGAACACAGAGGACATGCCAACTCAACCAGACAACTCTCCAATCTGAATGTGTGAAGACGACAATTATTAACGGGTAAGTCTAATATATATTTGATGCGTTCCAATCTTGGTGTATTAATTAACCCGAAACAAAGGGGGACCACCCCCAATTTTAGACTTGAAGATTTTGGCTAAAAACATTTACCGATAAGACTGCCAGAATTTGAGAATATTAATCACTTCAAATCCTGACAGTCTTAACGAAAAACATTTAGCCTGCTCCATGAAAATATGACTGAATGTTTGGCTGCTGGCCTT